>JADHKS010000030.1:0-329287 GCA_019925295.1 Sporothrix pseudoabietina | reverse complement strand
GAGAAGTAAAGAAAAAGAATAAAACGTTATCTTTTAAAAATAAATAATAAATATATAAAAGTATAATATTAAAATAAAAAGATAACTTTTATATTTAAATCGTTATTTTTCGTCTCTCGTTTCTTAAACAAATCTTCGAAAATAATACTATTATTCTTAATAATAAACTTTTAAATTTATAAATTATACTTTTTATTATTACTTTTACTCTTATTAATATTTTATTATTAATAATAAAAATGGCGGCCTCCGACGACGATTATATTTAGTCTTCTTTGATATTAATTATTAGTTCACCTATAATTTCGTTAAACGAGACCTCCTTTACTATGAATTTAAATAAAAAACCCACAACACTCGATTTTAACGATCCTAAATATAAATTAAACGACTTAAAGTCGAATATTTATATAATACAAAATAATTTAATTATACGGTCTCTATTACCGTATAAAGACGGCCAAGACCGACAAATTAAAGTCTAGTGTATATAGTAAGTATAATAACTTAATAAGAATTTAATTATTTATTTTTATATATTAATATTTATTAATTAATAAGTGTAAATATAATAAAATCGATAAATTAAAACGATTTCAAAGTTCGAATTACGTTTAACATTATTTAAAACACTACCCAAATATTACATATAATAAGGCTTCTAAAAAAGTCTTAAAAAAAGGTAAGTTTTTATATTTAATAAAAAGTATTTAATTTAAAAATAAATTATAATTATTAATATTTATTTTAACAGTGGATGAATTACCAACACGAGAGAGTCCTTTTATATTAGAGCCCCGAAAAAGACTACGAACGAATACGATTTACGATAATACTTTAAACGAAGATAAAGCTAATAATAAAATATTAACTTTTTTAATCGAAAATAATATCCCTTTTTCGGTATTAAACTCGAAATCGTTTAATAATTTATTAAATCATTATAATCCGTACGTTATTTTATTTTATTATATAATATTTTAAAAGTTAAATATAATAACTAATAATTAATAATATTTATTATAATTTATAAGTCGGCCCTTATTATTAATAAAGACAAAATTAAAATAATTTTAAACTCTACTTATAATAAACACTTCGAATTAATACGAACGAATATTATAAATAATATTAAATCTTTTAGCCGGTTTTTTATTGTTTTCGATTTTTAGACTTCAAAAACACAAACTTCGTATATGGGTGTTATTATTTCGTATATTAATTCTGAGTTTAAATTAAAGTACGATTTAATTAGTAAGTTTATTTATTAATTTAAAAAATAATCTTTTTAACTTTTTTTATAATATTAATTATTAAACTTATAATTATATTTATTAACACTTTATATTAATTTAAGCTTTAACGAAATAGAATCTATTTATACTGGATAACATATTTTTAACGAAGTTTTAAAATTACTTTATTCGATAAACGTTTTAAATATAAAAGATGTTTTTAAGTACATTATTAATTAATTAATACTTTTAATTTATTACTTTATATTAAAGAATTTATAACCAATTAATAAATATTTTTAAATATATAGTATTACTAGAGATAATACTAGTAATAATAATTCGTTTATAACGTTATTTTCTAACGAATTCGAATTATTAACGTAAGACGAATTTAAAAACGATATCAAATGTATTGCCCACGTTATTAATTTAATGGTAAGAGATATTTTATCGGATTTTATTTTAAATTCGTTAGAAGAGTCTTCTACTAACGAATTATTTACCGAAAATTTAAATAACGAAGAAAATATATCTTTAAGTAAGTTATTTTATAATTAATGAAGTTTTAACGTTAAATTAATATATATTAACTTATAATAAATTTTATTACTCGAATTCGACGTATTATAACATTATTAAAATATAATTATATAATTAAAAATAAATTTAAAGAAGTTATTTATATTTTACGTTAAAACGGTACTTTACTACCGGATTTTAAAATATTTATTATATTATACGGTAAGTTTAATTATCAATAATTATTATTATTATTATAAATATTAATATAAGTATTAATTTATTTTATAAATACGGTTACTAGATAAAATTCGACGTATTATATACTTAATACTTTTTTAACTTTAAAAGAACCTTTAATTTACGTTAAAAATTTAATTTAATACGATAAATTTAAAAGGATTTTTTTAAAAGAAAAAAAGTAATAATAAGTATTAATATATTTAATTAATATATTCGAAGTGTTTTCAAAAATCTTCGATTAAATTACAAGTTTAAGCGTATATTACGTTACCGAAGTCTTTATTATATATTTATATAATATATAATAAAATAATATAATAAAATAAAACGGGTTAACCGTAAAAATAACTTAATAAAAAAAATAAAAAGAATTAAAAGATTATAAATATATATAAAAAGTGAAGAAAACTTTTACTTAAACGGTTAATCTTAAATTAATTACTTAAACGAAGAGTATAAAGATTAATAAGTATCGACGAGTTATCGGCTTACCGTCGTATACCGTAAAAGGTTTAATAATATTTTATTAAATTATAATAATAACGCGGATAAAAACTTTAATAATTAACGTCGTTAATAAATCGTTAAGCGATTTACGATACGGCTCCGAGTCGTTAAGCTCTTTAAAATTAACCGAGAGACCGACGTATTAATTAAGACCTTTAAATAAAATAAACTTTTCGTTTAAGTAATTAATTTAAGATTAACCGTTTAAGTGAAAGTTTTTTCAACTTTTTATACGTATTTATAATTTTTTAATTTTTTTAATTTTCTTTATTAAGTTATCTTTATAATTAAACCGTTTTATTTTATTATATTCTTTTCCTTTATAATCCCTCGTAAAAGCTCGGTTTAAAAATATTTAAAAAATTTATAATATACGACTCTTAAAAGTTATTTATTAATTAATTAATAATAAGTTATACTTTATTACTCTCTCGGACTCTTTTTATAAATAATACGACTTTTATCCCTTTAAACGATACCCCTCGCGTCGCTAATACGTTAATAATTAAACTTCGTAGAAATATTACGTAAAGAGACTCCGACGTTACTTCCCTCTTAGTTATTATTAAGGATAAACTTAACTTAATAAAGATTATTCTCCGACTTTTTTTAAATAAAAGATAAGTTAATTAAAAAAATAATAAGTTATTTATATATAATATTATACGATTAAAAAATAACGGATTAATAATTAAAGTTAAAAATTAAATCTCGATCGTAAAATAAATTTATATTAATATTAATTATTAAAATATACTTAAAGAAATAAAAGTATATTAAACGATTAATTATTTATACTTTAATTACGTAATTAAGTAACGGAAGTATATTATTACTTTTAAACGTATAAAAAAGGACTTCGTCTTTATTTAAGAGACCCTTTTTACCTTTTACCGTAAAGAATATTATAACGCTTTAACGTAAAAGTATTAATTATTTATTAAATTATATACGTTTTAATAAAGTAATAATACTTTTAAATAATATTAATTTTATTTTTATAACTTTTATACGCGAGTTAATTACGACTTTAATAACGAGGTTTATTAATATTATTACGCGTAATAATATTAACGTTAACTTAACGTTTTTTTAAGAGAGTAATATTAATAATAATATATTAAATTAAACTTTAATATAATTTATTAAATTTCTTTAATTTATTAATAATAATATAATTAAATTTTAAGTAAAAGGTAAAAATAAAGTAATTAATTAACTTTTAATAAATAACCGATTAAAAAGGCTCGTTATAATAACTTTAAAAAAAATAATAAAAACGCATAACTTTAAAAGTTAACTCCTCCGTTAACGTCGAATAAAAGTTTTAACTTTAACTACTCGACGCTTTAAGTTAATTAACTTCCTTTATATCTTTATTACGGTAAAAGATATTATCTCGAAGTTAATTACCGTATTAAAAAGTATTAATAAAATAATTACGTTACGCGAGTTTAATAAGTTATTAATTACGACGATATATAAAATAACGATAACCGCTCCGTTATTAACGATAAAACGGAAAATTATCTTAATTATAAAATGTAACCTTTAATTCTTTAATTAATTACGTTTTATTTTCTTAAAGTTAAAGGCTTATACTTTAATAATATATTATTATAACGACTTATATTACTCTTAGCCGTAAATCGCCGACCGTTAATTTATTACTTAATATTAACGTTAACGTTAACTTCGTTTATTAAAAATTTATAATAAGATATTATTTTTAACGAGTTAATTATCAACCGCCGCTTCTCGCCGCGTTAAGTAACTTATTTATCCCTCGTTATAATTATTATATTATCTTTTTAAAGTTTACGAATAAATATAATATTAAATAATAAGTTAATAAGATTTTTATTATTATTAATCGATTAAAGACTAAAATCTCTTTCTTCTATTATTCCGAATCGATAAGTAAGTTTAATATTATTATTAATACTTAAAATACTTTATAATATATATCCTTTATTATTAAAGAATTACTTATATTAATAATATTTAATTAAAAAAAACGAGTTAGTAATTAATTTAATAAATAATTTAAAGTTAAACTTAATTTTTAACGTTAATAAGTTATTAAACGTTATCCGCGACTTCGTTAACGTCTTTAACCTTTAAACGGTTAAATTTATTCCGATTCTTTTTAATATATAATACTTTATAAATTTAATAAAAAAAATGTAACTTCTTTTAAAATTAATTTATTACTTATCGTTTACTTAAACGGAAGTTTTATAAAAATATATTAAAGAAAAATTAAAAAATAAATGGATTAAACCGAGTTTTAACATTTATATTTAGGTTAAATAATACTTTACGTTTATACGTTAATTATTAATTATTAAATAAAGTCTTTATTAAAAATAAATACTTACTTCCGTTTATTAACGAAGTAATTAATACTTTATAAAACTTTTAATATTTATTTAAAATCAATTTTAATAAAACTTATTATTATATTCCTATCGCCGTTAACGACGAGTAAAAGATAACTTTCCGAATTAAGTATAATCTCTTCGAGTATATAATTATACCGTTTAAGTTAATTAATATTTTAACGACCTTTTAAGTTTATATATAAAACGTATTATTTAATTTAATTAATATATATTATATAATATATATAAATAATATTTTAATTTATTCGCGTACTCGTAATAAATACTTAACTTATTTTTAATAAGTCTTTAAACGGTTTAAAGAAAATAAATTATATATAAAAATCTTTAAGTACGCCTTTTATTAAAAATAAGTTACCTTTCTTAACTTTAAAATTAATTAATATAATATTAATATAAATCCGGTCCGTATTAAATTTATTATAAATTAACCGGCGTTAAAAAACGTTAAAAACGTTTAATTTTTTGTAAAATTTATAAACTTTTATTAGTAATTTATCGTTTAATACTTAAAGATCGTTTATTTATTTACGGACTTTATTAAAATAATAATTAAATCCTTATTCGTATAATTATTTAAAGTTTAAGTTATATTTAATATATTAAAAATAACCTTTTAAAAAGCGTTTATTTTTTAATACTTTAACGATTAATTACTTATACGTATAAAGATTAATACTTCTAATAAAGTTATCGTAAGTATTTTAAGTTAATTATACGATTATTAATATCCCGTAACGTTTTATTCCCGAAAACCTTTTAATTAAGAAACGTGTTAAAGAATAAAATAATAAAAACTCTTTACGATTATTAAAAGCTTAAAATATTAATAATACCTTTTAAATAATATATAAAATAAAATCTTAATTTTTACGGATTATTAAACGTTAAAGGGCGTCGTTAATATACCGGCGAAGGACTTACGTAATAAACTCGCCCGTTACGTCTTTAAATTAACCCTTTATAATATTAATATTTAATATTATCTTAACGTAATTAATACCGTTAATACGATTTCGCGGCGATTAAATTATATAATAAACGAAGTTTTTTTTTATAACGTCTTACTCGCTTTATACGAGGCTTTATTATTCGCCGACGTTAAATTAACTTAAAAAAGTTATAATTTTTAAAGAAAAAATAACTTTAATAAAACCTTTTAAATAAAAATAATTATTATTTAATTTATTTAATCGGTTATTACTCGTAAACGATTTAATTATATTTTTAAAGTTATTATAAATCTTAACCTTCTTTTATTAAATTAAATAATATAAACTCGAGTAAATATTATTATTACTCGCTTTACGGCTTATACGTAAAAATAAACCGTTTAAATACGTAAAAGTAAATAAGCGTATACTCGTCGCGTTTTTATATTTCTTACTTAAGAAAAGCCTCGAATTAAAAATTATTTTATATTTTTTAATTTAATTATAACGAGAGTATTATTTAATAAAATAGTAAATTATAAAAAGACTTTAATTCCGTTAAGAAAGTACCTCGTACGTTTATAACGTTATAATAAAGAGATTATATCGTAAGTAAATAATATTTATAAATTTAAAGTAAAAGGAGAATATAACGTTAATAATTATAATTTATTATTATTTCGTAAACGTATCGTTATATTATTAAATAATAAGTTACCATATATACTTTTAATTATACATTATAATAATAAACGCGTTAATTATTTAAATTACGATATTACGGAAAAATTATTAATACGTAAATTTTATTAAATTAATTTATCGTAAAATATTCGTTAATACGTTACGAGTTATATAACGTATTAAGGTATATAAATTCCTCGTTATAAATTATATAATAAATTAATTTTATTATCTCGCTTTAAGTATCTTTTTTAAGAACTTAATATAAACTTTATTACCGGCTTATTACCGAGTATTCGGTAAAATAACGTAATTTATAACTTTATTCTCGTTATTATCGATTAATATACGAAGTTCGTAATTTATTTTATAACTTAAAAGTTACTTAACGCGCCGAAACTTACTTAATTAATTTACGAATATATAAAAGCTCGTTATAATATACCCCACGGTATTATATTAAATTTAAATTACTTTTTTATTAATTAATTTTAAAGAGAACTTATTAAATTAAAAAATACTATTTTAAAACTCTTAATTATTTATTACTTTTAAATTAATAATTAAATTAAATACGTTAATTAATTACTCGAAAAATTTTTACGAAGTTATTACTTTAATAATCTTTAATAATAATTACGTATTTTATTAAATACCGTTATTATATATAATAATTATTAATATATTATTATTAATATCTTACTTTTTATAATAATTTATAAGTATTATTTAAAAATATTAAAGTAAATAAAAAAACGAAGACTTAGTTAAAGTTATAAATATAACGGAGAAGCTTTAAAAATTATATAAAGTCCGGCTCGTAATAAAAGAATATTAAAATTATTAAATCGTTATATGATAAAAATATTATAATTAACGCCGTATTTATTAAGAGTTTATTATAAAAGATATTATTAACTTATTTATAAAAAACTTTTAATTTATTATAAATCGTAAAACGAGTTTTATATATATCCGTGTTAAAGTATTAAAAAAGATTAATATATAAGTTTACCGCCTTTAACTATTAATTAAGTATAATTAGTTTTATAATATTTTTTTAATCTCTTTTATAAAACCGTAAAATAATCGTAACGACGTCGCTTAATAAGCGTCGATATTATTACTTAATTTAATTAACGATTATAAAAAATAAAAAGTTAAAGATTTTATTACTTATTATATTAACGAGTTAACGACGTAATTTTTAATACGTTAAAAGAATTAACTTATAAAATATAATATATAAAAATTAAAAGTTAATTTCGTTAATATAAAAGTAATATTAAATAAATATTTAAAAAATAAATTAAATAAATATAAAAAATAAAACGATTACGTTACGATTAATTTTAAATAAATTAATTATATATTTTTTTTCTTTTCTTTTCTTATAATTATAAATATACTATAATTTATTTTTATTTAAATTATCGTTATTTATAATCTCGTTACTTTATTATTACGTCGCTTATTAATCGTTAATTAGTTTACGTCTTTATTAAAATAATCTCTTAAATTTTTTTTTTTTTTAAACGTTATATCTCTTTTCGTAAACTTATTTCTTTTTATTAATTATAATTAAGTCACTAATAAATAAACGACGTATTTTAATTCTTTTTACGACTCGGAGTTATTTAATTAAGCCGAGTAACCCGGGTATTAGTTTTTAACGGAATAGAGGGACGGGGAAACGATAATTAAGTTACGTTAACCTTTATAAAGTAATTATAAACGACGATTACGCGTTTAACCGCCGTCGAGGTATCGTAGTCGCGGAACTTATTATAATTAAAAAAAAGGATTTAAAGTAGTTCGTATTTTAATTTATATTAATAACTTTATTATCGCTTTAAAATTAATTATTAATAATTAATATATATAATAATAAAGAAAAGAATATTTAATTTATTAAGTAATATAAAGTTTTATTTATATTAGTTTATTTTTAAAACGGCGGGTTACGTATTATAAAAGACGTTTACTTTAATAACGTTTTAATTTCGTGCGTTTACTTATTAAAGATTAATCGGGGACCGGCCTTTAAAGTTAATAAATATTATAAACGTAATAAACGGTTTATTATAACGGTCTTATTTACGTTAAGAGATACGGTTTTAATAATATTTATAATTTTAAATTTTAAAGTATTAAACGACGTATTAATAATACGCCGTACGGTATTTAATATAATAAAACTTTATTATAAAGTAAATATAATTCTTAAATTTTTATAATATCGGTTACCGCGCTAGTTACGTTATTATAAGTATCGTATAAGTTAACGAGCTTCTTTTAAACGTTTTATATAAATTAATAAATATTACGAAATTTAACGGGAATTTAAAATAATTAATTAATATATCGTCGTTTACTTATAAATATAATAATAATTTATAAAATTATAAGCTTTATCTTTTACGGAATACGTTATATAAATATCTTTATTTTTAATTTATATATACGGAAAGTTAATTACTAAATTTTAATTTATTTAATTTACGTAATATAAATAAAAAGTTTATTTATTATTAATTACTCGTTAACTTAAATAAAGAAATTATAAAGACTTTTACTCTTTTATTTTTACGGTTAAAACGTAATAATTACTTAATTATATTATTAAACTTAACTATTATAATTACTTACTCGTAGAAAAATTCGTTATTTAATAAAAGTTTACTTAAAATAATAAGTATATTAACGATAAATAATTAATAAAACGTTAATAATTAAAAAGTTTTAATTAAAATTTTAAAATTAAAAAAATTAAAAAAAGGAAAAAATAAAAAATAAAACGAAAATAATTAAGATTTTATATTACGGTATTTACGTATTAAAAAAGCGCTCCGCCCTTTTATTAACTTTTCTTTACTTTCGTTTTAAATTTATATCCGTTTTTAATTACTTTATTAACTTAATAAGTTATTATAATTAATTAAACACTTAATAAACGTTAAGGCATTATTTATAAAAAAAGAAGAATAAAAAATCTTTTATAATTTTAACTTTTTATTTATTTCGTAATTATATTCTCGTTTACTTTTTACTTAACCGTAAACGGATAATAACGTTATAAATATTAATAAACGGACCTCGATTTACGTCCCGTCGCGTATTAATTATAACTTCGCGTTAAAACTTATTAATTTATTATATTATAATTAAAGGGTTTAAATACTTATATATTATATAAAAATGAGCTTTATTTTTAATTTACTTTTAAAAGCGTTCCTTTAAGTTATTTATATTAAGTTATTATATTACGATAAAATACCGAACTTTATAAATTTTTTAACTAACTTAAGTTTTTCTTATAATATAAGATCGTTTACTCTTTACGTTTTTAACTTTAATAAAACGTAAATATAACGCTCTTTAATTAACTACGTCTCGACGCTTTTAATAAAATATCGAGACGATATTATAAAAAGGGGGAAATAATATAAAAAAAAAGAATTTATCCCTTATAAACCTCGGCGTATAATTAAAGATTATAAGGATTAATAAATATCGGCGAGTTATTAGTTTACCGTCGTATATTATAAGAGGCTTAATAATATTTTATTAAGTTATAATAATAACGCGGATAAAAACTTTAATAATTAACTTCTTTATTAATGAATCGTAAAATAATTTCCGAGGCGGCTCCGAGTTATTAAGTTCTTCGGAATTAACTAAAGGATTAACGTATTAACTAAGACTTTTAAATAAAATAAACTCTTCGCTTAGGTAATTAATCTAAGACTAATCGCTTAAGCGAAAGTTTTCTTAACTTTTTATACGTACTTATAATCTTTTAATTCTCTTTATCTTCTTTATTAAGCTATCCCTACGGTTAACCCGTTTTATTTTATTATATTTTTATAATTAAATTCATTATTAAATAAATTCGAGGACTTATAAAACGAAGGTTTATAATTAATAAGTTTTTTTATTAATAATTTAATATAAATATTAAAAGAATACTTAAATTAACTTTTTATTTATTATAGTTTAAATATTTTATTATTTTTAAAAATATTATAAATAAAAGCGTTAAAAAATTAATAAATATTATTTAGTTTTAATAATAAAAAATAATATAAAAGATTTATAACCTTTTATAATTAGTCTTTTATTAAACCCTCGTTTTAAAGGAGGATATTTTAAGCCTAATAACTTATTATATTTTTATCCTTCGATATATAACGATATTATTTCTTTATTAAAAGAAGAATATAAAAAGTAAGTATATTATTATTCTTATTATTATTATTCTTATTCTTATTATTACGTTATTAATAAATAAATATAAGCTTGGAAACGAATTAAATATAAATGATTTTAATCCGTTAAACGAATCTTTCGACGAATTAATATAAAATTATAATAATTATAAAATAATCGAAGATAATAACGATAATAACGATAGTGAAGATAATTTATACGTTACTTGTTTTATTAAAAAAGATAAATATTTATTATATTTTATAAAAGGAGTAAAAGTCCGCTAGGTATATTTGTTTTTTAATATTATAATATTTTTTATTATAAGTTTTTTATAATTATAATTATTTTTAACTTTATAATATATTAATAATAATTTATAAGTTAATCCTTTAGATTTTTAGAGATTAAATCAATAAAAGTATCTAAAATTAAGTGTTTTAACTAGACGTTATTTAGCTATACTAGTAACGTCGGCTTCTATCGAAAGAGTTTTTTCTATTACGTCGAATATAATAATAAAAAACCGTAATAGGTTATTACCTGATACGAATTAGTTTTATTAAAATATTAGAAAATTTTAAATATTAACGAGTTAAATAAATTATTACGGGAGGATAATAACGAAGATTAGTTTTTTAACGTTATTTTTAGATTTTAAGTAATATAGATTTCTTTATAGTTATTAATATATTAAGTTAAAGATTATATTATTTATATAAGTAATAAACTTAAATTTAAAATAAATAAAAAAAAATTCATTAAAGTTATTTTAATATATTAATAAATTAAAGCTTAAGTAAATTATTATTATTAAATTATAATAATTATTAAATATTAATTATTTATATAAGCTTTAAATTATATTTTAATTATTAATATTTAAATATATAAATAACGTTATTTTTAATAAAAAGCTTATAAAATTCACTATAATTTTTAGTATACTATAATACTACATTAGTATACTAAATTAATATAAGGGTTATACCAATACTACAATTAATATACTACTATAGTATACGCGTAAATTAATACTACAATTAGTATACTAATATAGTATTTATCTTAAAAAATACTACATTAGTATATTAAATTAGTATAAACCTTATACTAATACTAATTAATACTATAATATTACATTTATTTAAAATTAATACTAAATACTATAAATTAATTTTATAACCCTAATAATAATATATGAAATATATTATAAGACCGTTTATTATTTGGATAGAGTTAATTAATACGTTTATTTTTTGATTTTTTTTGATTTTTTTAAAAGGGTTAATAAATTTAAAGTAAAAAAAATTAAAGTAAAAGCTTTATCTTTATCGTGAGAGCGGTTAAGTTTTCTTTTTAAAAAATTATAAAAGTATATTTTTAATTAAAGTACTTTACTTATAACTTTTACGTATTTAATATTTATTACTTTATACGTACGCGAATATATATTGTTCTTTTTTCTTTAAGTTTCGTAATTAATATCTCCCTTTATATAATACCGTTTTTAATATTAAAGTAAAGGTTTAATTAATATCTTATAAAAACTTATAAAGAGACCTTAATAACTAACTCGTTTATAAAGTTATTATATATAAATTTAATGATCCGTAATAACTTTAATTAATTTTTTTAAAAATTAAAAATAAGTAATAAAAGTATTACTTAAGTATTTAATTTATTTGTTTTATTTAATTATCTATTTATAGATAAAATATTTTAAATAATCGTTCACGTATATTAAAATAACGGTAGACTTTTACTTAGTATTTATTTAAAAATAAAGTTACGATTTAAAATAATTCCTTTAAAAGGTTTAAATTTTAAATATACATTTTAATATAAAGGTTTTACGAGTTTAAGAGTTATAATTATTAATAATAAATAAAAATAAAAATATCTTAATAAGTTTATTTATAACTATAAATATTAAGTTTACCGTTTAATCCGTCGAAGATTAATAAAAGCCTTATAATAAAATTTAATAAAATCTTTTATTAAAGTATTTCCGGAATAAGTAACGGTTATAACTGTTTATAAGGTCGGTACTTTTATAACTTAACGAGTTAGTAAGTTAAATAAAATTAAATATAATTATTAATAACTTTTTTTTTTAAAAAATACCCGGCCTTTAAAAAGTTATAATATTTTTAAAAAGATTTCCTTAATAATAAATTCTTTATTAAAGACGATAATTTTTTAACTTTTATATAAAAATTATCTTTTAAATTAAACCGGATACTATATACTCGGTCTCTTACGTTTTATATTAAGTCTTTTTTAAAACCTTAAAGTTTTATATCCTTTTCTTATATGATCTAAATTAAAGATAATAAAGAGTTAAAAAAAAATCTGTAAAGGGGTCTTTATATAAAGCGTTAAGAAATATTTTTAAGAAACGTTTACTTTAAAATTTTATTTAATATTAAAGATATTAATTAAAGTGGTTTTTAATTAGCTTTTAATATATTACGCGGTTTTCTTTAAAGAAGATAAATATTATTATTTTATCTCTAGATTCCTTCCGGATTATTACTTTAATTAACGTAAAGTTTAAGTATTTATATATTATTTAAAATAAACTATTAAATATTATCGTCTCGTAGAGGTACGGGAGATAGTCCGTTTTATCTTAATTACCTTTATAATTTAAGTGCTTAAAAGGATTATTAGTAAGATTCTCAAAACCCGGCTAGTATCGGACTTTAAAGTCGAACTATAAAGTATATATATTAACGCGCTTAACGGTTATTTAATTACGTCTACTTTATAAAAGTCGTTAAGTTTACGTAATCCGATAAAACTTAAGTATCCGTAATAGTGATAACAAATATATAAAAAAAAAAATTCAACTCTATAAGTACTTTAATAATATATAAAGTAATATAATTTTATTAAATAATTTATTATATTTAAAGAAAAAACTCTTACTTTTAAATAAATAAATAATAAATTCTAGAAATATAAATTATTAAACACGTTTAATAAATATAATACTTTTTTACTTCTTGATGTTTAGTAAAAAAATATATTAACTTAATAAAAAATTCTCAAGATCTTAAAAGTTAGTCCGAGTAACTTATAATAAATAAGATATAATAATAATATAATAATATTACCTTTAAGTCGTTATTATAAATATATATAACCGGCTTTAATAATATAAATGGTTCTTCTACTTCTTATACTTTACGAGAGTTATTAACGGATAATAATTAACGTTTCTATATGATACCTTTAAAATTAACGTGATTATTACGCTAATTAAATAAACTTAAACTTATTTTTTTTAAATTAATAAATAAATATATTATTTTTTAATACCTTTAAAGTAGTTAAGTTTTTTTATATAACTTAATTTTAATAACGGAAATAATTGTTTCTTTTTAGAAAAAAAAGCTTAATAACTTTTTAATTACTATATTTAACTTTATATTCCGCTATTTAAAATATTATATAACAATAAAGTTAAATTAAATTAAGAGTTTAAATTAACGGACTTAACGACGGTTTAAAAGTCTGATCGTGATAAAGTACTTTAAGTTATAATAAGTATTAATTACTTTTATTAAATACGTAACGCTTTTTACTTAAAGCGTTTATTTTTAAAGTAACGGATAGTTATAAGTGATTTTTTACTATGAATTTTATAACTATATTAAGCCGGTAAACGGAGTAACAACCTTTAAGAAACTTTAAATAAATTATTAATATACGTTATTTAAATTAATAAAATTTATATATTAACTAACGTTTTTAAAGTTTTTTAACTTATAATAGTAATAATAATCTCCTTTAAAGTTTAAATAAATACCACTATAATAAAAGAAGTTTTTTTTTAAAAACAAACTTCGCTTTTATAGAAAGAATTCGTATTTTAATTATTTTATTAATAAGGTTACGTTATATAAAGGTTAAAAAACTTAACGGAGGTGTTTAATTTATTTCTTAAGTATTACTAGGGTTGCGAAATTATTAATTTGTAGTATACTAGTATTTAATATTAATTCTAAATTAATATAGTATTATAGTATTAGTTAGTATTAGTATGGGGTCTATATTGATTTGATATACTAATATAGTATTTTTTTAAGAAAAATACTACAATTAGTATACTAATTATAGTATTAATTCAAGGTTTTAAAAATTAATTATAATATACTAAATTAATTTAATTAGTATGTAGTATACTAAAAATTATATTTAATTAAGTAAAAAAGTAAATAAAATCTTTAACTTTTAAATTTTATTTATATTAAAGGGGCCTTAAAAGCCGTCACTTTAACGGTTTTTAAATTAAAAAATAACCTTTATATAATTAAATATTAATTAATAAAAAAATACTATAATCAGTATAAGTATACGCGTATATTACATTAATATACTAATTATAGTTTTTCTTTAAACTTACCATATTTAATAAACTATATGTAGTATTAATCAATTTAATATATTAAAATACTATAATTAGTATATGAATTTGCAACCCTGAGTAGTACTATATAATTATAAATTAAAATATCGTTTATATAATAATATAAAATAGATTTAAATATTTATAAAATATACTAATACTATTATATTAATATAACGTTAAAACCCTTTAAAAAGGGTTATTAAGTTGAATAATATTATTAGACTTTTATATAAATTAAATGGGATATAAAAAGTAATTAAAAGCTCTTCGTTTTCCGTATATAAATATAATTAAATATAAGTATAATATTTATTTAAAGAAATATTATATTTATATAACTTATTTAAGATCTCTTTAATTTAAGGTAAAAAAAAGCTAATCTTTAATTATAACCGCGTTTAATATATAATAGTTTATATAAAAACGGAGACCGCCGTCGGCCTTTTCTATAAATAAAATAGAAAACGTTTTTAACGAGATATTTAAATAAAGTTCTTTTTTATAAATTCTCTTTAAATTAATCGTTTTAAATAAAGTGAGGAATTAATATTATAGTATTTAAAAATATTAATATTACACGTAATATTACTACGACCTTTTAAATACTATATATAATAAAATACTATAAATATTATATATAATAACATTATATATAATATTAATATTATTTAATGTAATATATTTATATACTTATAAAGAAAGTAATATAATATATAAAAACGTTATTATAAAAAAGTTACTTTTTACGTTTTATTAAACGATTATATTATAAAAAATATAAGATTATTATAATTATTTACCTTTATTAATTAACTTTATAAAAATATATTTATTTTATATTTAAAACAACTAAAAGATAAAAGGAAACGTCATTTAAGATTTTAATTAATAAAGTTTAGTCTTTTAATATAACTTATTAATTTAAAATTTTATGATTAAAAATAATAGTATTATTTTCGAAGATGTCTTTGAGAAATAAGAGAGGGAAAATAACGGTTTAAATATAAGAGTTATTTTTTATTATTTTAATATCTTATTTTAATACATTTATTATTTATTTTTTAAAAGATAACGTTTTCTCTTTTTTTAATGCTCTTCTTTTTAAAGATAACGAGTTTATAATTATCAGAGATTAATTTAAAAAAAAACCCGGAAGAGAAGTTGATTTTAAAGCGACGCTTTATAAAGTTTGAAAAGTAAAAGATTTATAAACTTATATAAATAACGTTAAATTAAACTCTCCTTTATCTATATAAAGCACAGACGTAACTTTAATATAAAAATAAGCCTTGTTTTTAAAATAACCAATTAATCTCTTTTAAGTAACGAGAAGAATTTCAATCGAGTCGTTAAAAAAGTATAAAACTTAAGTTTTAAAAACTTAAATTTAAAGTTTATACTTTTAATCAGGGTTGGGAATTAATATTATAGTATTTGAAAATATTAATATTACATGTAATATTATTACATGCAATAAAATATTACAAATATTATATATAATACTAATACGACCTTTAAATATTACATGTAATAATATTACATGTAATAAAATATTATAAATATTATATATAATAATATTATATATAATATTAATACGGCTTTTTAACTTATAATAATATTATATGTAATATTAATACGGCTTATATTACATATGATAATATTACATATAATATTAATATTATTTAATATAATAAAGTTTAATCTTTTAATATAACTTAACGAGTATATAAAAGAAGTATATAATATTAATATATAATATAATAATATAATAATATCTTATAATACGTTAAATACTTTTATAAAATATAAATTATATATAAATTTAAAACTTTAAATATTTAACGTTATTTTTAACGTTTTATAATAATAAAAAAGAAACGTTATAAAATAAAAGTTTATTAATATAAATTAATATATTACTTTTATTTTATAAGTACTTTATATAAATTGATAAGTTTAATATATTTATTCTATTTATTCTATTAATAAAAAGTTAATAAAAGAGACGTAATTAATTAAATTACTATTAATAAAAACTACTTTATTTATTTTATAAAACAAATACTTTATATAAGTATATAACTTTAATATACTTCGTATAATAATAAAATAATAAACTTAATAATAAAATTAATATTAACTTAAATATAAGCTTTTAACTTTAAAACTTAAATATAAACTTTAACTTTTAAACTTAAATATATATTTTACCGTCTTAAATAATAAAAAAGAAAAGTAATAAAATTAATAAAAATATTAAAAAGCTTTTAAAAAAGGCATTTATTCATCTATTAAATCCTCCTCTTCTAAAAGACTATTATAACCGTTAAGGTCCAGTATTTTCTAATATTTTAATAACATGATTTGTTTTACCGTACTAGGTAAAAGCCTATTTCTAGACTTCGTAACCACGTTATTACTTACTAAAAAAACACGTTTAACAGTATTAGAAGAGGCGGGTATAGTTAAATACCGTCTAGTTAAAATACTTAATATAGGGAATTTAACCGAATTAACCCTCTAATAATTAAGTGGTAAAACCTTTAAAAAACGTTAATAATTAATAAAAAGTAATAAAAAAACGTTAATAATTAATTAAAAAAAAACATACCTCTATAACTTCGTATTATTTAAAAAGGTAAACATCGACTTTATTTAACCGATTCGATAACTTAATAAATAAATTATCGTCACTATTATTTTCGTCGTCTTAACCTTCCGAATTATAATAAATAAAACGTATTATAATAAATAAAACGTATTATAATAAATAAAATAAATTATAATAGATAAAATAAAATAAAACTCACGAATTATACTCTTTTATAAGAAGATTTTTAGCCGTAGCTATAGAATTCGAATTAAAAGATAAACGACTAAACGAAAAGTGACGAATTTTCATCCTAGGGTCTAAAATAAGCCCTATAACGAAAGCTTTATAATCACTTAATCGTGTAGCCGTAAAACGCCGTGGATAATATTTTGAAAATTTCTTAAGGCCTTCGGTAACAGCCTCTTTAAAAAAATTCAGAATAATTATCTTATTTAAAATTAAAAAGTTAATAAAAAACCGTATTAAAATATAAATAAAAAAGTATAAACAAATAAAAACTTACCGTTCGAAAAGAATATTCGTGTTTTAAAGCGGTTAATTTACTAGATACAGAGTGTATATTTAATAAAGCGCTAGAAAGCGTTATATAAACCTCTCCTTAAAGGCGAATCGAAGGTTTATAAAAAACTTAAAAATTCGTATAGCCTCTTTAATAAAAGGCTACTCATCGTCCTTTAAGAATAAGGCTTTAAATTTATTATTATCGGTATTAATATTAATGAAAGTTAAAGTATATTTTAATATATAAAATGAATTAAGTATTAAAAACGTCGAATTCTAGCGAGTTTTTAAGTTTAAAATAACGTTAGTTAAATAAATAATTAATTAATTAATAATAAACGAATAAATAAAGTTAAAATTATTAAAAACGTACCTATAGGGATAACTTTTTAGTTAAAGTCGGGAGAAAGAGTCGAATTTTACTTATAATTATTAATACCTTAGTAAAATAAGGCCTTAATTCGTTTCGTATACTTTATTAAATTAATAAGGCGTCGAATACGACTTATTAAAGCTAGATGAATAATAAGTTAATAAAGTAATAATTAATAATTAATAATTAATAATAAATAAATAAAAACCACTTACAGGGAGATTCGTCGTCAGGGCTATCCAAAAGTATCGTTAAAATATCATTAACAATAATATTAAAAACGTAGTAAACGCATTTAATATCATTATTAAAAATATTATTCGAATAATATTCGTAATCCGCTTTAAATAACGCTATTATAAAGTCGTTATTTCTAGTATTATCTCGCGTAATACTAATAAAAAGTTAATATTTTATTAATAATTATTAATAATTATTAAAAACGAATAAAAGGAATAAAAGGAATAAAAGGAATAAAAGGAATAAAATAAATAAAAAGAATAAAAAGAATAAAAGGAATAAAAGGAATAAAAGGAATAAAAGGAATAAAAGGAAAATAATAAATAATAAAACGAACTTAAAAATATTTATCGAATTTAAATAATCGTATTACTCGAAAACCGAAATTATATATTCGTATATATTTTCGCCGGTATAATTAACGTTTATTAAATCGAAACCTATAAAAAAATAATTATTAACTTAGAAGAATAAAGGCTTTTATAATAAATAATAATAAAAGTAATAAGAAATATACTAATTAACTTATAAATAAGTTCGAATTCGGGGTTAATATACGTAATAATAACGCTAATATACGAATGTAACGTATTCGAGGACTATAAGTTAAAAGTAACTGAAATAGAGCCGTTTTATTTAATGTTTCGTCGAATTTCGGTATTAATTTCGTTTTTTGGGGCTTGAAAAGTAAAAGATAAAATATCTTTTAACTTTTTTCGATTAATAACCGGTATAGACCTTATTAAAAAGTTAAAAAAGGTTAATAAAAACGTTAAATAATAATAATTAATAAAAAAGAAAAACGAAAAAAAAACATACTAGTTAAAGTACGAAAGTAAACCTTTAAACGAATCTAAATCGACAGTATTAAAAGAGAGGTTATTATCGATAATAAAATTTAAAATCTTATTATAAGCCTCGTCTTCATTAAAAACGTCGATTAAATTCGTATTTACTCGATTTCGTTTTCTTAAAGGTAGTGTAAAATAACCCGTAATCGAATTACTAGGTAATTTATCGATTAAATAATAATTAATAATTAATAACGTTTTAAAAGATTTATTAAAATAAATTTAAAATAAAAACTTTCTTATAAAAAGCGTAACCTTTATAACTTTATTATAAGCTATTAAAGGGTAGTACTTTTTATAATAAACCGTAAAATTCGAAGCTTAAAACCGATTTAATAATAAGGTTTTCTTATAGTTACACTTAAAAATTATTAAGTTAATAAATTATTAAAACTTTAATAAAACGTTAAAAAAAACTTAAAAAGCTTAAAAACTTTAAAAAAGCTTAAAAACTTTAAAAACTTTAAAAAAACTTTAATAAAAAATAAATAATAACTTACTAAGTACATTCGACGTTAACGTAACGATCGTGACCTTCCGTAGGCGCTAGTAATAAGGTCCGTCAAATTAAACCGTTCGAAATCAAGTAAATAAACGAATTAGAATCGTTTAAAACGTAAGTCCTATACCGATGTTTTTAGCGTTTGTGACGTAAAAGAGCATCGAATAAGCGAAGAAGCATTAAATGGTTCGGTAATTATAACCGAATCGTCGTTAGGTAAAAAACTAGACTTAGAAGTTATGTTTTTTGTTAGTTTTACGCCTTTCCGGGCGTTAAAATAAAATAATAAATAATAAATAAAAAAAGGGATAATAAAAAAGGATAAAGTAGTTGAAGTAATAGAAGTAGTTGAATTAATAAAAAAGTAAAAGATTTAACGGGAAGGCTTTTCTTATGTTTATAGAACATTCTTTAAGTTTTATTTTAAAAAGAATAAAAGATTAAAAAATAAGTTATTTTAATATTATTCGTTAGTTTATTCGAAAGATTAAAAATAACTTTTTTTAAATATTATTCGTTATTTTATTTAAATTTTAAAAGATAAAAGAGATAAAATAAATAAGTTATTTTAATATTATTTATTAATATTTTATAAAAAAGTAAAAATAATAAATTATATTAATTATTTATAGTTATTTATTACTTTTACTTAATACTTAGATATTAATAACTTAAAAAGAGTTAATATTATTTATAAGTTATTTATTAAATAAATAAGAGTTATTACTTTAATTTATTATTATTATTGTTTAATTATATTATATAACCTTGTAATAAATTTAATATATTACATGTAATATTTGTAATATTAATATGTAATAATATTACATATAATATATTAATTCCCAACCCTGAATACGCTCTATAGTATTATACTAAACCGAGATTACTTTTTTACTAATTAATAAAAAAAGCCTTATTAAATTAAAAGATATAATTTTAAAGCTCTCGTCCGCTTATTGTTTTTAAGTTGATAATTAAATTAAACGCGTTAATTAATTACTCGAGAAACTTTTATAAAATTATTACTTTAATAACTTTTTATAATAGTTATATAGTTTTATTAAACGCCGCTTTTATATATAATAATCGTTAATATATTATTATTAGGGTTGCGAATTAGTATACTAATTATAATATTTTAGTATACTAAATTAATTAATACTATATATAGTATACTAAATGTAGTATTTTTCAAAAAAAACTACATTAGTATACTAAATTAGTATGAGGGTTATACTAATACTACAATTAATATATTAATGTAGTATACGCGTATACTAATATTAATTATAGTATTTTTTTAATAATTAATAGTTAATTATATAAAAGTTCTTTTTTAGTTTAAAAACCGTTAAAGTAACGCCTTTTAAAGCCTCTTTAATATAAATAAAATTTAAAGGTTAAAGATTCTATTTACTTTTTTAATTAATTAAATAAAATTTTTAGTATACTATAATTAATTTTTAAAACCTCAAATTAATACTACAATTAAGATAAACTCCATACTAATATTAATTAATACTACAATACTACATTAACTTAAAATTAATACTAAATACTACAAATCAATTTCGCAACCTTACTTATTATTAATATCTCGTCGTTTATATTAATTTATAAGATGTTAAAGTCAACGAAAGAATATAAAGGTTTTATTAAAGTTACCGGTATATAAAAAAAGTAAAATAATATAAAGTTAAATTTATTATAAATAAATATTAAAATTATTAAGTCGTTATATAATAAAAATATTATAATTAACGTTATATATATTAAGAGTTCGTTTTAAAAAAATATCGTTAATTTATTTACGAGGAATTTCTAATTTATTATAAGTTATAAAGCGAGTTTTATATATATCCGGGTTAAAATACTAAAGAAAACTAAAATATAAATTTACCGCTTTTAATTATTCATAAAGTATAATTAACTTTATAATATTTTCCCGGTCTTTTTTATAAGGCCGTAAAACTAAACGTTATTTAATAAACGTTAGTACTTTTCTTTAATTTAATTAAGAACTTTAAAAAGTAAAAAGTTAAAAATATCGTTATTTACTACGTTAAGCTATTAACGGATTAACGACGTAGTTTTAATATATTAAAAAAACTAATCCGTAAAATATAATATATAAAAGTTAAAAATAAACTTCGTTAACGTAAAACTAAGGTTACGAAATTAATTTATAATATTTAATATTAATTTTAAATTAATATAATATTATAATATCAATTAATATTAATATAAGGTTTATATTAACTTAATATATTATAATAAAATAAAACGGACTAACTATAAGGATAACTTAATAAAGAAGATAAAGATAATTAAAAGATAATAAATATATATAAAAAGTTAAAAAACTTTCGCTTAAGCGATTAGTCTTAAATCGATCGCCTAAGCGAAAAGTTTATTTTATTTAAAGGTTTTAACTAATACGTCAGTCTCTCGGTTAATTCCGAAAAGTTTAACGACTTAAAGCCGTATCGTAAATCGCTTAACGATTTATTAACGACGTTAGTTATTAAAGTTTTTATTCGCGTTATCGTTATAACTTAATAAACTATTATTAAGCCTTTTACGGTGTACGACGGTAAGCCGATAGCTCGCCGATATTTATTAATCCCTATGGTCTCTAGTTATGCGTCGAGTCTTATAAGGGATAAATTTTTTCTTTTTATATATATTAATTATAATATTTTTAAAAAAAATATTATATTAGTATATTAATTATAGTATTAACTTAAGATTTTAAAAATTAATTATAATATAGTAAATTAATTTAATTAGTATATAGTATATTAAAAAGTTTATTTAATTAATTAAAAAAGTAAATAAAATCTTTAAGATTTAAAGTTTATTTATATAAAAGGGGCCTTTATAATAATTACTTTAACGGTTTTTATATTAAGTTATATATTTTATTTATTCTTTTATTTATTTAATTATTAATTAATAAAAAATATTATATTTAGTATTAGTATACGCGTATACTATATTAATATACTAATTATAATATTAGTACGACCCTTATATTAATTTAATATATTAATATAGTTCTTTTTTAGAAAAATACTATATTTAATATATTAAAATACTATAATTAATATATTAATTCGTAACCTTACGTAAAACTAATAATAAATAAATATTTATTAAAAAAATAAGTTAAATAATATATTACCGATTAAATATAGATTAATAGACGTTTTACGTTAAGCGTTCTTTTATATTTTTATTATATTCTTTTTTTTCCTTATATTTATTTTTATATATCCTTTACTTTTTTCGTTAATAAAATTCAAGCCGCTAATTATTAACTAACGTATTTTAAAAAATTTTACGTTTATAAACGAGTAATTCCAGTATTTAAATTAACGGAAATAAAGAGACGTAAAAATAATAACTAAACCGTATTAACTTTCTAAATATAATCATAAACGGTAATTATACGTTTAACGGTTATAATAACGTCGTAATTATAAAACTTATTATTTATAAATAACGATTCAAAGCGTCTAATATTTTAATTAACTTTAAGGGTTTTATTATTAACTTAAGTTGAATATTAATAATTAATATATATAATAACGGGAAAATAAACGATTAATTTATTAATTGATATAAAGTATAACTTATATCCGATAACTTTTAAATCGGGAGACTATTTTTAATAAAAAACGTTTATTCAAATAAAGTTTAAAATCTCCTTTAATTATTTAATAGGAATTAATTGATTATTATTATAAAAAAATTAAAGCCGTAAAAGTTAATTTATTATTATAACGTTACTTACCGTTAAAGTTATATCTTTAATAATCTTTATAGTTTTAACTTTTTAACCCGTTAACGAAGTATTAAACGCTCGAAAGATATTAAAAGTATTAAAAAGTTTTTTTATATAAGAAATATAATTCTTAAACTTTCATTATATTAATAATTATACTCGACGCGTTTTTATATAAGTTGTAAAGTTATATAAAGTCGCTATATACGTTTTAAATTATTTAATAAATAATACGAAAGTTTATAAAAACTTAAAAAAAAATCGATATAACGTCGTTATATAATAAATAAAGTAACGACTAATCAAATAATACGATTTACTTTTAATTAAATAAATAATATGATTTTTTATATATAAATATAAAGGAAGTTAATAACGAGATTTTAGTTAAACCGTTTAATATAACGGAAGTAAAACGTTTATTAATTAGTAATTATTTATTAATAATAAAAGAATTAAAAAATTTTACTTCTTTATTACCGCGGTTAAAGCGTAATAATTATCCTTTTTATTATTAAATTTACTTAGAATTATTATTTACTTTTTAAAAAAAATTATTCGTAAAAAGTTTATCTAAAACGTTAATTACTATGACTAATATATAAGAAATCGACAAACGATAATATAATAATAATTTAAAAAAATTAATAATAAATATAAATATAATATTAATATTATAAATTTTTATTAAAAAAGAGTAAATAAAATTATTAAAATCTTATAAAGTTAAGCGTTGACGTATCGAGAAAAAACGCTTTACCCTTTTATTAATCTCTCCTTACTTTTAAATTATTACGTATCTGTTTTTAATTTACTTATTAATTTATACTTTTATCGTTAATAATTAAACGTTTAATAAACGTCGGGTCGCCGTTTATAAAAAAGGGAAATAAAAATCGGTAAAGAAATTTTTATAACATTTTATTTATTCCGCGTTTATATTTTTATTTACCTTTTAATTAATTATAATAAATAATAACGTTATAAATATTAATATACTTACTTTACTTTACTTAATATAGCTTATTTATTATAACTTCACGTTAAAACTTATTAGTTTATTAAATAATACTAAAGGGTTAGTTATTTATATTATTATATAAAAAGAAACTTTATATTTAATTTATTAAAAAAGTGCTTTTTAAATTATTTAAATAAAGTTATTAATTTATAATAATACGTTAAAATACTATAAGTTTTTTATTAATTTAAAATCTTTTATAAAAGTGAAGTTATTTATACTTTACGTTTTTAACTTTAATAAAACGTAAATATACCGTTTTTAGATAAATTATATTTTAGCGCTTTTAATTAAAAATATTAAAACGATATTATAAAAAGGAAAAAAAAAATTATTTCCTTATAAAACTTAATTACTTTTAATAATTAAGAACTTTAAAAAGTTATTAAACTTTAATAAGTTATCGATTTACCGTTATATAATATAAAAAGTTTAATCAATAATTAATTAAAGTATAATAATAACTTAATAGAATTTTTATTAATTAACTTCGTTAATAGATCTTTAGTTTATTAATAAAAAGTCTTTAAGTCGTTAAACTTTTAAAATTGACCAAAGAATTAACGTATTAATAAAGACCCTTTAAATATAATAAACTCTTCGCTTAAGCGATAAGTTTAAAACTAATCGCTTAAACGTAGGTTTTCTTTTATCTTTTTATATATACCTTAATTTTTTAATTCTCTTTTATCTTCTTTACTAAGTTACCCTTACGGTTAACCCGTTTTATCTTATTATATTTATATATACCTTTATTACTCTTTAATTATAATTTTATAATAATTTATTATTAAAACTATTATAATTACTTATTTAATAACACTTATAATATTATAGTTATAAACGGTAATAAAAATACATTTTAAGCTATTTATAGTATTTAATATTATAAAAGTATAGTAACCGGAAGCTATTTTATTTAATAATTATAGTATCTTTAATATTACGACGCTCTTTATTAATAATATAAACTTATTACCTTTACAATTTTTTTTTTAATAATTTTAGCCTTATAATATTTATTACTCAAAACTTAACAACGACTATATCCCTTGAAGAAAAAAAATGCTTTAACGAGGCTATCAATAAATCAAGCGTTAAAACACAGTGGCGAAAGCACTATACTAGTACGGTGCCTTGAGCTTTCTGCGCACTTACAATCTAGTCTATATGTAGATTAGTGCAGAAAAGGCGGTGGGACAATACTTTTGGTAGCGACCTCCGTAAAGGTGACCGCGATTAAAACGACCACCTGCTCGCAGCACCGGTGTTCGTGGAGGTGATTCGTATCTGACAAACAAGCCTTTATTGGTCCTACGACTGTTTAAACGGTAGATACCATGGCCGAATCTAACGCCCTCCGGGTTCCACGACCTCGCAGGCGTGCTAGGATACAGGCATCGGCGGCACTAAAAACGGACGCGGCCCCTGATGTTATCGGCTCAGAGGTTCCCGAAGTCGACATTGCGACTGGTGCATCCAGGTACGAGACCTTCGAACCACCAAGTACAAAGTAACCCACGCCCTGCGTGTACGAACCGCCCCTGACTGTTGGATACAGTGGCCGATCTACGCCAATACCCGTGGACGCGCCCCCGTCAGTAAAACACCTCTCCAGCGCGCGCAAGCAGGTGCGAGCCGAGCATCAAAAGCGTCTCTTTCCCACGATTGAATTTGCAAGCCGCGTGTCCCATTTCGACCCCAGCAGCGACTATCGCGACTTTCATGGATTCTTCAATCTTTTCTGGATTGGCCTTGCCATTATGGCCATCACCACTATGCTCCGGAACATCAAAGACACAGGTTACCCACTGCGTGTGCAGATATGGACTCTCTTCACGATCAAGCTCTGGCACCTGGCACTGGTAGATCTTTTAATGGTGGCCACGACGGGAGTCAGCGTCCCACTGCAAAAATTCCTACGCGCAAGCGGTGCCAACAACGGCATGACATGGGCGAGGGGCGGAATGGCAATACAGAGCATATACCAGCTTGGGTGGCTTACCGTTTGGATCATACTCCCTTTTGTTTTCGATTGGACGTGGACGGCACAGGTTTTTCTCTTACTCCACACCATGGTCATTCTCATGAAAATGCACTCATATGCGTTTTATAACGGACACCTGTCCGAAACAGAGCTCCGCCTCCGAGCCCTTGATAACCCGTCCACAGCTTCCAAGGCACCACCTTACATATACCCAACAACGGATGGACCTGGAGACATGGCACACCCACTACAACGTGTCGGGCAAACGAGCCACGGGGTGGAGGGCGAGAAACCAAGAATCACAGACGTGACGAGCGGCACCAGCGCTGCGGCGCGCCACTCCGGCTCCGGCGATGACGAACAAGTGGTGCAGCTGCGGGAGGTGCTGGCCAGAGAGCTCACAAGTCCCATTGGC
Organism: Sporothrix pseudoabietina; assembly: GCA_019925295.1. Lineage (NCBI taxonomy): Eukaryota > Fungi > Ascomycota > Sordariomycetes > Ophiostomatales > Ophiostomataceae > Sporothrix > Sporothrix pseudoabietina. The sequence goes on along the minus strand of JADHKS010000030.1, from coordinate 301,836 downwards.
AATGTCACATATCCGCACAACCTGACGTGGTCAAACTTCACCGATTATATATTCTGCCCGACTCTCTGTTACGAACTTGAATATCCGCGAACGGACAAGGTTGAGTGGCAGGCCCTTATTTCAAAAATCGTGGCCGTTTTCGGCTGCATTTTTCTTTTGACTGTAACCTCCGAGGAGTTTATATATCCAGTCCTCGTGGACGCCTCACTACGCCTCGAAACAAACTTGACAGCACTGGAGAAGTTTCTGGTCTTAGCCGAGTCGATCTCATGGCTTCTCTTCCCTTTCATGCTTACTTTCCTCCTTGTTTTTCTCGTTATATTCGAGTACGTCCTTGGGGCCCTTGCGGAGATAACCTGCTTTGCCGATCGCCACTTCTATAGCGACTGGTGGAACAGTACAGACTGGATGGAATTCAGTCGCGAGTGGAACGTTCCCGTGTATAGTTTCCTCCGCCGACACGTCTATAGCGCCAGCCGGCCACACACCGGAAAGAATATGGCTACTGTCATAACGTTCTTGGTCAGTGCTATTGGCCACGAAATTGTCCTTGCCTGTATAACCAAAAAGATCAGAGGCTATGGTTTAATATGCCAGATGCTACAGCTTCCCATTGTCGCACTTCAGCGCACGCGCTGGGTAAGAGGGAAGAAGACGCTCAGCAACGTGTGTTTTTGGTGTTCTATGGTTATGGGACTGAGTCTGGTAGGTCCCCCCTCCTTTCCCCCGCGCCATTCCCACTTCTCTCGAATATCGTCATCGACCTAGATATAAACGGCAATTGCCTCGATATTGCACGCCCAAAATCAGCGTGATGCCAACCGGCGCTGACTCAATCCAGATATGCTCACTCTATGTGCTTGTCTAGCCCTCTGGGGCCAGCTTGGCCTGAAGCATATTTGCAATATATCATATCTGCTCCCGGTCCGTCCCCGTCTGTGGTACGCTGTATAAATTTCACCATGCCTAACTGATGGCAGCGGGGCGGATTTTAATAATTTCCTTTTTTTCTTGTAACAGTTTTTATACCCAGACTTTGAGACCGCGTATCAATGCTAATACGACAACGAATGAAGGTTCGTAACCAGTGTTGGGTTGACAATGGCAGTCATTATCTAAACATAATGCAAGTTGTGGCTACTAAAAAAACACAAAAACATAATTGTATATATATGCTGACAGAACATGTCAATAATTTCTGTTGTCGTCGTCATCGTAAGAATTTAATATGCATGGGGCTCCATGATCCATAACGCCATCCTGCGAAAACAAAAACAAAAACAGAAAAAGAACAAGGAGAAAAAACCCAAAAAAAAGCATAGAAACCCGGTATTTGCAGTAGGCATAAGGGCCCGAATAGGACTGGACAACCGAGAGCAGCAGAAGATATCGGATTGTCGGTATGAGTTAACGGCATGATATGAAGGAATTGATAAAAAAATATCAGGAGAAAAATATGAAGGCTAACAGGGGGGTAAGATGAGGAGCAAGTAATAACCAAGATGATTCCAATTGCAGAGTTGGAAAAGGCACCTGGATGAGCGTAGACAGGGACAAAACGAAACCGTAAAACGGACACTCACTACCAAGTGAATCAACTCCTGACAGGGAGATAGGACGCATGCGGAGACGAGTATTGATTACTCGAGTGGTGGACGCTGGAATACGCAATGTCATCATCAGAGAAACGCTTTGCTTGGTATATGTGTTCCAAATTTGGGCCAACTTTGACTTTGCTGAAGCCGGGCTTTCTGGATCCGGTGGTTGGTGTCGAGTGATGGAAATGGACATCGTCCGAAGTTCTATAGGCCGTCGTTTTGGGCGTTCGTGGCAATGGTATCCCGTCATCAAACGTGTGGTGCATGACACGGGGTTGGACTGAGGATCGCCGGGGACGTGATTCGTCTTCATACCCATCAAAAGAGCCCCTGCGGCGTCGTTCTGATTTCGATGGATGCCGGCTTGATTCCGGTGGTGGTGCTGCAGGCGCTGCGGGCGGTGGGTGGCGACCATAATCCATGGTTGCTGCGCGGGACAAATTTGGTACGCGGGGGACCGATGAGCTAGGCATGTGCAAGGCGCCGGCTGGCGACGTGTAGGATTTAGTTAAGCGCGGGGGTCTGAACTCTGGTGAAGCCTTATAGTCGTCCATGTCGCCTTCGTTGGGGACAACTCGGGCTCGGATTTTCTTGTCGTCTTGCGAAAGGCGCCGTGACCGAGGTGAGTCTCCAGCATGCCATGTTTGGTCGGGGTCGGGAAAATTTAGATTGTATGCGACATGCTCGGGCGGATGGGAGATATTTGACTTGCTTCCTCGTCTCCTGGCATTCACCATGTAGTCGGCGGCGTATTTCATCTTTTCGGACGTCCAGTCCGCGTTCAGCCCTGCCCGTGGCGATTCGTCACGGCGGCTCGATTTGTCACGGCGGGCACCTTCGGAGTGTTTCTTCGCACTGGCACCTGTCGCGCCGGCGCCGGCCGATAAGTTTTTTTTAGAACCACGATGGTCTTCGTCGGAATCATCGTTTGGCTCGACATAGGCAGGTTTCCTTGCGCGATATTTTTCCTGTTGGTCTTGACGACGACTCCTGTCTCGTTCGCGTTCCTTGTCGCGTTTTTCCGCCTCGCGCCTGACCTTATCTCTCTCACGGTCAGACCGGCCTTTCCGGTCACGTTCTCGGTCCTTCTCCCGTGCCCACTCGTGTGCTTGATGCTCATCGTCGTCTTTTCTTCGCCTTTTATCTTCCTTAAAGCCATCCCGGGGTTTTTCATAACTCGCAGTGCGTCGAGCACGATGCCCGTCATCGTACGGTACTTTTGCTCTAAACGGGATGTCGCGGTCCCAGGAATGAGAAAATTGGTGACTGGCACTTCCATAAGGAGAGTACGGCGACGTTGGAGGCGGCCCGGGCTTGAAAGATGGAGGTGGTTCGGCTGTTCGTATATGTGGTTCGTTGTAGTTCTTTGGGGAGGACCGAGGAGCCGCAGCCGAGCGGCTCGACATCTCGTCTCTCATACGCTTGAACTCGGCGTCTTCGTCATACTCTTTCCTTTTCTTGTCGTCGCCGAGGATCTCGTAAGCCTGCTGTACACGTTGGAATTCGTCCTGTTTTGCAGCTTTCAGGGCCGGATCCTGAACCTTATCCGGATGGCATTTCAAAACAAGTTTACGGTATGCAGTTTTGATAGAAGCGAGATCTGCATCCTTGCCGACGCCGAGGGCTTTATATGGATCGACGGAAAGAGAGCTCATCTTCTCGGGAAAATGGCCGGTTCAGGCAGCGAGGTCTATGCGCCCGTCAAGTTTCTAGAGGAGATTGCTGGCCGCAGGTTGCAGAACGAGACAGAAGGTGTGTAAGGCGGACGCTTGAAGAGCACTGCCAGCGTGCTCTGGGAAGAAAAAAACAACCGAGAAGGGAGAGTAGTGGTTGGGCAGGAGTAGCGGCAGGCGCGGAGGTTTCGAAGAAGAGGATCAAAGGAAAAGAATGGCGTGCAGGACTCATAAAAGATGCTCACAAGAAGCCAGACGCCGGTCGTCAACGATATGGAATCAAGGCGGATGCAGGGGAAATGGCGGCGGCGTCTGCTTGAGGCAGGGATGGTGCCGAACAGGCGATTATAAAGGAATATTCCTAGGAGCAGGTGGTGTTGTAAATTGTGAGATTTGTTTTGCGGAAGGGAAGAGTGGAAGAAGAAAACGAGTTCGCGGACCAGCAGGAACTGCAAGTAAAGCTTCAGTTCACGGCTTGGCAAGTCTAGGCTGGTACCGCGGGATGAACGAAATCACAGAATAGATGTGTAGTGAAAAGTAAAGAGTTTGGAAAGAACAAAAAACCGGCTGGCGAAGGAAACAAAAAGGAGACGAAGCAGCGAGGGCAAGCAAATGCCTGCTGAGCAACGTCAGGGTGGAGATTGAGGAAAGCGAGTTGGATACTTGAGAATATTTGGGATGAAAGAGAGAGGAACACAATACTGAAGGAGTAGAGTAGAAGGCGACGAAGAAAAACGAAGAGAACGAAGAAATGGAGAAGACACGGAGAGGGAAGGGGAGAAGGAGACAAGGTGGAAGGAATCCAAACGATGTCGATTCGTCGACAACAACAACAAACGACAGCAATGACAACGACACGCCACCCGGGGCGAGAGGGGACGGGCGACGGGAGGGTCGAATGAGTGGCGGTGAGTTGGCGTGAGGATGTGGTGTGTCTAGGGTGGATAACCCAAGCTATTGGACGTGGCGGGGGGGATTGTGAGAATGGGCTAAGGAGGGGTGAAGAGGGGAGGGGAGGCGACTGGCTGCGGGGGGCAAGTGATCGAATGCAATACTGGTGAGACTGTCGAGACTCTGTAGAATGTGAAGTGCAGAGAGGTGGCTGGGCCAGGCCGGGCACTTCTTTCTGGAGGCAAGTTGGGGCGACGACCGTGGGGCGCGCTGGCTTGCTTGCTGGCAATGGCGGAAACGAATCCAAAAGAGTCAACACCCCCCCCCCCCCAAAACATCATTAAGGGAACTGGAAAAACATGAACATGAAGGCTGTCTGGGTGGTTCGTAGCGAGCGTGGCAGCCAGGCAGCGTGGCAGTGCGGGAAGGAAACGGGCACAATAATTATAATATACACAATGAATATGCACGAACAGGCAAGGTGCAGGAAGGTGCAGCAGCCTGCAGCGACTTGCAGAGAATGTGCGGGAAATAGAACAAGACCAGAGGGGAAGCGCCAGAGTGCGAAAAGTGGGAATGTACGAGACGGGTTTTACCGCCGACGATGCGGTTGTGTTGAAGTAAGTTCTGCTGAGCCTGCTTGGCACAGCCAGCCATTTGCCAGCCTCGCCAACTTCTCATCGTGTAATACGGCAAGCACGCATGTAGTCGCAAAGAGGCACCACCACTCGGTTGAGTGTCTTATCGTGCCCCCGCCCCCGTGTGCTGTGCGTGTGACAGAGTACAGAGAACTACGCCGCGATTCGCATCGTTTGATGTAGTACAGTAGTATACACCATGTTGCCCCCCCCCCATATCGGGGATTACGTCTTGCAACACAATATTTCTCATCGAATTACAGAGGCCCCCCTACTGACAGCGTTAGAGACACGGAGCCATACACGGTAGGGCTATGTATGTGTTGCTGCTTTTGTCCTCACAGTGGAAGGATCAGTCATCTTCCCATACGGGGAGCTCTAGATCAACCACGATGGGTTTATGGAACCGTTTACCCCCAACGTGGGGATAGTTGGTGGCCGCGATGGAACAGTTCACAATGCACGTCTCCTTCTCCTGGCAATTAGCATCGTGTCCAGCAGCGGCGTCTCTCCCGCGGCCTATAGCTGTTCTGGCGGCACGAGTGACCGGGTTCACGATTGACATCTTTTGGCCCGAGCCAGGGTCGTTCCATCGTTCAACAAGCGCATCTTTGTCACACGCGGCACCCCATCGCACCCACTCGACACCCCGGCCTTCATGGACATGGCCGCAGACAGCCAGCTGCGGCTGCACGCGATGGAGTGCACGTAGTAGCTCCGCACAGCCCATCGACCGGCCGCGTGTGGGAGACCAGTCGCAATGTGACAGTGGAGGGGTGTGGGTGACCACGATGTCCGCATTGCTCGGAATTTTCGACCACAGCGTGTCGCCCGTCACCGGCGTTGGCGTTGGCGTCGCGGTCATGGGGCCTGGAGCATCCTGGTCGTTTCTTGGTTTGTAGGAAAATGCCCAGGTGCCATCGCGGAGGCTGTACGGAGAGCCAAACACGGTGAATTTGGTTCGCGGGCCCTCACCGTTCTTGAGGCGGATGTGGACGGACTCGTGGCACAGGTACGTTATTGTCGGACTGGAATCCAGCAACGCGCGGCAATCGTCGGGCGACTGGGGCACCTGGTTGTGAAACTGGCCACCGTACTGCGCATAGAACGCCTCGTCGAGGGTAATGTCGTGGTTCCCTAGTCACGCGTTTCAGCGGTCAGCCTCAACTATGACAGCGCACCAGCGTTGGCATCGACAAGACATCAACAAGAGGGTAGACAAAAAGGCAGACGAGAAGGCAGACATGAGCCAGACACCGTGTGACATGGTGACATACCTGCGACGACAATTTTGCACTCAAAATCTGCCCTTTCGAGCCAAGCAACTGCACGGGTGAGCTCCTTGTGGCTGCCCTGGTTTGTCAAGTCGCCCGCGTGGACCAGCACATCGCCCTTGGGCAGCTTGACGGTGCTATTGTGTGTGTCTGAGATGCAGACGAAGCGAGTACGCCGAGTGACTCTCGACGACGGTGCCTGGGCCGTCTGCATGTTGGCATGGTCGTGCTGTGAGCGTGCGAGCGTGCGGTTAGCAAGAGTGTTGGTCAGACGCGAGACTGTGATGATTGTTGCGGTTTTGGTGGGCAGAAGTTGTGTTGTCGTGGACTCGGGACTCTTTTGTTTGTGACGATGGAAAGAAAATGCTCAGAACCCCATTATCTGAGCTGGGAGTGTCAAGCACCTAATACCTCTGTACGGAGTAGAGTAGTACGGAGTATTTACGACGTAATTAATACTTCGTACTTACGGAGTATTACTGTGTAAGAGAAAACCTTGGTCTGACTTAAGACGCCCTAGCATCCCACTAGGACCAACCGTCGTTTTCTAAACGTCGCGGGTAGGCACGTCCCTCCACAGCCAACAGCATTTGCCTCACAGGGGCGGCACAGGGCCACAAGTATCTTTTAGGTCGACCATCGACTGTTGCACAGTGCAGCTACGTCAGGGCGCGAACACCGCCGTACACGGAGTCGAGGAAGCGATTACGCTCCGTGGAAGCACCTCCTACCCCGTACGGGACCACATCCGTACTTTGTATAAATATACACGGTCTGTATCCTCTGGGCTTATGGCTTTTCGACCTTGTGGCCCTTTGACCATGGCCTCTCGGCTTACGGAGTAGTTTTGAGTCCTTGATTGACTTGATCTCCAGACTCCAGGTAAGACACTCTGGACGCCTCCCGCCAACGACGCAAGGGAGACTCGGAGAGGGTGGCTTCATCGACCCCTTGCTGGACTAAATCGTAGATAGAACGGTGCGCTAAGAAAATACTCCCCACTGCTGTGTGGGTGCCTGGGTGCGTGGCACGGTTACTGTGCGAAGTGCGGAACACTCTCTTTGTACGGAGTAGTAATTACGTCGTAGAAGGAGTTTATCCTCTGTGTCCCGTACTCCGTGGAATACATATATGTGCACACACTTTCTGTTGTTATTTGTACGGCGTGCTCCGTACGACACGAGGAGATACGAAACTCACTTGGTACGTCGTACTCTTTTGCAATAAAAACACCCTCCGCTCCAGGTTCGGCGGTTGAAAAAAAGAAAAGAGATAGAAGAAACGCAGTTTAATGATTCGAGCCCACACTGTGCAAAAAAGCAATATATTTAAAAGGGCACGGAACGCACGCGCTCTCTGCTGCACTCTGCTGTGCTCTGCTGTGCTCTGATAAGATTATTCCATACGCCGTAATTACTGAGTACGGAGTACTCCGTATTACGACCAGTACTGATATTACTGCATACGTCGCGGGTGCCACTGCCACGGCTCGGATTGCTGTTGCTGTGTGGGACTGTGATAAGTAACTCACCACGTCGTATAAACGCGGTCCCTGCGAGCGCTGTTCAGAGGGGCGAGCAGCTTGTGCCACAATTTCCGCTATTAGTCGTGTCTTTCTGTACACTGGCACTGTGTACATTGGCCTGGCTCTTGTACCATGTTGTATTGCAAGGACGCGATCGACCTGTTCCAGCACCACGTCAGGGGCAGCGAATCAAAGCCACCGCCCGAGCCACTGGCCTCGAGCCAGCCCCCTCTCTAATTCTGACTAGCTCAAATCGTCTGGTCCTCGCCCCGGATGCCCATTTCTTTCGTGTGCCTCTGGCTCAACTGCTTTTCTGCTTTGCAATTACATCTGTTCGTGTCCCAATCGCGATGGTTTTTGTTGGCCTGTCCGACCGGACCTCGTTCTTTGGGTACTGCCACGACTTCGCGTCCTCCGTTGAGTCTTCGACGCAATCCGCAAAGCATATCTCGGCCTTTTAACCCATACCGTCCAAGTGACCTCATCATCTCCATTGTTTTGTTTCGGTCCCCTTTCCCTCCCATCCATCCCTCTGCCTCCCACCCCCTTTTGAATCACACCCGTTTGCTTCTCTTTCGCCAGTTTGAAAAAAAAATCGTGTCAGCCACGTGTGCTCCTCGAACCTTTCCATCTCGACATTGCCCCCGGCCAAACAGTCTCGACCTCTCCTGATCTCCAGCTGCCAGCGATCATAACAAAGCCGCTGCAAAACGCTTTATTCGATACCGTCCACGACACATCAATCACTATCGGGTTGGGAGGAACGCCTCACCTACAACGGTCCGGCGTAAGCACTCGGGAGTGTACGGAAAACACCCCGACGCGTATCCTTCGCCGACGTTCTATTCCGGTGATTTAGCCAAACCCCAGATTTCAGCCCGGACCCTGATACAGCGACCCTGACGGAAGAGGCAAAGAGGACGGCGGCCCTGTGCCGTTACCGTCGCCTTCGACACCGACGTATCAGTATTTGAAGAAGACTCAAGCTATTGGCTGCTGAAAAGACGCATCGTTTTGCCAAAATTGCTCAACTCGCCTATCTTCCATAGCCATCGCCTCGTTGCTTCGATATTTCGTTTACCACCCTCTCGGCCGACGCTCTGGCTTTCTCATCCACCCACTGATATAGCGCGAGCAGCCGATCTGTCTGCAACTGCGCAGTACCCTCGTATTCAGTCGTGAATGGTTTTGGCGGACTGCCTTTGGTTGCGGTAACAATGGCCGCTGTGTCGTCTGTCCCGGCGACGTCGAGCTCGACTGCCGTTGCACCGCCCACCAGCTCAAATGGCAATGTCTACTCTTGGGACTCTCCGCCCCAACGTTCTGATGTAAGTTCTATTCCCTGAGGGAACCTACGCTTGCCTCTGAAGAAAACGAATGAAATAAAAGCAAAAAGAAAACGAAACCATGTCGAGGGCCTCCTTTCATTTTCACGTTTTTTTTTCTTTTTTTTTTTTTCTTGGTGATGTGAAAGTGGGTGTGATGGAGCTGACAGTGTCTCGTCATTAGTTTGAGCAGGCCTCTTCATTACCACAGCACGAGTTGCCCAAGTCTCATTCATCACATTATGGTAGTGCCTTGACTTACACCTCGCCGAGCATTACTTCAGACCAGCTTTCTTACGGAAACGGCGTGCCAGCTGGTGAAATATCGGCATCGGCACTCAAGAATTCCGAATCTGGCACGCTGTCTCACGGTCATGAAAGTGCGAGACAAGGTCGAGCGCGACACGCTGGCAACTACCCAGAGGCGACTCCTCTCGACCTGATTGGCACTGACCGAAATGGCACCTCGAGCGACACAAACAAGAGAGGCGCTGGCGAAGCACGTGTTGGCGAGCTAGATGACACCAGCTCAAAATGGATCCATCGTGACAAACTGGCTCGTATTGAAAACGAGGAGTTACAAGCGGCCGGCATCATTTTGCCAAAACCCCGCGGCCGGAGTAAGCCCCGGCGTGACGCCAGCCAGGAAAAGTCCGGCGGGTATCGAAGGGCTTTTCCGGAAGGCGATGTTATTACAGAGCCTAGATCACGGAAAAACTCGACAGGTTTTTCAGATGCCAAGAGCATAGATGCCCCCGTTTCCAGCTGGGACCTACGATTGCCGGACGAGATTGCAGAGGAGTCGTATTTTGCCACCGCTCACAGCAGCCGAGGGTCGTCGCGGATACCCATCGCCAAGTTGAGCCCCGCGCCAATAGCGTTGGAACATATAGAACGCGATACGCCTATGGCACGGCGGCGAGACGGCAGCCCGGCCATTGAAGAGAGCATCGCCTATCCGAAAACACGAACTCGGAGCACCAGTATGCGACAGGAAACTGACGAAATAGAACCGGCTTCCGCATCCCCCTCACGAGCCATGACCCGTTCTGTTTCTGACTTGTCGCCCAGAAAGGCACTCTTGTCGGGCAGCTCGTCCACACCCGGATTACGGAAAGCATCAGCACCAGCCAAAACAGTGCCATCGGCAAGTCGCCCGAAAACTCGCAGTGGGGCCAGCAAGGACTCAAATGGCAGTAGCACTGGTGCAACTCGACCCTCGACGCGTTCAGGCGACCGGGAGTTGTCGCGTGAGATCTCGGTCGGTGCTGCGAGCAGGCAACCGGAGGGTGAACCGCCGTGGATGATCTCTGCCTACCGCCCCGACCCAAGACTGCCTCCAGATCAACAACTTCTGCCAACAGTGGCTCGCCGACTTCAGCAGGAAAAATGGGAGCGCGAAGGAAAATTTGGGAATGTTTACGATCGAGAATTTCGCCCGCTCACTGATGAAGGGTTCCTCGACCCCCCGGAGTCGTCTGAAAAGGCAACCGAACCAGCCGGCACTGCAGATGCGCTTTCGGGAAAGCCGGATGAATGGCCACTAAAGCCTGACGCGAAGGGCAACTCGTCACAGCAGGGACGGGCGGGATCTTACTCCACCATTCCAAAAATACAGGACAAACCGACTATGAGCCCGTTGCCGAGTCCTAGAGGCCCTTTGCCACAACAGGCGGAATCGGGCACCGCGCAACTGGTATCCGGCCACCAAGAAGACAGTCGCGATGCCAAACAAGGCTGTGGTTGCTGTGTTGTCATGTGAATGGCCTCTACTTGCAGACTCGGTTACTTCTCAGATCGCTAGTAGTTTTTCTCTCTTTTCGGACACACGTGCGATGTCGCACCACTGCTTGCCCGTTGCTGTGTAAAGTGAAGCTCGGGATTTCGAGAGTGAGGGCGGCTTTGGGGCCTTGTCTCCCTTGCACCTCAAGTTCCGCTCTGTTGTGATCTTGGCCACGCCGCCGGCCAGAGTGGCTCGGCCATTTCCAGCCTGAACAAACACAGCAACCTCATGATGCCACGATACTTGCTTCTCCTGGTTACGACGGCCGTGCGTTTTCTATTCTCTTCTACCCGCAGGTGCCCGCCTGCTCATTGGCCAACAGGACCGACCTCCGTTTTCATGGGAAACCCAGTGCACCCCTTTTCTCTTTGGATGTGTGCGTTGGGGGGTTGGATGAATCCCCCGTCTTCATTCAAGCCGGCAATCCTGTTCTTTCGACACGAAAATACCCTTTTTTGCCATAAAGGCCGATTTTGCAAGGCCTCGACTACCGGCTTGGCTCGGTGGTCACTTGGCCACGAGCACGAGTCTTATTTATTTTTTATTACTTACCATCTTTCTTCTGCCTTATTTGTGTCTCGCTCGACCATTTCTTTAGTTTTCTCGTCATGACCCTTCACTTACATGGCGCTATACAGAGGACCACAACGCGCTGGCCAGCCAGCCGATATCCAGCCGCAAGACTTCTTTTATTGCTATTTAACAGTCCGCTCATTTTATTCACCGAGTTTCCTTGTTCTTTTCTTTTCTCTCTCTCTCTTTTTTTTTACCGCGTCTTTCAATGCCCTGTTTCATATTGACAGAGTACCGAATTATACTTGTCTTTCTTTCTTTGTGCCGGGTGTTTCCGTGTTTTTGCTGCTTACCTCTTCAGTCTTTCTCTGGTCACCAATTTCCTTTTAGCTTGTGCCCTGTCTCCTCTTAAATACCCGACCCGGGAGAATACCCTTACATAGTCACCCAAATTATTTAGTAATATGTAACAGTAAGATGGCTCGTCGTGCTGTTGTATGCCAGGTGCCCAGTGGTGAAGGTTAAACTACTTCTCTGCCAGTCGTGCTTTCGCAACTCAATAAGTGATAACGTGGACACGTACATATATACCGTATGTATTGTGTATGTGTAGTTATGATCGGGTGTAAAAGTCAGACGAAGCCCCGGCTTAGAATCTAGAAATAAGTTATTCGCAGCCTCGTCTCTGTTTGATATGTTTTGCGAGACATAGAATATGTGCTGAGAATAAAGTACATACTCTTCTTCTTTCCTTCCTTCCTGCTTTCCTCTGAATACAATGCAATAGTCCTACAGTTTATTAGTACTGGGGACGTGTTTTGCTAATTATATTTGACAGGGTACTACGGAGGGTAGTCAGGGACCGCGAATGCCAGTTTTGCAGACGCAACGATTTGCTGTCGTTTTATCTTCTGGAAAGGAGGGGGAGTTTGTGCCAATTCGGCTACCCAGATCTCACGAATTTTAGTCACATCAGTCCGCCCTCTTGAGGGTACTTCGCACCATAAGGAATGCTTGCTTTTAGTATTTGGACAATGATGGCCGGGCGCAGATTATCCTTTTTGTTCTTAAGAGGAGCTTCTACAGGAAGAACAAAAAAAAGAAAAACCTCAGACAACTTAAACTTGAAAAGAAGAGTTATACTCCGTATTTTAGAATATTATATATACACATATTGAGAGTTTTATCGCATACTCTTTACACACCCACGAATATATCGAGTAAAACAAATATAAACACTTTTTGGTGTGGCCACGCCGGAGGGCCTGAGTGACCAAATCATTGGATCTAGGTGGCTGCGGGCTAATACAAGGCGGGTGGTGAAATAGGCAGTCCCTTTTCTATTAAAAAAATAAAAATAAAAATAAAATAATGCTGGAAGAGAGGGGTCTGGTTGATGGACATTGACGAGTATCGAAGGCAGGGACTGAACGCACGGAGGACATTGTACTTGGCTCGATTTTTAGTTTTAGCTTGGGATCGAGCGTCGGCAGCAATCGAGAATCTGACCTGGAATCAGAAAATGGGCGAGGTCTCGGCGGTCCCACCCAGACGTCAGGATCGAGCCACTAGTCCTGGCCTGGGTGCGGCAGATCCTGACCGAAGTGGGGCTTTCAGCAAAGTGTACCGAGGCGAGAGGGTACGAAGGGATTTTTGATGTCCTCAAACGCGTTTGTGAGAAATAGCATCTCCGCAACCTCCGCATGTCTGAACAGCAAGCAGAGACGTCACATCGCAGGTGACGACCTCGCTGGCCCAAAGAAGATGGTCTTGTCGAGATTTCGATATGATATAACTGCGTTGCAGAGGCAGTGACACAACCGCACAGCGCACTTTACATAATGTGTGCCTGTGGTCATTCTTCGATAGCCAAAGAGCCATACTATATATACTATGTACTGACGACGAGGGCGCGCTGGGGACACGGGAGATGCGCTTGTCCAAACCTGGAGCCGGCAGAAAACAGGAGACAGGATGGGTATGCGTAGAGCCTAGTCAAGCCAGTGTCGGTTGATCGGCCAGGGCCTATTCCCTGAGTCAGGGCTTTTTTTTGTCGACAAAGTTTCTTTCTTTCACATCGGACTACGCGTTACGATCAAATGTTTGGGTGGGGCTTTGGGCCGCCACAACGGGACGCCGTACGATTGTATGATTAGGTTTTGCAGCCAAACTGCGATCTGGACGTTGTGTGCTGCCTGGACTTCTGTTCCCCACCTGTACGACGAACGTCGTACAGGGTGCCACATTTGTCTCGACTGTGTACAAGTTCTCGGGGCATGAGTGAGCCGCTCGTTGGCAGTGCTGGCTAGAACCGGAAGGCGAGGATTTGTCAAAGAGGCGCTTTGCTGTGCGTATGTGTAAGACGTACTTACACAGTGATTACGTTGCTTGCCCAAAGGGATGGGCCCGCTTGCAAATAACTGGCCGCTCAAGCCAATCAAGTCTCCAGGGGACAATCCCGCTCCACTTTTGGCCCCTGTCCATCTTGACCCAGCCCTGGCCAGGGAGCAGCAACAGCTCACAGACGACGACATCGATTTCCTTGCTTTTGTCTCCATATCTTTAGCTTTCCTGGCTTCCCTGGGTCTTGGACTCGCTGGTGGGCTCCTCTAGGCTCGATCTATAGTTTCGCATTTGATTTCTGAAAGCCCCACTTAACAGTCCCCAGGTCCCCTTTAAGAAAACAAAAGTCCCTTTTCTAGTCTTCCAGACCTCATCGTTCCTTCCCGTGGCGGACAAAGAATAGCCAAAAGCTATATAGACGAACGTCCCCAGACGCCTCCCTCCACATCCCTGGATTTTCTGTTCTCTATTGCTTCTTCCAGCAGACTAGTTATCTTCATACCCTCGCAGTAAATACTCCAACCCTGCGACCAATACCACATTATTTACGCTGCCTCACACAAGGCATCTCTATTCACTCATACAACCATACCGCAATCTCAATTACCACGACGCGCTTCTTTCCTGCCCGCCTTCCAAAAACACCCGCGTATATTGCCTGCGCGTCAGCCCCCTTTTTCAAGCATCGTGGAGATGTCTTCACGCACATACGGCGGCTCGTCCTCCCCTTCTTCAGCGCGCTCATCAACCTCTTCGCGCTCGTCATCTTCAAGTGCAGCATCCGACTGCTCGTACCAAAACGCAATGGACTCCTATTACCTGTCTTCTGCACCGCCGATCGAGACTCTGCGCTGTATGCGCTGTGCACGCACTGTTGAGTCGAGTTCTGCTGGCGACATGGCCTCTAGTGGCATGGTTCGGGTCGGCCTCAACATCTACTACTGTCATCGGTGCGCGAGACTGGTCGGCTACAAATGAGCTCAGCTTGCCAGTCCTTTTTCTCCCCTCTTTTGAAAGTTAAAGGCCTTTTGCAACCGACCTTGAAAACAATATAAATGGTACCGCCATTGCCGAGGCCAATGGTCTCTGGACAGTGTGATCTGATGTTGTCGACTACTGCGCTCCGCCGGACGACACAGATTCGATGCCAACTTGGTAACCTTGGCGTACGCAGCAGACAGTACGAAATAACTAAGACGTCGCAGCCGTACAACAGAGACTGCAGAACACGGCACCTCTCCCACTGCCCGCGTCAAAGACTTCTGACGTTTGCGGGCGCTATCCGAGCGTTTTGCACCAAAGGAAAGGGGCGCATTCTTTTACTTCTGGTACACCAGATAGAGTTTCGCCGAATTTCGCACACAATGGTGGAGCTCTGCAGACATCAATCGGCATGGCAAACAGTATGGCTGTGCTGGGCGTGTGGGGTAATAGCTGATACCGGCCAGCCGTGATTTCTCAAGATGCTGCTGTTTGCAAATGATAACAATAGCTGAAAGTCTTGACTGATGGGACGGGCCCTGCACTCGTTCATCGAGACTGTTGCAAATCCCACCGCGGCGAATCTTAAACCTTATATTATTTACATATATATTCTGCAGGCAGAGGCCGACAGGCGCACTCTAATTAATATCATATTGCACCCTATTTTACTTTATCAAATATGTACTATTCTCATACTGAAACCACCAACGCCGCGAATGGCACGGCCAATGCATGGGGAAAGGAGCAGTGAACGGAAGGTTTCATCACTTATATCGCGTCACCGTGCAGCGTCAAAGCATGTATGATAGTTGGTACAGGTGTCAATTTGTAGAGTCACAGTTGATGGTCCACTACTTGTGAACGTGTCTGTCCCCACCAGGCGTTAATAGAGGCACAGAAGGAAGCAGAGTCGAATGGAAGCGTAAGGGAAAAAAGCAGCGAACAGTTTGATAAAGCAAGGAAAGTAAAGGAAAAGGCAAATCCATACTCCTACCCCTCAATGGCAAAGTTGGTAATTATCTCTAGAGACGAACATAAACATGACATAGTACGACACCCACCCACGCAAATGTTTCATCAATACCCTTCAGTCGTTGTTTCTGCAGCGCCATTCTTGCCCAGATTTTTGAGGAGATAACTCCGCTTGAAATACTCATTTGGATGAACGATCGTTTCAAGCTGTGCGGCTGTCATTATACTCTCATCTTTGGCTCGGCGAATCTCATTTTTGTGTGCGAATTCAAAGACTCTAAACAAACAAAACGGACACATCAGCAAGACAGGACATCAAAAAAAAGCTCTCAAAGAACGGATGGGCAAAGAAAAGTGAAGAATAGACGGCTTTTTCCTTTGCCGAGACGATTTCGTACCTGTTGCATGCCATGTGAAATTTCTGTTTCTCTTTGTCTTCTTTCACACCCTGTAGGACGGCACGGTCCGTTACACCGACGGCTTGTAGTAGGGCCGTCAAGTTTTCGACATTGAAGTGACGGTATGGGCAGCCATGGTTTTCACCTGGCCCAGGCGGATGCTCAGTCAGGATTTTCTGGCAGCTGTAGGGACTGTAACCACCACCGCGGCGGTTGGTGTCGCCGCCGACGTCTCCATACGAATGGCGAACATTGTACCGGTATTCTTTATTGAACGTATCGTCTGTGATTTTGGTAAAGCTTTGGCGCCAAAATAACAAACATTCCTCCAGACTCAGGCCAATGCCCTTGAGAAAAAGGGTGTATTGCAGACGGCCATAGTGCTTGAGATGTGCGTCCCGCCGCAACGAGCGATGTAGATTTTGCATACACAGAGGGAAGTGGGCCGCGGCAAGGCTATCAATGCCTCGCGCATTGATGTCGGCACCTGAAAGCCCACTGTCAGTGTTTGCGTAGGCTGCGTCGGGTGTCACAAAGTTCTTGGACAGATGATCGAGAATTGGCGTCAGGCGGTCGTCTTCGTCGAGCCTTGGGAGAGCACGCGCCGTAAGCTGGTTCCCATGACGGGCCACGTTAGTGCACTACTCACCCAGTCTGATATGTGCCTGATGCTTCAATCTTCATTCCTGACACGATAGTACATACCTCCAATGCCTTTTCAAGGCGCGAGGAGAACTCGGATACCACCATGCTTGTTTGCTCCCGAGAGGGAACGTAGGCCTTGCCGGCCTTGAGAAACACTTTGCGGCTCTCGACCAGTTCTGGTACGCGGTCCCAGTCAACCTTGCACCAGCTCTCCTCCTCGGCCGCATGCTGTTTCCGACCGCCCAGGGCGCTGCTGGTTGCCGCTAGTTCTGAGGCGAGTTGGGCCCTCTCCTCATCGGAGACCATTTCCCAGTCCAAGTTCAGGTTCTGGACGAAAGCGGTACGCTCCCGCATATCGTCGGTGCTGAGCCGTAGGCGGAAAAGCATCGTCTCCAAGCGGGCAAAGCGCCGGCGAAGGTCCTCCGTGGATGAAAAGGCAAGTCGGAGAATGAAATGACTGTAGTGGTCTTTCTTGCGCTGGGAGGCTAGTTGTGTTGACAGGCTGCTGTTGGTGTCCAAGGGCAGATACTTCTCCAGTATTGGCCTCATGTATGTGGCCGTCTCTGCTGGCGATCGGTTACGGAAGGAGCATGCTTCCAGTTCGGCGAGGACTGCCAAAACGGTGTTAATTAAGCTATCAAATCATCGTGGCCAGCGGTTGCTGGTAGGAAAGCATACCGCGTAGTCTGTCGATCGCCCATTGCTCAAACTGCTCCAATGTAATGTCTGCAGTTGGGGGTTCAGCATAGATGCTGAGGCGCGTTGGATACTGTGCCTCTTTGTACGATGGGTCGGCGAACTGCTTCTTGCGATGGTCGAGGACGTTGCGCCGCTTCGCCTCGACGCGGTTGTAGTCTTGCCGAATCATGGCGAAGGTAGGGTACCGTCCTTCTCTCGGCTTTGCTTTCAAAGAGTTTTTCGAGGTTTGAAGTGGTTGCGGTGACTTGTTTGTGGTGACTCGAAGGGGGCCCGTTGCCAGGGTTCCACGGTTGATGACGGGTCTGGTGTGTCTTTTGAAGGTGGAAGGTGGAAGGTGGAAGGTGAAAAAGAGGAAAGGAGGAAGACAGATGTAGAGATAGAGAATGGGGGTGCAATGAAAGGCGTGGGAGGTATACTTTGCAGCACGATACTCGCACTGGACTTCTTGTGAGGAGAAAAAACGGTTATTAGTTACTAACGTACGGAGTAGGTAGGAGGACCGTACCAGACGATACTTCTTGGATGGCTGCCAGTGCAGTGTGGCAAGACTCGAGACGTAAGATGCAAGACGCGACTTGACGCGACTTGCATCCAATTAAGAGCCCGACCAGTAAATGTCGCGCGTTGCCCCGACGTGATTTCGTTAGTCATTATAAGTGGACCCCTCACAAGTACTCCGTACAGGAGTACGTCGTGCTCCTGAGTAGTAATTTTATGGGTGCTCAACACAATGTGACACCCACTCTCACTAATAATTGTAGGATATTTCCTATATGCTCACAAATATATTGCTACCGCGAAGAGCATGATTGGGATCAAGGCGTCACTGATCTGAGCTGCTCGCTTGAGTGACGCAAATATCCCGTCAGCCTATGTGTCTACAATCATACAGAGTATACTCCGCACGGTCCAAGGAATTGCTCCTCCTTATACGACGTACGAAGCACCGCCGATACGTTTTGCTTTTAGGAGGGCACTGCTCCGAACCGCGTCCCGCGGAGAGGTGTTTCTCTGGTTCTTTTTTGGCGTTCTTTACTGGGCAGTAGCACTGATTTACATTTGGCCCTTTCCCTTATCAATGGCTTCTCAAGCTCGCCCGCAATCGGCTCTGACTGTCCGCTACGCCGCGTTCCGCTCTCGTATCCCCCGAATAGTGCGTACGCAGTACGTGGTAAAGAAGGCAAAGTAAACATGAGCATGATCGATTCCCAGCTTTTTATCGTGAAGAATGTCTGTCCACCGTAATCAGACCGTGACTGTCTGGTATTTGCACGATATTTGACAACCAGCGAGTATTTAGACCCTTTTACTTCGACTGAAAGCACTCGGGGCCTTGGGGGACGGCGGAGGTGAAAGAAGAGTGCTCTGCTAAAAAAAAGCACCACTGGAAAAGGGAATTGGAGACCCAGTGGTGCGTGTCAGTGGCCAGTCATGTGGCTATGATTGGCTGCTGCCGCCATGGTAGCGGCGCGCTTGCCGTTTTCGACCCTAATGCACGGCGCCGCTCGTTACGTTACCTTGTGCGTCGCCTGAGGCAAGGCCAGCTGGCTCAGCCTGTTGTCTCAAATGCGTAATCAAATTCCCTGGAAGAAGGGAGCTATTCAATGGACTTTTTGGTTTGTCACAGCACTGCAAGCCAGCCTGCCAGCCCAGACAAGGCCAGGCCAACCCCACAAGCTCGTCTCTCAACACGTCCCGTGAACTGCCCACAGTCAGGGCAAAAAGGAGGCAGTCGTGACTTGTGCGGCACCCACCCGCTTGAGACGTCGTGGAAACTGTCGACTCGGCCTCGACGCACCGTTTGCAGACACCGCCTTCAGCTGAGAGTTAACACTGCCTGTCAGCACCGCGCCCCTTTCGCCAGCCTTGCCATCTCACGCCGTGCGCCGCTGCCGCTTCCTCGTTATCTCTGAGAACAAACGCAGCATTTGCTAGACATCGTTTGTTACACATCGGATCGTTCACACTGTCGCCGCCGTCGTCGTCGTCAACCACATCTCCTTAGCTCTTAACTCATTCTCGACAGGCAGACCTCGCACCTCGCACCTCGCACTCGACCCTGCAGCCTTGCTTATTGTCAACGTTGCATTTCTGTCCAATTGCTGTTGGCTGCACCCGAGTCCTATGCTCCCCTAGCCGTGTCTCGCCCAGCGTGTTCCTCACCCAACAGACCAGCAACAACGGGACCGGCGGCGATACCTAGTGCTTGTTTGGAACCTGTTCTGGGCCTACCGTCTACCAACAACTCTTTGGCGACAACTGGCCCCCTTCTTCTCGCCTACTAGAATAACCACGCGCCCCGGCCAGCCTCGCGTCCTCGACCTATACGCCGGGTGAGACCCTCCGACGAACTTTATTCTCCTTTGCGCCCTTCGCGGCTGGACGATTGGACGATTGGACGATCTGGACAGGCTACTGTTGCTGTAGTGGTCGCCCACGCCCTTCCTTGCCCGGCCGCCATCACTTGCATCATGGACGATAGGCCCCTGCCTCTGACGCCACGACGCACCGAAGGTGGCCCTTGTCATGATTCAGACATCGTGGGGGAGCCAAGAACACCTATTTGTGCCGTTGGCTATAGAAGCATACCGGGCAGTCCTGTGCTGTCGAATCTGGACGACTGTCCTACCCTTCGTCCCCCTTCGCCGTCTGCATTCCTCTCCGAGAACCTTACCATTGCGAATATTGACACTGCCTCAGTTTCTTCGCGCCCCTCAGCCGTATGTTCTACAACGCCTACGTTCTTGTCATCGGCCGTGGCAGTAGATGCAGCGGCAGAAGTGGAAGCAGCAGCAGCAGCAGCAACAACAACGACAACAACGACAACAACAGCAACGACAACAGCAACAGCCGCGGCAGAAAGCACTGCAGAAACTGCAACACCACCTCGCTTTCCTACGGGCCAGGTTCAGTTTCGGTCGCATACCATTGCACCGTCGCCACCATTGTCACGGTCCCCCCCAGCACCCTCGCTCCTCCCCGCTTCAGACCCCGACCCGGAAGTGAACGACCCGTTTTGCAGCCGTAGTACTCGTACACCGCGGACTGGTGGCCACCATTCTTCCTTGCGCTTACAGACGGACATTCAGTCTGCCCACTCATCCCCGGTCTTGTCCACTCCTCGCCAGAACTCAGATTCGACAGCCTCGAATGTGTCCCTGTCCCCCGGCATCAACTCAACACCTGTATCAAATTACATACGCCCCTCAGCACTTGTCTTGCAACACAAGAGCTCAAGTACACCTCTACGGCCCGTATCTCGCACACCAAGCCTTAAAACGACCGGCTACCACGGCTTTGGCCCGGCATCTGCTGCCAGCTCTACCGTCCCGAGTCCCATAATCTCAGCCATGGGGGATGTGACCCCGCTGCCCTCACCACTACTATCTGGCGATTCACCGGGACCGTGGAAAAATCTGGGCCGTTCTCCTCCGAACGAAGCTCACATTTATTCATCTGCCGGGATGCCTGAATCTGCATTTGTAACATCAAATGGCGAGTCTTTGACGTCAGCATTGGCCCACCATGCAAAGAGAAAGGCCTACGCCGAGCTGCTTGCTGGAAACCCCGGGCGCCCACCTGAGGCTAGCCATACTCGTTCCGACCTTACACCGTCCCACACACGGGAAAGAAGCCTCAGTGAATATGTGCCCGACCCGATGCAGTCGCCAAAACGCATGGTGACAGTATCTGCCACCCATTCTAAGCAGGATGCTGCCCGACAAACCGCCGAAGCAACGTACCTGCCACACATGCGTCGCGAGCCTCACCTTTCTGAATCTCGGGGACTCACGCCTGTCGAGATACCACCTACTCCGCCGCCAAGTGAATCTTCCATGCTCCTCAGTGATGGAACGGCAGCTTCAGAGGGAGAGCAAGCCAATGACCAGGGTCGTCCCGAGTACTTCGAGGCCCGCGGCCGGGACGATCGGAAACTCCGCCGCTGGCGCTCTATCAAATTGCTCGGTCAAGGCACATTTAGCCGTGTCATGCTGGCCACGAACCAGACCACCTCGCCCAGTGAAGACACAGCTCAGTGTGCCCAAGGCCTGGGTATTTCAACGGATCCTACGCCGCGGCTTCGCTATGACCGCAGCAATCTCGTTGCAATCAAAATTTGTGAACACGGTCCTAAGGGTGGCGCCTCAGAGGATCGTATAGAGATGAGTCTGAAGCGCGAGCTAGAAATAATGCGCTGTATCCACCATCCGTCTCTAGTCCGTCTCAAGGCCTGGAATATTGAGCCCACGCGGGCCATCCTTGTATTGAGCTATTGTCCTGGTGGCGATCTATTCGATGTTGCGAGTGCTCACCGCGACATCCTTTCTCCGCCGCTCCTTGCACGTATGTTTTCGGAGCTTGTCAGTGCCGTACAATATCTCCACGGTCAGCACATTGTTCACCGTGACATCAAATTAGAAAGTGAGTAACACCGACCCAGTCCTCTGCTAGCGACACGAGAAGCTGTCGATTCCCTAACTGACTCCGCGCGCATAGATGTGCTGGTCAACTTGACACCGAAGGAACTAGCTGATAGTTCTATCGATTGGAGAGTCTACCCCTACAGTGTGACAACACTCACGGATCTTGGGCTTTCGAGACGAGTTGCCGATGACGAGAAACTCGAAACTCGATGCGGGTCGGACGACTAAGCTGCCCCAGAAGTAATCATGGGGCAGCCTTACGACGGCCGTGCAACCGACGCCTGGTCCTTGGGAGTTCTTCTGTACGCGCTTCTTGAAGGTCGTTTGCCATTTGACCCCAATCCTGGCGTGAGCGACGCGCACCGGATGCGTTCGAGGACCAGCCACCGTATTGCACGTGTCGAGTGGCGTTGGATTAGGTTTTCTGGCGACGACGGAGACCACGAAGGCGATATTTCCAAGTTTCAGGCGAGCGGGCTGGGTGGCGCAATGGAGATAACCGAGGGTCTTCTTAAGCGTGCTCGTAGCAGATGGACGCTCGATCAAGTTGTAGAAACTGCTTGGGTTCATGACGCGATTGCGATAAAGGGTGGATTGCAGTTTAGGGAGGAGGCAGAGGGGGAGGAGATTATATGATAATCGTGTAAAGTGGATGTGTAGGACTAGTGGACAGGGACGCCATGCGGAGAAATTCCACCGTAAATGATAGTACAGTGTAGCAATATGAATGCTTTTCTAGATCGATGAACCGCCTGATTCAGAGATACGAGGTTGGCCAGTGAAGGGTAGAAGAACCCTTGGATATCGCCTTGGATATCGGTACTTACGATTTGACACCCACGCCAACACCTACACGGCTAAGCACACGCACATCACACACACATCTATAACCGCACTGTTGCCATTCAATCAATCAGTAGCAAAGGCACAAGGATGCATATTGTTACGTTCTTAATTAAAGTCTACATACGCAGAAGAAATGAAAGACCTCGCAAAGTCCGTTTGTCGACCGCGGCCGGGGCATCGCAGCCGACACGGGATTGTTGTCGAGACCATCAGAAAATCGCAGAAAATACGGGGCATCATGGAAAGCAGGTAACACAGCCAGTCCAGTCCTAACTCCAGTTCATTTTTATTATCCACCCAGTCCCTCGTTCGTCGGATCGTCAGCCGTGGTCATTTAGTCAACCTCCTCCATGGCGCTGTCGCCAGCCTCGGCGGCGGCCGGGGCGTCAGCAGCGGGAGCGTCCTCAGTCTCCGGCTCCTCGTCAATGTTCAGGCCGAGCGAGACCAGCTTGTGGATGCGCTCAGCAAAGCTGGCAGGCTCATCAATGGTGAAGCCCGACACTAGCAGAGATGTCTCGAACAGCAGCTGGACGATGGACTTGACGGTCTTGTCGTCCTCGCCGTCGGCCTCGACCTTCTTCTTCAGCTCCTTGATAATAGAGCTCTGGGGAGAAATCTCAAAGGTCTTTTTGGACGACATGTAGCTCGACATTGAGGTGTCGCGCAGGGCCTGGGCCTTCATGATGCGCTCCATGTTGGCAGACCAGCCGAACTGGCCGGTGCGGATAGCACAGGGAGAGCCCGTAAGCTTGTGGGAGACGACAACCTTCTCGACCTTGTCGCCGAGAATGTTCTTCAGAGCCTTGGCGAGGCTTTCGTACTCCTTCTCTTCGGCCTCGCGGGCCTTCTTCTCCTCCTCAGTCTCCTCGAGCTCAAAGTCCTTGGTGATGTCAACGAGCTTCTTGCCCTCAAACTCCTTCAGCTGGGTCATGGCGTACTCGTCGATGGGGTCGACGAGGAACAGCACCTCAAAGCCCTTAGACTTCAGCGAGTCAAGGAAAGGCGAGCGGGAAACAGCCTTGATGGACTCGCCCGTGATGTAGTACATGTTCTTCTGGTGCTCAGGCATGCGGGTGACATAGTCCGCCAGCGATGTCTGCTCGTCGCCAGACTTGGTCGAGTTGAAGCGCAGGAGCTTGGCCAGTGCTGGGCGGTTCTGGGTGTCCTCGTGGATGCCGAGCTTGATGTTCTTCGAGAAGGCGGTGTAGAACTTGTCGAACTGCTCCTTGTCCTCGGAGATCTCGGTGAACAGCTCAATGGACTTCTTCACAATGTTCTTCTTGATGACCTTCATGATCTTGTTCTGCTGGAGCGTTTCGCGAGACAGGTTCAGGGGCAGATCCTCAGAGTCGACAACACCCTTGATGAAGCTGAGCCACTCAGGGACCAGATCAGTGGCGTCGTCAGTGATGAAGACACGGCGGACGTACAGCTTGATGTTGTTCTTGGTCTTCTTCGTCTCAAACAGATCAAAGGGCGCGCGCTTCGGGACGAAGAGAATGGCGCGGAACTCGAGCTGACCCTCAACCGAGAAGTGCTTGACAGCCAGGTGGTCTTCCCAGTCGTTCGTGAGCGACTTGTAGAACGCGGCGTACTCCTCCTGGTTGATGTCCTGGGGGTTGCGGGTCCAGATGGGCTTCTGCTTGTTCAGCTCCTCCTCCTCAATCGTGGTCTCGGTGACCTTCTTGGTCTTCTTCTTCTTGTCCTCCTTGTCCTTGCCATCCTCGTCGTCGCTGACCTCCTCGATCTTGGGCTTCTTGTCGTCGGAGTCCTCGGTTGTGGTCTCCTCCTCGGCGTCCTCGTCGGGGACCTCCTTCTCAGTCTCCTTCTTGACGTGGAGGTAGATGGGGTAGGAGATGAACTCAGAGTGCTTCTTGATAACCTCCTTAACCTTGCTCTCGTTGAGGTAGTCGAGCTGCTCGTCCTTCAGGTACAGAATGATCTTGGTACCGCGGCCCAGGGGTTCGCCCTCGGTGTCGGGGATAATGGTGAAGGTGCCACCGGCACTGGATTCCCAGATGTACTGCTCGTCATCATTGTTCTTGGAGATGACCTTGACCTGGTCGGCAACCAGGTAGGCCGAGTAGAAACCAACACCGAACTGGCCAATCATGGAGATGTCGGCGCCAGCAGTCAGTGCCTCCATGAACTGCTTGGTACCCGAACGAGCAATGGTACCGAGGTTGTTGACAAGGTCCTAATGTGGCGAGTTAGCAAATAGGTTTTTTTCTTCTTCTTTCCCCCCCACTGTTGTTTAGTGGTTTGGTGTTTTGGTAGGATACTTACAGCCTTGGTCATACCGATACCGGTATCGCGGATAGTCAGAGTCTTGGCCTCCTTATCGGGGATGATGTCGATGCGGAGGTCCTTGCCAGAGTCCAGCTTGCTGGGGTCCGAGAGGGCCTCATAGCGGATCTTGTCCAGAGCATCGGAGGCGTTGGACACAAGCTCACGAAGGAAGATTTCCTTGTTGGAGTAGACGGTGTTGATGATCAGAGACAGAAGCTGAGAGATCTCAGTCTGGAACTCGAAGGTTTCTCCAGACATCTTGACGGATGCTGTTCAGCACGGAACAAAAAAGCTACTGATCGATTTGGAAGCTGGAGCAGAGACGAGTGTCAAGTCAGCCACATGCCCTCATGCAAAATGGATTGGTTGAAGTGTCCTCAAGGTCCTGGGAGGAGGGGTGAGAAGAGGGGGAAAGCGTCAAACCACCTCTCCAGTCTCGACACCAGTGGCAGCGAGGCTGTACACGGAGCTCTTGTTGAACGAGGCACGTTGAGTGAGGTATGTACTTACAGATATGCTTTGGGGAAGACTGAATGTTCGTCTGGTGGAGGAGGTGCAAAAAAGTCGTAGACTGACAAAACGAAGAAACACAGACTGAATAAATAAGGGGTGGAAAGAGAGGGGAGAGTGAAAGAGAAGAAGGAAAGAGAGAGCTTTCGTCGAGCGTTACAGCTTAAAAGGGCAAGTTTTTCTCTGCACCTCTCAGCAGCCTAGAGCTTTCGCTGGACATTCTACGAGATTCTACCAGTCTAGCCCCTAGAAGCTTCTATCATTGGGCGGGCCAGGCCACCATGGCAACCAATGCAAGCATGTGATTGGCTGGGTGGGCACCTTTGCCTAGTAAAGAATGGGGTAGAACCCCATAGAGGGTCGGACAGCGATGAGGGGTGCCCTGGCCTGCTGTCAGGTTGCGCTCAGCAGCCAGGTCTTTTTGGGATTTTTGCCCACCGAGCATCATTTCATCAGGGGCCTGTTGACCACGATGGGGCTCCTTATGCGTACTCCGCAGCACTTGAATACGATCTGGATGGACACCGTAGGTTCGAGAACGACGTGGATTACGGCAAAAAGCCGACGAGGGGATCCTCGTACACCTTTACCTCTCCTCTCTCGAGCCTCTCTCATCTTTACACCTGTATACTTTTTCTCCCGTCCGGCCACAGTTAACTTTAACAGTGCGACTTGTGTAAGAATCGCTCGTAGTTATACGTAATTCTTACGGGTGTTGGCACACGGACGGAGCCGTGGCAAGACATCGAAGAGTGTGCTGGCTGTCTGGTTGTCTAGCTGTCTATTTGTTGATATTGATTGATTATTGATTGACTGCTTGATTGTCCACTTAATTGACTAGTTGTTTGCTCGCTCGCTCGCTTGCTGAAGGCATAAGAGTAGAGATGGTATGGATTGCGATTGCTGGTGATCTGGGGCTGTAATACTGTCTGTGACTGACTGTTTGTATAGTAGGTGTAGTATTACAGTACCCACGCCGTCCCTGCTGCAGCTCCGCAAATGGAGACTCTCTCGGAGGGATTCCTTTAAAACCCACAAGGCCGGGTTCCGGTCACTCCTCCGGCCTGGTACACAGCTTGGCACCGCTCAATTGCCGGTAGTGCCGGTCGCCATATAACAGACCAAAGCGTGGGGCACCAGCATCATCTACTGCCTCCGCGTCGCCGTCTAGGATCTCCAGAATCTCGCCGAGAATGACAACATGGTCGCGCACCGAAATCAGCCCTCTAAGCGGCTCATCCAGCAGTTTGCAGCGCAGCACGTAGAGCACGCCTGCGCCTTGAAGAAACGGCTGCTCGTAATCTTTGTGGCGCCCCGGGTGTGTCTCTGGCCACACAATCTGGCTGCCAGATTGCTGCAAAGCACGGAGTGTATTGTCCGGATGTGCATTCCCTGCCCGGAAAACGTCTGCAAGACGGGCACCCTGGACATCCCCCGAGAGGACATGTATCATGAAATGTCTCGTCTTGGATATGACCTGCTCTGTGCGGCTAGGGACTGCTATGTTGAACGTGATCACGGGACTTGGGAACAGGCTCAGGGGAGCAAAGGACGACATTGTCAACCCGACAGGAACGGCCGAGCCCTCATCCACGCCTGCTGCTGTGTACTGAGAGTGTGCCGTGCAGACGACAACCGAATCTGCTACATGCCTCAAAATATGGCGGGTGTGCTCTGCCAGCGGGAGGGACGCTGGGTCATCGCTTGTCGTGACCCCACGCGGGCTGCAACGGGTCGCCGCGGACGTAGCAAAGGAATGCCTCAATCGTACAGGCTCACGGGAGCCATCTTCAGCCCCCATTAACGCCGGTTAGCCATATGCAAAGCAGCATTCGGTCTTAGCTGATGCCAGGAAGACCACCGCCCCAAGGGAGAAAAATCCAACTCACGTCGTCGTGCAGGGAGAGCATGTTGAGTTTGGGCAAAGCCTTCGCGATACCTGCATGGTGAGCCAATGCGGCGGGGCAGCGAGGCTACGTTCCCAGCTAGGCAGCCAATGATGCGACGGTTTCGCATCTCATTGTCCCATAGGCGATGGGAGTGCAACTTCGTCAATTTGTCGATTCGTCAGAGGCCGTGGAAGCAAGGCTTTGTCGTGGCCTTCGACTATATTTTGGCAAGAGAAAAACAGAGGTAGCTCCAGAATATGTGATTTATTATTTATTAGCTAATAATTGGCCAAGCAAGCGAGCCGGGGAAGTCGTAACTTTAATGCCGAGGAGCAAGTCTGCTAAGTAACACCACTTACGACGTAATTACCCCTGTAAAAGATTAGAAACAAGTAATACACAGTACTCCGTAGTGGTCTGCGTGTGACGAGCCACTGCAATTCTTTGAGCGCCCGGAGCCTAACAGCCTGGTCTATCGTGCGGCGTATCCTTCTTATTGCCTCGATTGGAATTTACGGCATACGACGTAATGACGGAGTATATTGCGATAAAAAGAGACGCGAACAATATTGGATTCATCACGTTGTAAAAGGGAGCAGGATTATGTGAGATCTGGCGGTCTTACTGCCGTGCCGAGCGTGCCTAATAAGTTGTTAGGCTACTGTGCCATTAGGACTTCGACGGCGAGGACGGTAAACTAAGGGGAATGGCGTACTATTATCTTCTCATAATTTTTAGGAAGGCGGTTGGGTGGGAGGAAAAATCTCGGAAGGCAGAGCACGTGAAGGCTAGTGCCCTCAAATTTAGACGCCAACTCAACTACGAACGACCAAATTGAGATCACGACCACGAACGACGAGCATGACAGATCCCATTGCTCTCTGCAGCCAATGCTCAATTCTTCCTGTGAACAAAGTCTAAACGGCCCCACACACATATTCCGAACACCGACCGTCTCATTACGTCAAACAGCACTCGACAATGGCCTCCGTCCTGTGCGAGCGGCGCCTTTGTGCCTCCCCGACGTTCTTTTCCATTTCTCGCACACAAAATTTTCTCGCTCCTCGCGCAGCACAGCCATGGGCGCCAACAGCATGGGCGCGCGCGAGCCTTCCCCGGCGCTCTCCAACGGCATGCGGGCGGCGTGATCTCTCGACGACCGCCTCCCTTCACGCACGGCTGGTCCAGCGGCCTCAGCGGCCATACCAGTTCACCCAGATGATCCAGCTCTCGGATGGCAGCACATTCACCGTCCGCACGACGAATCCCCATCCTTTACACCGCTGCAACAAGGACAGCCGCAACCATATCATCTGGCAGCCCTCGGACAAGTCGCTACGCAATGTCGAGGTAGACGAGGCCGGACGCTTGGCTGCCTTCAGAAGCCGCTTCGGCCGCGGCTGGGATGCTGCCACGGACGAGACGGCCAAGGAAGCAGGTGACTCCCAGTCAAACGCAGCCGGCCAGGCAGACAATACGGCCACGGACGGCGCCGCTTCGTACGACATGCTGGCCGATCTACTGAGCGGCTACGCGGCAAAAGAGGAGTCCGCAAACCGCGGCGGATTGAGTGCAAAGGAGCAGGCAAAAATGGACAAGAAGAAGAAGTGAGCGGGCACGAAGGTGGACCATTGGTGCAGGGCGTCCGCATAGAGCATTCGCATATCGAATTCAGGGGGTAGTTGAAGGATTTTTCCAATAAGAAAGTAAAAAGGCAGAAATTATATGTATAACAGACCTACCGGCGCGGGGGCCAATCACGACGGAGCCCCACGTCTTCTTCCCTTTGTACTTTAAGCATAATACACAACATAGCAATTCTTCTCTTTCTACAAGTCGTCCTCGTCCTCGTTCTCTTTCTCACTCTCGCCATTGACTATCATCTTTCGCTTTTGTAAGCGTTGCTCTTCGCCATGGATGACCTGCCTCCTACTTTCCCTGGTGTTTTTGCCGAGTACCTTGCAAGCAGGATGGCAGCACCGCCTGCCTTGCGCCTACCTTGACTTTCATCTTTGATAACCGCCGCCACACACGTTACCTAGTCTGAGTCCTCGTCGATCCGTGCCCTAGCCCGGTCCACTGCCGTATCCCCAGCTGGTTTGCTACTGGCGTTATAAACGGGAGGCCGGTAAAAGAGGGCGTCGTCATCCTCGGCATCGAGCTGCATAAGGAACGTCTCCCACTTCTCAATAAGCTACATATACGGCATGATTAGTTGCGCATTCTTCTTTCTGAGCAGGATACCAAATACTGTGAAGATTAGAAAACCAAAATCAGGGGTTTGTGCACGAACCTCTTTTTGTGCCTCCACGGAGCTTTCCAGGAAGGTCTCAACGCCGCTCTTGAAATCTTCCACTTTCTCTTTTTCAAACCGATCCAGCTCGTTTCTCATCAACCGACCCATGTCCTCGAAGAGTAGCCGAGCTTGGTGTACTTTTTTCTCAGCGTCCGCTACCTCAGCGTTAATTTGGTTGAGACGGTCCTGTTGGCTCTTGCCTTGCCGCAGAAGTTTGTCTTGGGACGCCTTCCGCTTCTGGAGCTCTGCATCTGCAGTATGCCAGCTGTAGAACGCCTTCTGACGCTGTGAGAAGGCCTGTTTGATACTACCGATCAAGCGAATGTACTCGTCAATGGTAATACCGAAAGTGAGCACATCCTGCTGAGCTTGGCGATCGTAGACATCGCGAATGGTCTCCTGCAAGTCCGACAGGGCCTCGAGCGGGCCGGACAAGCCAGGTGACAGCTCGACAGTAGACAAAGCGTGCAGGGACGAGGCAAACTCTCCTGCGGCTTCAGCCATTGCCTTGCGCTGGTTCACCATGGTGTCCATGGCCTTTAGCAGCGCTTTCAGTTGGTTTTCTAGTGCATCTAGGTAAATCTTGCGGTCATGGAACCACTGAAAAGTACAGTTAGCAAGGGGAGGCGACAACAAAGAAACAGTGTATAGGGGCCGGGGGTGGGATGGGGCTTACATCATCCTGCTCGACAAACTTGACACCTCCACCAACGTTGATGCCGAGGCTACTCATGATGCCCTTGCTTTCGCCCAGATTAGGCTCCTTCCGCTCCTTGTGCTTCACATCGACATTGAAAGCCTCACTCTCGAGAAAAAGCTTCAGGTCGCCGTCATGCTGCAGGGTCGGGTGCGCAGCAGCCTTGTTGAGCATCTTTTCAAGAGCCGCCCTTCTCGACTCCACGAAGTTGCTTTCGAAGCGGCCCATGGCCTGTTTCTCTGGTGGGGGAGGAACGACAACACCAGGGCTATTGGCATGCAGCTGGTTGTACAGCCACAAAAAATCGCGATAGCGCCTGTTGACAACGAATTCCCCTTGCTTGTAGGCCTTGGACGTAGTCTTGGGTACGGTAGTTAGCAATGGGTGCACGTATCTCTGGACATGGCAAAGAAGGAACTGGGAAGATGTTACCTTTGTCCTGACGCTGTACTCAATGTGTGACCCCGTAGCGCCGCCGACCTTGTGTGGGTCACCGACGGTAATGGAAAACGTCGGTTTAGCAGCCTGCTCAACGCTGACACTTGGCCGGCTCGAGGTTCTAACTGGGCTTGGCTGTGCTGCAGCAACGGGGGGCGGCGCCCTTGGAGACCTGCCATAATTGGCATCGGTATCGTCGTCGTCAATGTAGTGCGGATCCGGCGGGCCCCTAGCTGAGCTGCCCGGCGTTGTCGGCATGGTTGCACGCACCGGCAAGGATAGCTCCTTCGAGGGGGGCGCGGGCGGCGACTCCAGGCCTCCGGTGCCAGGGCCTTCGCCGCCAGCCCCCGTCGAGGCACTGCCGGCCGATCCCAGCGGGCCGAGCGGATCGTCCTCAACCGCCTGTAGACGCGTGGGTTGGGCAACAAGCCTGCGAGGCGTAATGCGCGAGGGCCGCCCTCCCGAAGAAGACATGGTCGACGATGGGGTCAAGGAGGCTGGCTTGCCAGCCGCAGTCGATGAGGCTGTTGGTGCGTCGTCATCTTGTGCTTTCGTGGTGGTAGATGCTGATTGAGGGGGGGTGTCGGCCCACGGGGCCTCTTCAAGGGGGTCCATGGCAGGCAATGAGATCCTGGCCGGTTAGAATTGCAAGACGAATGCGCAGGAAAGTGGATTGTGGTTGTTGGTTGGGCTTACTGCTTGGTGCTTGTACTTATCGTTGGTGATGCATACCGTACGAGATTGGGAATCAGGAATCAAGGCCAAGCAATAGTGTTGCTAGAAAGGAGCCATGGGGGGCCTGTGTCTTGCTGCGGCTTGTCTGGCTCGCCTGGCTGGGAAAAGCTTTTAGGAAATGCTGACGGCTGCTGGCTGGTTGCTGGCTGTCTCACTCCGTGTGATAGCTCCATTGCACTGTGAAGACACACTAAAACGGGGGTGGGGGGGTGGAACGGCAGCTTGTGTGGGGCGCTGAGGGCCGTCTCGCGGTCTGCTGGCACTGCCAGTAACTCAACTGGTGCACAGTGTGCACAAACTCCGAGTATTGGCATCTGCCTGCTCCGGTCGGAGCACGGTTCTCCACCGAGCCCACCTACCTACCTACCAAGCTCCAGTAACTAGTGAAAAGTGACGTGAAGGCCTCAGCGAGGGCCTCTACTGAGTATCTGTAAATAAACTTTAAATATGTTCTAGAGACTGGCGACAGAGATTGACAACCTGGCGCAAAGTGATTCGGCATAAGGCGATATACAATGAGTCGCCAGAAGTATTTTCTCTGTCACACGTCACACCAAATTCCTTGAAAATTTTACTAGGGACAGCGCGATGCATGTGAGGGAGAATTTAGGATGGAAGCATCAATTCAAATACACGCACAAGTAAATATAGATTCATGAAAAAGAAGAATCGATAGCCACCGCGAATGTCCGTTGCGATCCCGCTGCGTCTCAAAACAATACCGGGCAATAGGGGCTTCCTTTCCGATCCCAACCGTATTACGCCGTTCCCACACGCGCTGGCCCGACCAGATACCATGTATGAAAATGAATTAAAAAAAAAACGAAAGGTTTGCCCTCCGCTAACTCACGGGTCAAAACACCCGCTTGCGACAACGAGATTCATCCTCGTGAACTCGGCCCGCAAAATCGGCGTCTTTTTCGTGGCAAATGCACTGATCTGATCAGGCGTTATTGTCACCTCCTTCCCCTTCTTTTTCCCTGCAACATTGTTGTTGGCATTAGCAGCGTTGCCTGCTGCGCCTGCTGCCGTCGCCGGCGATGGCGGCTGGCCGCCGACTGTGATGCTCCGGTCTTGAGAGCTACTCCCCGCAGCAGGCTCGCCGCCTGCCCCGGCAGCATCTGCTGGCTGGGCTGATGACGAGGTTGCTGCACCAAGTAAAGCCGATGCCTTGCTGGCATCCTTTGGGAGGTTAATATCCCAAAGGCGAAGGGTGCCATCCAGGCCGCCAGAGACAAGAACTGTTGATTCAGCACTGAAGCTCAGGGACGATATGCCGCCCTTTGCGTGGCCCCGGCACCGTTTGATGCGGGTCCCCTTTGCGATGTCCCAGATAAAGATGTTCCCGCCAATGTCTGCACTCGCGAGTATTCTTCCATTTGGTGCACACTCCAAAGCAGTGATGTAGTCTGTATGGCCGGTAAAGACACGCACACAATCGCCTTTGATGACGGACCACATACGGATCGTTTTGTCCGTTTCGTCGGATGCCGAAAAAACATAGGTCCCGTTCGTGTGCCAGGCAATGGCTGAAACACTTGTATTGTGGCCCACAAGCAGCCGCTGTGCCGAGGCGTGATCTTGCGTGAAGATGCGCACGGTCTTATCCCAACCAGCGGTCATAAAGTAGTGGCCATGCGGGCTCCAGAGCACACGGAACACAGGGCCCGTATGAGACTTGTAAACACACAGGCACG
Source organism: Sporothrix pseudoabietina (assembly GCA_019925295.1). NCBI lineage: Eukaryota > Fungi > Ascomycota > Sordariomycetes > Ophiostomatales > Ophiostomataceae > Sporothrix > Sporothrix pseudoabietina. Next base: position 268,754 of record JADHKS010000030.1, on the reverse strand, counting down.
ACCAAACATCTAGGCTCCACAGGCGGACGGTGCCGTCGGACGAGGACGACAAAAGAAGCTTCGAGTCCGTCTCAACCGGCGGTTGCTTCTCGTCAAACGGATTGTATTTGAGCCCAGACACGGCGTCAGAAAAGGAGAGCCCATATACTGGGCCCGAGTGTCCGATGAGTTTCCTGTTGTTTGTTTTGTCTGAATCACCCAGCATGCGGCTTTTCAGTGCCTTGCCATCAATACTCCAGACACGGATATACGAGTCCATCGAGCCATAGGCAACAAGCTGGTGATCTTTTGAGAAGGCCATAGAAGAGACACTGTCGTCGCATCAGTTAATACAGGCGGAAATGGTACAGATTTTAAGGGGATGCACGTTACTAACCTTCCGCATGTATTGTGGAAAGTGAACATGCACACCGAGACTGGGACACCGACACCTCCGGTCCGATCCTCGATCTGGAAACGATCACGGCTCTCACGGATCTTCTGCATTTCAATAACAACATCCCTGGCACGGGACGGTGGTAGGGGAAGATCAGTGCGTGAAGGCCCATCAGCACCCTCCTCTTGCTTGATCTTTGCGTCAAATTCGGAAACAAGAGACGGGACGCCTGCTGCCGGCGGCTGTCGTTGATCTTGCTCTTCAAGCTCGGCACGCACGTCGTCGCGTAGTTCAAGCTCCATGGGCAGTGGGCCGAGCTTTAACGCCGCGTGTGTGTCCAGGATATCACGGTTGCTGACACCTGTGAACACACCGGGGATACCCTCTTGAACATCTGCTTCGTCCAAATCGGCATTCTGGGCACGCCGAGCGATCGCTTCGAAGCTATAGGGTTCGATAGGCCCACGGGCTGTGGAGTCGACCTGGCAATACGTCTGCAGCAACAGCGTGATGACGCTTCCTCCCGCATCCTCCTGGCGCTCGAGGAACCCAAAAAGCTGGGAGCTAACGTGCTGGTTTAGTGGGATGCGGTATTTGCTACTACGGTAGATCTTTGTCGTGGAGTTTTCGGCAACGTGGATGGGGAGCTGGACGGTTTCGAAGGCGCGTAAGTCGTCGGCGTGTGTGCTCTCAAAGTCGGACCATAGGTCTTTTAAGAATAGCTTTGACTCCTGTACATAGTTTTGTTCAACCATGTCTAGAAACGAGTACACAAAAATGGGCCATAGAAGCTTTCTCAGTTCAAACTGATGAGGAAAGCGGAGTCAGTACGTTACATCATGCCGTATAACGCATGCCTTTTGAACATGTACATGCCGTGGCTAGTTGGGCCATTCTTACCTTGTACAGGTCGAGCCCATTCTCGATCCAGTCCTTCAAGAGCTGAAAGGCCTTGGCATAGCGCTCAGGTCCCATCTCATCAACCTTTTTCCGAATCGGCCGGCCATCAGAGTTGACATTTGACGACTCTTTTCTGAATGTCGCCTCGGTTTTCGTGAACCCCTTCTTCAACAGATAGTCCGTTACCTGTGAGTACGGTGAAATACGGTCAGTATGTATTTAGAAGCAATGCGATGCGCCCAAAAATCAAAGAGCCAGGACCAAATGATGATCTTACAATCTTGTTCAAGTCTGACGGCGAGTTTGCTGATGTTTGGGATGCCCCCGTGCCACCGGCAGCGGAGGAGCCAGCGCCATGCTGGCCGCCGTGCCCATTCGACGCCGACATTGCTGAGCCCAGATACGCCGTGCCCAATGTACTGTGCGCAGAATAGAACTCGTTGGACAGAGCGTCTATAGCATCGATTGCGCCAAGCTTTGTCGGTGGTAAATCGGGTAGATCGTAGAGAGAACGCGTGATAGGAGGAGGCAAGTAGACGTGGTCGCGAAGGGTTCAATCGACAAACAGCAAGGCTCGCTGGCTCGGTGACGCGTCAAAGGAAACTGGTGAGTGCGCGGGGATTTGTGCCTTCGTAGTTTGATGCAGGCAGATGGAGACTGTGCGTGTGTGACGATGTTATCGAGAATCACGATGGTTACTAATTATCGTTGGTTCTTGGGAGTGGCCGATAATACACATGAGGTTGGTCTGAGCTGTGAGGTGCCCAAAGAGCCAGAGAGGAATTTCGAACTGCAAAGTGAGCTTTCATATGGATATATGCATAATAGAGTTAGAATCGTTTTATCGGTGCGTAGTGCCTGGCCCAGCGTGCCATTGTGGGGTACGCGACCCAAACTATTACGACGCTTTCGAAAGCTACACCGCGACGTAAAGTGGCATTGGCAATCCAAAGCATCCAATATATTTATATATTTTCCGAATCCACGTCTAGAGATGGATGGCTCACCGGGCATAGAAGCGGGCCGAAAGCCAGCCGTTATCGACGTGCACGAGCCGTACACACTCGCTGAGCGTTTCCAGCAGTTGGCTGAGATTGACAATGTGCGTGGCACTTCTTCCACTCGCTCCTCCCCTTCAAGCTCACGGACAAGCTTCTACCCAGGCTCTTGTTGTTCTTGTCTGCAATCCATAGGGGCGTCTAACTAACTTTGCGTGTGCCCCTTGTCTTCCAATTTATTATACAGGATATCATCAAGCTCATGGCACTCGCCAACGACACGATCCAGCCTTTGTCTTCTCCCGATGGTGCTTCAGGCCCCGGGGCAGCGACAGAAGCAAACAGCGCCCACACAGAAGCACAGGTCGCGGCTTTTAAAGAGGCCATGGAAAGCTTTATGACTACGCTACATTCGGTTGACGTACGGCTCAAGCGACAGATTTGGGGTCTCGAAGAGGCTGGGCTGATTTCCCTGAAAGAGTCCAAGGCGTCCGGGGTCTCTCTGGAACCGAACGGTGTTGGCGACATTGGCAGCCTGGATGTTGGTTGGCTGAACAGCAGGAGCAACAAGGTCGATCGCGACATGGAGGCCGAGCTGTGGGCCACGATGAGGACAACGGTGGAGCGTCTGGGCCAGAATGGACCTGGCCAACAAGAGACGGGTACCACAAAGTGACCGATCTACACAGGCGTCCAGCCGAACATAGAGAGGCAATCTTTGAGGCACGTACCGATAATGGTTCCTGAGAAACACCTTGAAGGTCACCGGGCGTGACAGGCATTTGGTCAATGTATCTCGAAAGACGAGGGCACTGGCACACCGGCACATCGACGTTTTCGGTCTACGGAGCGCTACCACGGGAGCTGTTGCGCAAGGCTATATGGCTCCGCGGAGGTCTAGATTGTCTTGTCTGGTGCCGATGCATTTCGGCTTGCGCGTGGCAATTTTTGGGACGGTTTGCGTTGTATTCCAGATCTGCACTTCGAGCAACACCGAACTCCGCATTATGCGCCGGGGCTGACGGGGCCGCGCCGTGTAACAAGTGCCGGCTGCAAACTCGCACTTTCCACGGGCAGCTATGAGTGCCGATAACGGACGGCTTTGTTATCGTCTGTTGGCTGGGCCCGAAAGTTGGGAAAGTAGTCGGGCTGAAGCTGGCACTTTTTGTTGCACAAGCTGAGCGCGCCGCCATCAGATAATAGATGCTTCCTTATCGGCACGTAGAGCCGTGGCCTTGGCCCAGCTAGGCCTCAACGCGAGACATTTGTCTAGATAAGTTACTGTTACTCTGCAATACAAGGTTGAAGTACCAGTCGCCTGTTCAGGCCAATCCTGCATGCATACCCTACCTGTCTACCAAGACTGGTTTTTCAGGGGGCGGTAAAGCCCCTTTAGGCCTAACTAGTGGCATGCGAGATAAGGCTTTGAGCGCAAATCTAAGCGAGATTCTTCACGATTGGTTAGAGATTCAAGGATCTATGTTAGCGCTCTCGATGTTGAATTGATGTTACGGAGTACGTCGTACAAAGTCCATAAATCTTATCTCGTGAACCTAGAACGCCTCCAGGTGGAAGCTGCAAGGCCCCATGTTTAGGCCAACTGTGTGTGGCCTCACATACTTCGTATTAACCGCAACTTCTTTTCTTCTTTGGCTATTTACCATTTTTTGGGCAGCCCCTCAATTTCTTCCTCTTTCCCTCTTGCCAGTTGGCCAACGGCGGCGGCGTTTCCGCCACGTGGGACGGGGTAGTCCGCCCTTTCCCCGAGTTCCCTACCAACGTAACAGTAACCTCGCGCCCAAAACACGTCTGGCCACGATATCTTGCATGCAAAGGCGTCGGTCTACGACGTATATGGAAGTGTTTTGCACGGCGTAATGTGTATTTCGAGTATTAATAGTACGGGGCATAAAAAAACATATGCGGATAGGGTTCCCAAAACCCGTTACTATGTTCTCCGTATTGGCTTTTATCTCAAAAGAGCTGAGTTCCGTATCCGACCTTATCTTTTCCCCATTCCCTCCCTCTCCCCCCTTACGCCCTTAAGTCACCTTTCGTTATCTGGAGATAGTCAAGTCACAAGTGAAGGCTGAGAGCCTATCGAGCGAAAATGCAATTACGAAATGCATGATTTGCCCGACTCTTCAGGCGTATTTCTCACCCTGTCACAGGCCTATTTTTCCCGCGTAATAGTCTGGCTGCCTTCTCGCAACTGGTCGCCTTTGTTCACAATCAATCGCACACTCTCCCTGTCTTATTGTCTCTCTCTGTTTTCTTCTGCTTTTTTTTTTTTTTTTTTTTTGGCTCCCACCACACACTCTTTTCTACCGGAACCCTTGCTGTTTAGCTGCCCCTTCATCACACATAACTCACGTCCTGCTAGTTATAGTTGTCCCCCTTTCTTTTACTATACGCATCATTCTCTTGACGTGATTCCTTTCTTCGTCTTTTCCTTCCTGCTTCCTCTTTCTGCTTACTTGGTATGGGTACCATGAGCTCGCCGGGTGGCGCAGGTCCCATTACCACGTTCGCGGTGACAACCGTCGCCGCCACAGCCGTGATTGCTTTGCTTCGATGGGCCCTCTACCCACGCTGTATGAAATGCATCACCAGCCCTCTTCGATCCGTCCTACCACAGCTATCGAACGATCAGATATCGCAGCTAGACTATCCGCCTGATATCTTCCCCGGGGCCCGAGACGTTGCAACGCCGGTAAGTCGTGGCCATACCGCAACCCTGTTGGTTTATTTCCTCGGCCATCCGCCTAACTTGCCTGTTAGTATGGCTCTATCCGTGTGTACGAGTTTGGACCGGCCACTGGCCGTAAGGTCTTGATGGTGCACGGTATCTCGACCTCGTGCCAGACTCTCGGGCGCGTTGCCCGCCAGCTTGTCGACTGTGCCAGCTGCCGAGTCATGCTCTTTGACCTGTTCGGACGTGGCTATTCCGATGGCGTCGGCGACCTGCCGCACGATGCGCGTCTGTACTGTTCTCAGATGCTGTGTGCACTCGCTTCCTCGCCTCTTCCTTGGACTGGCGACAATGCCTTTGACCTCCTTGGCTACTCAATGGGAGGCGGGGTGGCTGTTCATTTTGCAACTGCCTTCCACAGCATGATCCGGTCCCTAATTTTGCTCGCCCCAGCTGGCCTTATTCGGCCGCAGCGTTTTGGCATGGCTGCCCGCCTCATCTTCACGTCCGGCATAATTCCCGAGCGTCTTTTGGCATCCGTCACACGCCGCCGCCTTCGTAGACCACTCGCAAGCGGACAAAAGGCAAAACAGCAACGGCTTTTGGCAGAAAAGGAGTCCTTGTCAGCCCCCGCCATGGACAAACACACCATGGAGCCGCTCGAAATGGCCGTTGCAGAGGCTACAGACGCTCACGGTGCTGCCGCAGAACCTGATCATCCAGAGCCCCAAGGCGTCATCTGGAGCCTGCAGGTGGGACGTTATGTTCGGTGGATGCTGGCCCATCACGACGGCTTCGTCCCTGCCTTTATGAGCTGTATTAGAGACGCGCCCCTGGTAGGCCAGGAAGCCTCCTGGGCCGAACTAGCTCGGCTCGTAAAGGGTGGTGATGCAATGACCGGAGGGCGCAAGCTCCCTCTATGTGTTGTCCTTGGCCGCCATGATGATGTTGTGGATGCGTGTGACTATGAGCAAGATGCATTGCCGCTGTTTGACGGACCCGGGGCAGATAAAGTAACTTGGACAATGGTGCCGGGTGGGCATGACTTCCCCATGACTTACTCGAGACATGTGCTCCGGGTCATATTTGAATTTTGGGGCGAACGGGGCACCGTCATGACGAAACTACAGGCAGAGGACGGCAGAGAATCAGCAATTGGGGATAGCACCATAAAGACGGGACAATCTACAAAGGCCGGGAAGAAAGAAAACGATAAGCAGGAGAACGGCACCTGCAAACCGGTGAGTATGGAGAGCATCATATAGATGAATGCACGTACCATCGCCGTGTGTGCCGAACATGGTGGGAAATCAATCTGTCACGACTCGAGATGGGGAAACACGCACCATATGCATATACACATTCGGACGTGGATGGGCTTGAGGCTGGTCCCCGGTACGTGTTTTTATTCTGCTACGTGTGGGTTGGGATCTTGTATCCGGTGTCGCTTTTACAAGACCCCACGGCAATATACCCAATTAGTTTATACAAATTTTTAAAGCACACAAGGTAAAGAAATAAAGAAAGAAAAAGAAAAAGAGAAAACAAGAAGATTCGCTGGAAAATGCTGCGCATCATAATATTATATAGATGGAGAAAAAAGTCTGAAGGGTGAGGGATATATAGCAACCCAAATAGAGCCGTCCATTGAACCGAGCATTGTTTTATTAGGGTTGGGAAAGAGAGAGGAGTAGCAATAAAAACAAAAGAAGATAAAGGAGTTGGGGGTGGAAGCACAGGGCTAGAAGACCGATCAACGACAACTACTTGTCAAGAGCTTGACTTTGGCACTGCAATCGGTTAGAACAGAAAAGAGAGGAGGCAAGTACCTTGCCAGGGTCAAGAAAGAACTGTCAAGATAGAATTGAGTTGACATACCATGCTCCAATAAACACCATGCTGATTGAGAAGGCTGGAGTGGTTGCCTTTCTCGAGCACCTCGCCGTCACCCAAGAAGTAGATCACATTAGCTTTTTGAATTGTACTCAGATGATGTGCCACGGCAACGGTTGTGCGGCCTTGCGCGATGCGTTCAAATGTGTCCTGGATCATCTTCTTCGTATCCGAGTCGAGCGACGATGTAGCTTCGTCCAGAAGCAGCACACGGGGGTTGCGCAGAAGTGCACGGGCAGTGGCCACGCGCTGCTTTTGCCCGCCCAAAAGTGAGATTGCGCGACTGCCGAGGTCGGTGTGGTAGCCATCCGGCAAAGACACAATAAAATCGTGAATAGATGCATCACGACAGGCCTGGATAAGGCCGGCCTCAGAGACGGTGCTCGTCGACTCCAAGCAGCACATTTTCTCGGACTGTACCTTGGAAAAGAGCCGGCTCCTGCGCAACCAACGACAGCAGCTCCCGGTATGTCTGGACGTTGACCTCAGTGATGTCCCATCCGTTGCAGAACACGGCGCCCTTCTCTGCATCATAAAAACGCTCGAGCAGCGCAATAATGCTCCTCTTACCTGAGCCTGATGCACCCACAATGGCTGTGAACTTGCCCCGCTCTATAGTCAGGTTGATGCCATGGAAAATGGGTATTGGCCGCAGACGTCACCTGGGCGGCATTTGGCAGGAAACTCAGCCCCTGACCAGCCGATTCAGCCCCTTGGATGGCAGCCATGTAGCAAACGAAGAAGCTCGTAACCGAGTATTCACTATGAATGGCGAGCCATCATTAGCGGAGCGGGTAGCCAGACAAAGAAGAGAGGTTGGTTCAGTATATACCCAGTTGAGATGAGACGGCCACCATACCAGAAGATAAGGGCCTAGCAAGCGAGTGAAACGGCTTGGGCATGTCAGCATCTTCCAAAGGGGAGAAACGGGGGAGAAATGGGAGGGAAGCAGAGAGAGTGAGAGACAATGTGGGGGAGGGGTGCGTCGAAGTACGAGTAGCATACAGTTACCCAAAGCGAATATGAGAGTCTTGAAGCGTGCCTTTTTAAATGCATCTTTGACGTGTTCGGTGAGTAGCACCTCATACCGTTTGCAGATCACCTCCTCGAGCGTGAGTGCCGTGACAGTCCGAAAAGCATTGATGCTCTCGGCCGCCCACTTGGAGCTCTCGGCGAACACGGCGGCATTCATGCTCTCAAACTCGATTTCGTACCGCATACGGTAGAATTCAGAGATGATCACCAATGGCACAACAACGGCAAAAGCAAGTAAGGCCAGTTTCCAGCCGAAAACGAACGAGATGATCAGTGACCCAATGATGGTGAAAACGGATGTTGCTGCCATGGACATGTTACCGCCGAGCAGCTGCTGTAGCTGCTTCGGGTCGCCGCCCACATGGTTTGTCAGGGTGCCCGAGGCGTTTTTCTCGTCGTCAAAGAAAGCGATGCGCTGTTGGACGATAGACACAAAGTATTCCTCGCGGTAGATCGCGCAATGTTCTACATACGTGGAAACAAAGCCGAGGCCGAAATAGGCGACACCATTACCGATAGCCAGAACGAAGAACATGATCGCGTTGAAATTACCGTCGTGGATCATCTGGCTGATACTCAGGCCGGCGAAGCCATCGGCTATCTGAGTAAGCTCGCCGACGAGTACGACCAACTTGGCAGTACGCCTGCAAGGGGGAGGCCGTTGCCGCACCCGCAGCAAATACAACCAATGCGGCGTAGTATGGAAAGCCTGACCGCTGTTCATAGAGCAATCGACCGAAGCTTCCAAAGAAGTTCTTGTTTTCCCATGCGGCGCCAGGTGACTCGACAGCCCCGGAGGCCAGAACGCCTTCGGTACCATCTAGGATTTCATCCGAAGCGTCGCTTGCAGCCTTTTTGTCCCGGGCCTGGACAGTCTTGTCTTCGGCCACTGCGCCCGCGACATCGTCTTTACTGACAGCAATTGCTTTTTTGGCGGCACTACTGTCATCTCATAGAGACAGCTGCTGCGCAGTCACAAGACGATGGTACACGCCGTTTTCACTGGCCAGCAGGCTTTCGTGCGTGCCCTCCTCAACGCACTGGCCTTTTTGGAGCACAATGATCTTGTTGGCCGACTTAATCGTAGACAGGCGATGAGCGACAGTGATTGTTGTGCGGTTGCGGGATACCTTGTCGAGTGCAGCCTGGACAATACGCTCGCTGCGCACGTCGATGGCCGAGGTTGCCTCGTCCAAAATAAGGATCTTGGGCTTCTTCACAATGCTTCGAGCAATTGCAATGCGCTGGCGCTGGCCACCGGAAAGCTTGGCACCAGATTCACCCACGCGCGTATGGTACCGATCCGGGAGGCGGTTGATAAACTCATCGGCAAAGGCCTCCTCGCATGCTTCTTCAACCAACGCCAACTTTTCGTCCTCGGGTGCGTTCTCGTACGTTGAACCAACCAAGCCAAAGGCCACATTATTGAAGATCGAGTCGTTGAACAGAAAGAGCTCCTGCTGCACGAGTCCGATATGTGAGCGCCACCACTGAACGTTGATATCGTCAAGACTGTGCTCGCACGTAGAGACAAAGCCTTTGAGTTCGATACGGGGGGAGGTCGGCAGTAGCGGCTTCGGTGTTTGCGTTTCCGACCACACCACCGCCCTTCTGGTCGGCACCGTTTGACTCGCTTGACTTGTCCTATTGCTGCCGCTTCTTGCTCTTTTTGCTCTTTGTGCTCTTCCTCGCATCTTTTGCAGCCTTCTTCTGTTGTTTTGCCAGCTCCTCCTCTTCGGCCTCCTTTTCCTTGGATTTTTGGATCACCTTTTCAATCATGCATTGGTTGTCCCGTAGGCTGTACCATCGCTCAACAAGGCCAATAATGGTACTCTTGCCGGAGCCCGAGGGCCCTACAATGGCATCGACTTTGCCTGCAGTAATGCGGATGTTGAGCCCGTCGAGCACCTTGACGTGGGGGCGACCTGGGTAGGCAAAGTCGACGTTTAATAAAACAATGTCTTCCGTTGCGGAGACGTCAGGATCGGTTAGGTGTCCCGTTTCGGGCCGTGGGGCATCGATGACGGCAAAAAACTCTCCGGCAGCCACCATGGCCTTGGAGGCAGCAATCAGCGGCGTAGCAACACGCTCCATAGAGGCAACGGTGGTGATGACCGACATGACAATGACAATGACCGTGCCAACATTATGGATCCGCCCTTCACGGAGCAGTCTCATGCCGAACCAAAATGCCAGAGCGAAGCCGCCGTAAAGTGAGAAAAAGACATCTCCAAATATGGAAGCCAGAAAGGGCGCCATGTGTTGGCCATGTTGTCTGGCTTTCTCAACCAACTCGCCATACTTGCGGGCCATCTTATCTTCGGCACCGCAGGCCATAAGCATGCGGATGTTGCCAAAAGACTCGGAGGCAATAGAATTGGCGACAGTCTCGGCACGCGTCAAGCTGGCCTCGGCCTTGACAACGTGAGGCAGAACAATGCAGACAATTGGGATGCGATGTCTGGCCATACACGGCAGATACGAAATAAGGAATAAGAAATAAGACAGGGCGAGATGTGCCGTGGCCGACAGACAGTCCCCGGTCTGCAGTGTACGGAGTAGTCCGTAGACAGGCAACCTTCCACCTTCGGGTCACAATATGCATAACTCGTCTAAAAACCGCATCTCAGCGTCGGTTTCGCTTTTCTGGTTTGATTAGCCTGTGTGCTTTGGTGCGGTTTATCGGCCTGTCTCTAATCCTGTGACCATTCGTCCGTCTTGAGCATTTTGTGTGTACGGAGTAAACACGGCGCTTGCATCGTACATCCGCAATCGTCGGCCCGGCCTGGCCTTGCAGCATTAGTTTCACTATGCCATGTGAGATATTCTAGCTGGTTTTGATGCCCTCTTCCGTTCATGTAACACTTCAGCGTTCCAGTGCTGGTCCACGGTCTTCTCTCTTCTTCTTCACTCTTTTCTTTGTCTCATCTTAAATGTTTATTTCTTGGGGTTGTTCTGAAGTTGCTACAGCATCTGGCTTTTTTTTTTCTGTGGCAAAAAAAAAGCCATCCTCTTTTCACACTGTAGCGACTCTATTTTCCCCAGCACCAAACATTCTACGGAGTACGGAGCACCTTTTTACTCCTCCGTATATGTAGAGTTTTCCCCAGTCTCTTGGCCGTCCTCGGGCTCAATCAGGGTATCGGGGGTAAGGAGGATGAGACACGCAGGCAATTTTTCAGATGTGCAGTCTCCGCAAATACAAGTACCGCGCATTGTGTGGTGGAGGCTGCTCACCCTGGAGGCCTGGCGCCGACAAGAGACAGCATCGACGGCTAAAAAGCCAGGCATAGCCCAGTATGGATCCGATGCAGGGAGATGGATTTTCTATTTAGCGATGCCCCTGGCGCCAATGGGGACGAGGGCAAAGAGACCTATGATGTGCAGGCCGCGGAAGATGTGCAAGTAGTGATGTCTCGGTCTGCGACAACTTCAATGTGTTGGCGCATTACTCCCTTACTTGCACCAAACTCGTGGCTAACCAACACGTCAAACCACCGCAAGGGGGCTGTTAGTCGACAGACGACATGGCACAGCCTCAAGCAACAGAGATTTCGTCGAGAACACACGCAAATACAGCGTCAACAAATATGGAAATGATGTTCAGGGCAGCATGCTAGTTTCAGGCCAGCAATTGCACACCCCTCGAAGTACATGTACGTAATGGCAGGGCCCTCTTCGCGAGCCCAGCCCCGATGTGTGGCATTGATGGCGTCCTTGCCGGGGCATGCATGTATGTAGACATCCATGATACATCAATCTCCCGCGCAGCTCGAGTCACATGAACGAGCAAACTTCTGGTTTGAGAAGCTGTTAGAGTCGCCCAGCTGGCGGGCTGTCTCTTGGTTCGTTGATGTCGCTGCTGCTTGTCTGTTCAGCTCTTTAGTTACCTGTTGCTGTTTATTCTGATATGGCGAGTTGACTAGTATCGGTGCAAGCCGCTCATTATCTGTGGTTCCATTGTACTATATATGCATTTTCGAGGCGCCTCTTGCCTGAGTTTGGACGGTTGGAAAATAAATTCGTCGTGCCTCTTTTTGCATCATAAGTCGCGATTGGGCCAAGCGCAGAACGCCGGTTACACCTTCTCCTTGTCTTTTGGCATTCTGAATCCCGAACAGGCAAGGTCATTCAGACGACCCAAGCGGCAGGAGCCCCCCAGCGTCCCGAGCGCACGCACCAGGCTGGAGCGCTAGTGCAGGGAGGCTAGCGTAGCACGCACATCGCGTCCACGCTATTACAGGAGAGAGAGCCAGGATGGAGTTGTGTGGGACCGCTTCTCTCCCTGTTCTGTGCATACGGGCTCTGCTTCGTGCTTCCAAGGGGCTGGGCTTACCCCTGCGGCCACTTCTATTTTAGACTTTTTTTTTTTATATCCAAGCAGCATGAAGTATTACGGAGCACCTGCAGCTCTGCCATTTTATTTTCATTTATCTTCTAGACCCTGCCCTTCTCCCAATTTGTTTTCATTGCAATTGAATTCAGCTTTTCTCTCTCAACTGTTCCCTCACGTCTGCACCACCTCTTGAGCATCTTTCACCGTATCGACACGACTACCATCGACACACTACGACACTGTCGATATACAACTACATCGATATATACGCTCATAAATGATACGGCACTCAGCTTCCTGGACTGCTGCTCTTCGCCATTCCTCAATATCGCACCATTGCTCCATCTGCCTTTCCGTCCCACCAACGACCAATACCCTTTGGTATCTTTCAGTCACAGCCTTGCCACGCAGCTGCATTTGGGACTCACTCGCTTGATCACCCCCGGCGTCACATACGACCGATTTTCAATTGTTTGCTTCTTGAGCCGCGCCGTGTTCTGCGTACTGGACAAAACACACCTGGTCCACCCAGCCATTCTCCTGGAAGCTCTTTTGGGGCATCCTACTTTCCCGGACAGTCTGACGCATGCCCCGACAACTGGCTCAACAGCCTAATAACCTCTACGCCTTTTATTACGCCTGCTACCAAGCGTTGCCAAGCCGCCTTGTTTTCCCTTGCGCCCCGACAGAAAACTTTGTTTGGCGATTGTCGATCACGGCAAATTGAGCCCCTTCCAGGAACATTGAATCGTTTCGAGAACGATAATCTCGAGGCTTCAGGCGCAGAAAACGGCACACCCCGTCCCATCTTTCTTCGTCACACCCCGGGTTGCCTTGTGCTTCAATTGAGTATCACAGGAACAACGGCCGTTTATATTACACCTTCGTCCCATATCGCTCTTTTTCTGTTCTGTTCAAGGAGGCCTAGAACGACACATAGAAAAAAACAATCTGGATTTCTTGCACTATCTTGCCTTCGACAACACAACCAACACGCAATAACCTCTCCCACGATGCCGGGCCTCATTCCTTTGATGCTCAACCCCGTGGCTGCTGGCAACCGCTCCAGTGTCGTCTTTACACCATCTACGCAGACAAAGCGCCATTCCCGTGGCCAGAGTATAAGCCACCTGCCTCTGCCCGTCGTCTCGCCTCTATCCCCGTCATTCTCTGCCATCACCTCCCCAATTGCGTCACAGCGAGCTTCTTTGCCAGTACCACCGAAATCAAAACCCGCAAAGCGCCTGTCACTCGCCTCACCCACCGCTTTCCCTGTCCTCCCATACACACCTGAGGACTGGAAACGGGCCATTGCCGAAGTAAAGCGGCAACATGCAAACCGCAAGTACCGTGCCTGCTTCACACGGTGCGACGAAATATTAGACAATATGAAAGACGTGGTATGTTGTTGTCGTGAACGAGTCTACTTTTTGGGCCGTGTGTCTTTATTTCCCACATCACCAGTCAAAATGCTAACAAGACATTGCAGTCTAACGTTGAACCTGCGTATCTGATTTCCTTGCACTTTTATGCTGCTACCTCGATGGAGATGTGTGCTCGGCCACCCAACACTCCCTCGGCATACCGCGCCGACCTCATTCAACGGGCACGGGACCACTATGACGGGGCTAGCCAGCTTATTAGCGACGCGGAGAAGTCGGCACAGTCCAAGTTCCGAGCGGGCTTTTCTTTGCTCTCTCTGTCAAGCCCGCACTCGCCATCTGGCTCCATCAGCTCCCGGACCTGGACGTCAGAAGCTGGCCTTTCTTCTCCCACCCCTTCTGTGTGCTCTTCGGAGGACTTGGATGCTAGGCTACATCAGTCGCATTTCCCCGCGCCTCCCAGCCTCTCGTCTTTTTCGAAACCAGCTCCCCGAAAGAAAGTGTCATTTGAACTCCCGAAGGACGAGCCGGTCATCTTTGAGCCTTTTATTCGCCCTGACTCTCCTACGCTTGGCTTTGACGATGAGTACTTTGCCACGGGCCTAGCTCGTCAAGAACTGCCACGGATCCCCAGTTGCACAAAGAAATCGCCTTTCTTCAGCCCTATGTTGCACGAGGCTGGCGATGACGATGCTACGCCGCGGGCCTCGAGGGGCTTTTGTGGCTTGGGCCACTCAACTCGCGGCTCTCTTGATGCGGATCCAGATTTTGATCGACGTTCGTTTCAGTTAGACAAATCAACGAGTCGTTACAGCGAACATCTTTCCAATCTAAAGTCTCGCCTTGCACAGCACAGGGCTAATCTCGAGGGCATCATTGAGAAGCCAGCCAGCGGCAAAAGCGACATTACAGACTGCAGCTTTACGCCAGTGGACGATTATGCACGATCTCTTGACCGGAAGGCCCGCATTGAGCGCCTGCGAAAGTGTGGCTGGCAGCGTAAGCGCTTCGACCCGAGCCGATACGAGGCTCTTCGCAACGCTGCCCTCTCCGAGCTTAATTAATGCTGGTTTCTGCGGTGGGAGGGTTTAGTCGGGGGCCACCCTTTGGGGTATTTTAGTGTCAATATTGTGTGTTTTCTTGTATTATACGGCATTGCATTGGGAAGCAGGTGGATATGGTTATGTACTACGTTTTCTTCTGGTTTTTTTAGCGATGGTGTTTGGGATGGTTGTTTCTTTTTTGTATTCGACGAGTGGGACATCCCGGATCTTATGTTTCTTTCTATATTTGCACATTCATGGTGTTTCTCATATAGCGTGCCATTTCGCTACTCTGTGCTTGTCCTGTGCTTGAATAATTCGTTTGTGGGTGTTTGACTTGGGGGAGGGCTGGTGGTGGCTTCCGGTGCTATTTGCTGTTATTTGCAACCGTGAGGTACGGGTAATCTTACGTCTATCTTTCTTTCCTTCTAATCGTTGTATTTCTCATAAGCCCCAACCCACCTAATTGATAATACCAGCAAGGACTCATGTCAAAATCCATACAAAAAAAAAAGGGAGAGCTTGAAAACATAGAAATGCACAGGGCGCAACGTATGCCTTGATTTAGCTGGTGTCACATAGAAACTCAAATTGGCCTTAATAACAATATACTGCCACCACGGCGCACGTTTATAGACGGTAAAAAAAAGCAAAAAGACACACAAATTGGCGAAATGCAGACAGCAATCATACCCAGGAAATTAAAGATCAACCACCCAGAAAAGATATCCAACGTGCATGAACTCGTCATATGCGTATATGCAACCACCGACGGTAAAATATCATTCCTCAAGGTGAGCCCTGCTTGCTGGCCTCTTCGACCTCCTTGCGCACCTCCTCCTGCTGACGCATCTCGCGAACCTTGGCCAAAACAACCTCGCGGAAGATGGCACCCTTCACCTTTTGAATGGTCTGCTTGGTCCTGTCACTGGGGCCGCTTCCAGTAGCGCTGCCGCCGTCAGCCCCGTCGTTCTGAGCCGCCGCGACGGCTGTCATCTTCTGGAGCGGCGTTGGCATGTCGGTTTGCATGTCGGAGTTTTCTGGATCATCCTCCTGCATCTTGAGCGACTCGATACGGTTGGCAAGCTTGACGAGCTCGATACCTCTGCGCAGACGGGCCTTTGCCATGTAGGCCTTGATCTCGGGCAGCAAGTTGTGCTCGGTGGCACTCTCGCCGATCAACCACTTGTGCTTCAGGGCATCCTGGAAGAGAGATGTTAGCACGATCGAACACACACACACAGAGACATGTACAAATATACATCCGGACAAAAATAACTGTCCGATGTACGTACCCC
Organism: Sporothrix pseudoabietina; assembly: GCA_019925295.1. Lineage (NCBI taxonomy): Eukaryota > Fungi > Ascomycota > Sordariomycetes > Ophiostomatales > Ophiostomataceae > Sporothrix > Sporothrix pseudoabietina. The sequence goes on along the minus strand of JADHKS010000030.1, from coordinate 252,801 downwards.
ACTGCTCCAACGGTCGTCGGGGTTTGGCTGAAGTAGGCCGATGATGAAGTCTTTGGCATCCTCGCTAACGTCTTTCCAGTAGCGCTCGTGGAACACGACACGGGCAGACGTGCATTCCTCAATTAGATCGGGAAGATTTTCCGAGCGGAACGGGGAATAGCCGCACAGCAGAGTGTATGTGATGACACCCATCGACCACATGTCGACGGGTTTGCCGTGGCCCCTTTTCAGCATGACCTCGGGTGCTGCGTAGCCAAACGAGCCAGCCATCGTGGTCAAGACCTCGTCCTTGCTGTCCAGCATCTTGGCGATACCGAAATCGGCCAAGACCAGGTCGGAGTCCGGCTCCCTTGTCAGGTAGAGGAGGTTTTCGGGTTTCAAGTCTATGGAAACATGGTATTAGATATAAGATGCCGCGCAAGGGGCTGGCCAGTCGAAGCCAGGGAATTGGTACGTACCTCGGTGTACGACATTGTTTTTGTGAAGGTAGTCGACTGCACTGAGTACCTGCTTGATGGTTTGCGACGCATCCTTCTCTGTGAACTTGCCCTGCTCGCAAATGCGATCGAACAGCTCGCCGCCAGTAGCGAGCTCCGTGACAATGTAGTATTTGTCCTAGCACGCCAGATGTTAGCGGTCGTTGCTTAATACGAAGGAAGTGGCTGTTATCGACATACCCTGGATTCGAACCAGTCCACAAAACGGACAATGTGCGAGTGCTTCAGATTTTGGAGGAGGTTCAGCTCGTCGTAAACCATTTGCTCGTTGCCCTTGACATTTTTTTTCAGGATGACCTTGACGGCAACCTTGCCAGTTGGGCCATCTGCTTCGCGGACAATGCCGTACGTGCCTGCACCGAGCGTGCGGCCGAAACGGTATTTGGACCTAGAGAGAACCGCGCGGCAACGTCAGCAAACTGAAGGGGGCAATGCGCAATAGGGAGGAGTACTGGTCTAACTTTTTGTCATAACTGTCCGGCTGGCCATGTAGGCGGCTGAGCATGCTGGAGACTACAAATCGGCGTGGTATTAGTCTTGGGTATCCTCAAAAATGGCACATATAACTTCTGGGTAGGCCACAGTGAAAACAGGTCCAAGATGGCAGGAGGCCCGGGCGAGAGCTAAGATAAGGGACAGAGATCGGAGCGTCACCATATTCGGGGATCCGAAGAGTGCAAAGGAGCTTGGGGAAGGGCAGCGGCGACATTACAACGAACGCGGACAGGGGCAGCTTACAGCTCATCTTGAAGGAGGTATAAAGATGTGTTTCTTTGTGAATGAGAGGGATACCGCAGTTTTATTAGTGGTATGCGCCCAAGACCCTCGAAAGGACCGTGTGACGGGGGCGGGATGCGCTTTATGGGCAGCGATGAGGGGAAGCTCAGATGTGCGTTTATGGGCGTGCAGGGCTGGACGTCGGATACTTTACGGCTGGGAGGACAATGCCTGGCGGATGGAGCCGGATCTTAATAGAGAGGATAGCCACAGGCGAGAGGCTATGGTTGGCAGCGATAGTGGCAGTGGCGACGATGCCAGGTAGAACAAAAGGAAACTGGGCTGTTGGGGTTGTTGGGTAGTAGACAGATAGGAATATGGAGGAAGTGGTCGAGTGGGCAGCAAGGGCAGCAATATCGTCCAGATCGTGAGTGTATTGGCGACGAGGCAGGGGACACCGACGGTGACGAGAGTTCAGGTCGGAGACTGACAACAGGAGAAAGTGGGAGAGAGGGGGGGGGAGAGAGAACGAGAAGACAGCCGGCGACGAGAAAAGAAGCGAGAAGGATGAGAGCAGTGACAAGAAATACGGCCAAGAAGTCGGAACAAGGGTTGGATCTAAAAGGGCGGTCGCTCCTTCTTCCAAGGGTTTCCCAGTAGAGTAAACTAACGGCTGACGAACAGCAGGTGCGCTTTCAGAAGAGCAGTAGATCTTTGTCTCCCTTGTCTCCCATAATATGGCACTTGCTAGAACAGTTACGAGGTACGACGTTGGCGGCCGCCGACTGAGCTTCAGCCGTGGCATCCTTCGCGAGGAAGGCGCGACGGAGGGCCCTTTGTGCTCCGTACGGAGGATTAGCGCAGGTCGCAACGCAAAATCGAGGGAGGGGCTGCCGAGAAACAAGATGAAAAGGAGGGGCGGCGCCTTGACTGCGACGTAAGATAACGTGGGACAGGACAGGGCCCTCAAAAAGGCGCGTGTGTCTGCTGTTTGGCTGTGCTTCGCCTTCGTGGGTGGCCTGGCAAGCCTGGCAAGCCTGGCTGGTTGGCCTGGCCTAGTTGGCGCTGCCCCACTTGACGCCTTATGATGAGGACGCCGCGCAGGAAAAAAAAGGGTTTGACGTGCAAGTACGAGTACGGAGTACGGAAGAAATTAATATTAGCAGCTGCCATGCCATGGGGCTGAAAGGCAGACACAGCCCCGCGCCGCAGCTCTTCCCTTTATTTTATTTTTTATTTCCTCTTTTTCTTTTCTTCTTCATTTCTTCCTCTTTTCTTTTTTTCTCTCGCATGTCGAGCTCTTTTCGGGCAGGATCATTTCTGATGATACTGATGATAGGCCATTGGAGCTTAGTATCCCGTCTGGCAAAATATACTGGAAAGTACGCATACGGCGCAATTTTGCAGGGCAACGCTATGACAAACGACGAATACGCCGTATGAGATCACACCAGGCCTGACCATGTAGAGGTGAAATACGTGGCAGGGCAGTAATACGCCGTACTCCGCATAACAAGAGGGGGGAAAAGGGTACAAACCATAGGCTGGCTTGAGCCAGAGTGAGACTGGACCTGACTGCTTGCCATAGCTAGGCCGTGCCAATTTTCTGACTGACAAAGTTACAAAGGACATGCACGACAGTTTTGTCGGATTCCGGTATCATGATATGCTTTCATTGCACAAGATCTGTACGTACCCGCTTCGAGGCCAAGCACGGCCATCAATCAGGGGCACTGGACTATGTGATCGCCGGCCTCTCTGCCCGGCTGAGAGACCTCGGCCGAGTGTCTACACGGGGAAATATGAGAGAGATGCGGTATTTGTTTGAGTATAAACGGATGCAGGGCGTACTGTGCAAGTATTTACGTCTGCTCCTTAAAAATAGATCCGATGGCAAGCAAATGGGCCATGGGCAAAGCCAGCCGGGAAGAGAGTTGTATAACCGTAACCGCTTTGGTGCCCTTATTCTTCAAGCCTCCTGCGTAAGGTAATTGGTATATAAAGCAATTAGCGATTGCTTCCGGTCGTCGTGTTGGTTTCCGTTACGTCGTAATTGCTGTTGATTGTCGTGGTGGGGGCACTAAGTCAGCCTGGCCAATTGCCCACTGCCGTGCTTACAAGTTAGTCCAAGGGCGCTCTCTGTCATTTGTCTTCTCTGCACGCACTCCAATACCTAGCCTTGCGGCATGAGGCACGAGGCACGAGCCACGTTCTAAACACCACACACCACATGCGGCCCCGCCAACACCTGCCGAACGGACGTCTTGCCCTCCAACCACAACCGCGCAAGCTCGAAGAGATTGGCTTCGTGATCCTAAGTTTTCCCATTCAACCAGCTTAGCTTCCAACTCGACGAACCCTCCGTTCTATCGCACGTCGAGACGGCCGCCGATATCCGCTGATCTTGCAAGGATAAGCACCCAAGCGCAGCCTACCATACCACGGCCACCACGGTCTTTTCGTGCACCCCGCCGACACCCTCATACGAAGCCTACGGAGCCATATCTTACTGCACCGCTGCCGCGCTCTCCCGGCGAGTGCACGGCCGTCCACACAGAAACCATGATCACCGCACAGAAGCGGCTGCAGAAGGAACTTCTCAAGGTGAGCCGCCACGCACTGAGCCCACCGTCCGTGTTTCGACGACGGGCGTCTCTGGAGGGCACTTTTTCTAATCCAGTATCGGCCGATGGCCTGCCGCCTGTCAATTTAGATCAACAACAACGGTCTACCTCCTGGCATTGCCCTCGTGTCATCCGAGAACCTCGAGGAATGGATGGCCGACATCCAGGTGCTTGATCAGAACCCTTTATATATGGGCGAGACCTACAGACTGAAGTTCAAATTTCCCGCGGCCTATCCTATTGGTATGTAATGCCTGCCCAGCGGCAGCGGCCCGCCCACGCAAAAGCCTCATGGATGGCCGATTGATGACCGCACTTGCTGACTGACGAACAGAACCACCAGAAGTTGTGTTCCTCCAACTCGACGATCGGCCAATTCCCATGCACCCACACGTCTACTCCAACGGCATCATTTGCCTCGACCTGCTGGGTTCACAGGGCTGGAGCCCCGTCCAGAACGTCGAGAGTGTTTGCATGAGCTTGCAGAGCATGTTGACGGGCAATACAAAGAACGAGCGGCCGCCTGGCGATGCCGAGTTCGTCCGCACAAACCGTCTGCGGCCCCGCGACATTGACTTTTACTACCACGATAATAGGGTATAAGGCCCGGCTTAGCCGTTAAGCATCATCTTAGCAGAACCAGTGTACTTTTAGTTGTAGCCTTCTAGCAATGTATCTCCGTCCAATTGTCGTTTTACTATTTTTTATGTCCAATGTCCCACTCTAGATATATTGCAATGTTGTAAGAAATGCGGCGGACATGGAATTGGGGCAGAGTTGTTAGCTAAGCTGCTAATGAGACGTGGCTGGGGTTCGCTGGAAAGCAACAGACGTCACCAGCCAAACCGTAGCCTTTTGGGCGCTAATACAGCAGCGGGTCCCACCAGCACTCCGAGACTCTGTAATACGTCGCAATCGCTTTAATTCTGAGCTATGGGCGACTCCGCAACACTTGCCTGCCTCCCTGCCTATCGTCGGCCAACAGCCGCGAAATATCGACGAGCTAAGTAGCTCTCCAGCTCCCTTTTGACTGCCAACGACAGGCTCCTCCAACAGCCCACGACAGGATTGGCCGTCTGTTCTTTTTGCCGACATCAAATCCGCCAGCAGTCACGACAAAGGTGCAACCGCAACCAAACTATAGCCTCAGCAGCCCCAGCCCCCATCACAACTTCGCTTTCCCTCGACACAACCACGGACATTCCGCCGCCACTTTAGCCGTGAGCTGTGTTGTAGGCGAGGAGCGGTCACCATGGCACCCCATGCAGACTTTGATACTGGCGAGGTGAAAGACAAGGCGCGACGCGATCTGCTGTATCTCCTCGAGACGGTCCGTGGCAAAAAGAACCTCGTTATCGAGAGGAGCCTTGCCGGCCCCATAGGTACCATTGCCAAAGTCTCGGCGTTGCAGGACTACGGCGTCGACAAGTTCTTCTTTCTGGAAAATGCAAACACCGACACGAGCCAGCGCAATGTTATTTTCGTGGCTCGTGGCGAGTGTGGTCGTCACGCGCAAAACATAGCAGGTACTCACATTCGTCCTATCCACCATTTGTCGTTGTTTGTTGGATACGTACCTTGCTAATATATATCTTTCTCTTCACGTGCTTCCAGACCAGATTCGTCGACTACAACGAGAGAGCCAAACTGGCCACGACTTCCATATCTTCTGGGTACCACGCCGGACCCTCGTGACGGATTCCATACTGGAGGAGGCTGGCGTGCTCGGCGATGTGAGCATTTCTGAGTTGCCGCTATATTTCTTCCCCCTCGAGCACGATGTGCTATCGCTGGAGCTGGAAGACACATTCCAAGACCTCTACCTCACAAAGGACCCAACTTCGTCATTCTTACTCGCCAAAGCCCTTATGGGTATCCAGCAGCGCCACGGCCTCTTCCCGCGCATCATAGGGAAGGGCGACAACGCGAAGCGGGTTGCCGAGCTTCTCGGGCGCTTTCGTCAAGAGCTACTAGCCGGCGAAGATGTGAGCGACGCCAACAAGATTGGCCTCACGCCGAGCTCTACAACTGAGAGCATCATCATCATTGACCGCGAAGTCGACCTGGTTACACCGCTTCTCACGCAACTGACATACGAGGGCCTGATCGACGAGCTTTACGGGATCCAGAACAGTCAGACCGATGTAGACTCAACGATTGTTGGTGCAGCCCCGACATTAACAGGTCCTGGGGGTGCGCAGTCTGCCTCTGGTTCGGCAGCCGGGGCAGCACCTCCTGGCGTATCTCCAGGAGCACGGAAACGGAAAATCCAGCTAGACTCGTCCGACAAGCTCTACGAAGAGCTCCGCGACGCAAATTTTGCCATTGTCGGCAGCTTGCTCAACAAGGTCGCCCGTCGACTCCAAAGCGACTATGAAGGCAGGCACAGCACTCGTACCACGGCTGAACTACGTGACTTTGTCCAGAAACTTCCAGGATACCAGGCTGAGCAGGCCAGTCTTAAGATCCACGCGGGCTTGGTTGAGGAAATATACAAGTACACCAGAAGTGACCAGTTCAGCAGCCTGCTTGAAGTGCAGCAAAACCTGGCTGCAGGCGCCGACCCATCTGCGCAGTTCGACGCCATTGAAGAGCTCATCGCCCGCGACACACCACTAAACCAGGTTTTGCGCCTTCTCTGCATCTACTCCTGTATTTCCGGCGGCATCAAGCCCAAGGAGTACGACCAGTTCCGGCGTTTGATCCTGGAAGGATATGGCTACCAACACCTCCTGACGCTGCAAAATCTAGAGACATTGCAAATGTTCTTGCCACGATCATCGCCGTTGGCCGGAATGATTCCAATGGCCGGATCGGCGGGCGCCGCAGGCACAAAAACAAACTACACGTTTCTCAGAAAACAGCTGCGGCTTATTGTTGACGAAGTCAGCGAGCAGGACCCGAATGACATTGCATACGTGTACAGCGGGTATGCTCCACTTTCAGTGCGGCTGGTCCAGTGCATCCTGCAGAAGCAGTATCTCTTGACATTCACAAAAGGAAACGGTGCTACCAGCGGTTCGCAAGGCTGGCGTGGTTTTGACGAGGCTGTGAAACACGTCCGCGGACAGACCTTTGACATTCTCCAAAAGGGCGAGGACAAGGCCGTCAAGGCAAGGGCGTTACTTTCGGGCAGCGGAAACAAGAAAACCGTGTTTGTCGTGTTCGTTGGAGGCATCACGTTTACCGAGATTGCTGCCCTACGGTTTATCGCACGGAAAGAAGAAGGTAACACGTCGACCCCGGAAACCATTGTTGCCAGTCTACGAAAAGAAAACAAAAAAAAAATAAGCGAAATGCTGACGCGATAGGGACAGGCCGGCGCAAAATTGTCATTTGCACAACGTCCATTGTCAGCGGCAACAAGATGATGGCGGCTGCCGTTGAGACTGGGTCTTTCAAACGAGAGGTCGGACAGGATGCGTCAGCAGCGTAGATTGTCGAGGTATGTCGTGTGCGGTTCCTATGACTTGTCGGACATGTCTTTCAACGTCTTTTGTGTTGGGTAATTAAACAGTCGCGTATGTACGAGTCGTGATGATTCGTACAAGAGCTGCAAGGATGCACGTCGTTTCTCGTTGTGACAGTATATAGTTTTGCTTGCTGTCGCTGAAGCGTGGCGTTTACTGTTTTCGATGCTTAATTATTATGTTGCTGGGAAGTATTTTGAAGTAGAGACAGCAGTAGTAGTTGCGAAGATTTTCTCATGGCGGCCAGTTTTGCAGCCTCCATTCAGTTGGAAGGCTAAGTCACGTGACAACGACTGCTTTGCCGCTCGTTTTGGTGTTGTTAGGCGGAATGATAAATCGGAACAGGAGCATTTGAGGGAAGGCGGAGTCAGTACAGTCAGTCGCAGGCCCGGAGCAGACGCTATTTATCAGTACTGTGTATTCGGCGCCGATAGTGGCTGGATCACACAACGCTTTGTCTCCGAATTGAGTCTTGTTGCTCACAGGACTAAGAGAGGATTCAAAGTCATCGCCGCGAAATATCCGACCTTCAGAGCAATCGTTCGCCACAGGCCTTTGCCAGAGGACGTCGTCCACCCTGCTTTGGCCACCACGCACCTCCTTAAACAGAACCATCACGAATTATACATCACCTTCATCAATTACGATTGCCGCATCAGCAATTGCCATTTTGCTACATCGTTGCGTCTCAAGACTTTTAGCGACTTGAAACTACTCGAAGCGACACATTTCACGCATCTCGACAAAGAGCCCACCCACATCGATCCCGATACACACCCTGACATCAACGGCCCGGAGGGCCATGCCTGTTAAGCTATAGCAGTCTATTCGAGGAATAAAGGGGCATGAGACTATAAAAGCCCAGTAGTTTCTCAGCTTTACTGTTCATGCTCTCGATCGATTTCGGTGAGATCTCCATTCTTGTCTCTCAACTTTACTCTTCCTGCGGTTTCTTGCAGTCGACTTTACATCTGGGGATGCTTCGTCGATCCTGGCCTACATCATCATTTATTCTCAGTGTCCTTAGAATATTTCATGCAACTAACTTCATCTTCAGTTGGCGTGGCTTGGATGCACGGTCGTCTCTAACCTCGACCGCCGCATCATCACGAATCTCGTTGCGGAATACTCGGGACGCTTCACCGTCGAAAAACAAGGAATCATATTGTTGACTGCATATTTAAGCGAATCGCCACATCTTGAACGGCCTTTAGAAAGCGCAACGGCATTTTGATGATGGGGTTGCCCACCACCGACCACTGTTTCTTTTTCAACATACCATCTGGCCTCACGTTTTCCAGCCGATAGCCTATGACCTACCCGAAGCCAACGAGAGTGAAAGTCCCAAAGGTTTACAAAACGGACGCCATGACGGCGGCCCCCATTCCTCACGACGTCGACGTGCCGACAGGCAACAGAGCTGTTTTTGATACGCAACCCGACGGCCTGTCCGATGAACAGAAGAACGTGCCAGAAGCCAGGGAGTCGAAAGAAGAGGGCACACAGCTAGCCAGCAGCTTGGCTGAGACGACCCGGACAACTGTGAGCCTTGCCACTGTGAGCGTGAGCCTTGCAGATGAAGAGTCCACCTTGGCCGGTGTCCTGAAGAGTCAACTGTCGAGCACACCGAAGCCTTCAGCCACAGCCAGCTTACATGAGGTCAAAGGAGTACTATCAAAGAATGCCGCAATTCGAAATACAGAAGGGCATTTGATGGCCTTGGACCCACCAGTCAGCAAGTTTCGAGAAGAAAACGGCTCGCAAGATCTTGAACAGGCCCCTGAGGCATTATCGGCTGCACTACCTTCCACGTAAGTAAAAATATTCTGATCATTACATGCCTGGTTTTGCTTGCCGCTATGATTGCCATGCTTCACTGTTTTGATTCTTACTATTTTGGGTCCACATAGACTAGAGAAGCAGCGGGCATCACTTGCGGTTCAGCCATCCGTCTCACAAGAAACCTTGCAGACCGCAGTGTCTTCATCGCTGTCTTCGCATTCACATACATCTGGTTCATGTTCGGCCCTTTCGGAGATATCTAGCCAGGATGAGACATCTTTAGACAGCAATGCCGCTATGCGAACTGCTGCATCCGCATTTCCCGCGGTGAAAGCCGAGCATACTCTCCGGGGTGCCCGAAACCGACCGCCCAACCCAGTTGCCTCGCGCCCATTGGTACCGCCTGCAAAGAAAGTCTCTTTCCCGGGACGACCAATGCTGAAAGTTCGGCCGAGATCTTCCATTCCCTCTGATCTCTCACAGCAAGAATATGCAGGACAATGCATCGCTGCAGCTGAATCTTCTAGACTCAATCCCTACGCACTGCACGAGGAAGAGCACTCAATGCTTCGTCACTGTATCAGCCACGCACAGGTCACTACATACCTGAATATTCGCAATGGCATCCTCCGACTTTGGCTACGAAAGCCCAGTGTTGCCATTACCAGGCTTGAGGCCCTGGGCTGTGCTAGAGACAAACGCTGGTTCAATGCTGCTAATATCTGCTTTGATTGGCTGGTTCGCCGAGGATATATCAATTTTGGCTGTGTTGAGATCAAGGAGCCTTCAAGAGGCAAGGGTGTGAAGGCGTCGCTGTCGACGGCAAATTTCCCAGCTGTCTCCTCTCCACATAATGCAAAGAAAACAATTGCTATTATTGGCGCTGGGATGGCTGGTCTCGGTTGTGCACGCCAGTTGGACAATCTTTTCAGACAATTCCGCGACCGATTTACTGAGCTTGGGATAGAGGTCCCGGATATCGTTGTTTTGGAAGGGCGTGATCGGATAGGTGGGCGAGTGTACTCCCGGCAGTTTCAAATCCAGACCCGTCACCGACATCCTGGTTTCAACCAAAGTCGCTGTACTGCCGAAATGGGCGGCATGATTGTCACGGGCTTCGATCGAGGCAACCCGTTAAATATTCTCATTCGTGGCCAGCTGGGTCTAGGATACCACGCCCTGATCACCGCAACAAGACTATACGACATCAACGGAAAACCGGTCGATGACACGCGCGACGGCTTGGTCGAGAATCTTTTCAACGAATGTCTCGAACGGGCCAGTGAATACAAGTTCAAGCCTTCTCTGCCATTAGTCGTTGAGGGCAATCATGACCTCATGGACAACGGCCGTGATAATACCTCAGAAGGACACCCGACCATTGCTTCAATCGAGGACAGCAAGGTTGTGAAAGCGCCAACTGCGGCGAACACTGTGGGCTCGGCCGCAGCATTCGAACAAACAGCCACTACAGATGGCATGTATGGGACTGGAGGCTCTCAACAGCCCGACCTGGTTCCTGTATCTTCTGACCGCCTTACTGGAAGAGCGCATGTTGAGCCCGGGACGATCGCCACATTGAATGCGGCTCATAAGCTCAAAAGTATGGGCTGGCCGTTGAGACCAGGTGTCCCCGAGTCGAGGGATCTGAATCTTGATCCCGCTTCTGAAGCTCCAGGAGCCACACTTGGCTCTGTCGTTGAAGATGCAATCGGCCAATATGGAGAACTTGTCGACTTAAACTCCCAGGATTTCCGGCTTCTCAACTGGCACGTTGCAAACCTTGAATACAGCAACGCCATAAATCTCAATGGTCTGAGTCTCAAATATTGGGATATCGATAATGGAAACGAGTGGGAGGGAAGGCATAGCATGGTTATCGGTGGCTACCAAAGTGTACCACGTGGCCTGATGCTTTGCCCAACACCCTTGGACGTCCGAAGCCAGATGGAAGTAAAGAAAATCACGTACAGTGAGTCCGCTGGCAGTGCCCGTGCCGGCAGTGTCGAGAAGGATGAACCGAATGAGTCGCCTGTGGTCATTGAATTTGAAGACGGGGCCAAATTTGAGGCCGATTACGTCGTCAACACGATACCTCTCGGAGTCTTGAAGCACGGGAACATCGAATTTGAGCCTCCATTGCCAAGCTGGAAATTGGGGTCGATTGCTCGACTTGGGTACGGCGTGCTCAACAAAATCATTCTTACGTACCGCCAGCCATTTTGGGATACAGATCGTGACATCTTTGGTGTCTTGAGAGAGCCTACCAACCGCTTCAGCCTTGACCAGAAACAGTATTCGAAACGCCGAGGACGTATGTTCCAGTGGTTCAATGTTTCCAGGACAACGGGTATTCCTTGCTTGTTGGCTCTCATGGCTGGTGATGCAGCATTCGACACAGAGAAAGCCAACAATGATGAGCTTGTTGCCGAGGCTACATCTGTTCTGCGCTCAATTTTTGGTGCTAGTAATGTTCCAGAACCTATCGAGGCCGTCGTGACGCGATGGGCTTCAGACAAGTTCTCGCGTGGCAGCTATTCGTCATCGGGGCCGGATATGGATATCGACGATTATGATTCCATGGCTCGTCCCGTGGGAAAGCATCTTCATTTCGCTGGCGAACACACCATTGGGACATACCCAGCCACTGTCCACGGAGCCTACCTATCGGGCCTGAGAGCAGCATCGGACATTTTTGAAGAGCTGGTCGGCCCAATCGATATCCCGACACCATTGGTACCATTGAAGGAAACCTTGTCCCCTGCTCTCAAACGGAAACATACCGTGGACGAAGATGATGGCAAGGTCGGCGATGAAAGTAGCGGTAGTATGAGTGCTGGTGCTGTGGGCGGAAGCAACTACAGGGAGGCTAAAACAGGCACTCAAAAGCGTATGGAAGCCCGATCATTGCGCATCGAGCAGTACATCAACAGCCAGATCGGCGACCGACCCTCGCAGACTCCTAAGATGGGCGAGAGCGCCTACTCGCTATTTATTAAGGGAACCTACGAAAAGGCGCGCAAACAATGCGAAGAAGGCCGTCGCCCAGGCAAAGGGCGCTCTACCCCCAACGAAGTACGAGTCCTTACTTCTAAGATGTGGCGCAGTGTCAGTGCGGAGGAAAGACGGCCCTTTGCCGACGAAGCAGCGACCCAAAAGCAGCTGTACGAAACAGCCCTCACTGATTACAACGAGAGCGTTGCTGAGTGGGATCGCCAGGCTGCAGTTCTGCGCGCGATGTACGAAATCGAGCATCCCCAGAGCAATGAACGTGACGTTGAGCGTACTCCGCAGACTTTGTCACCCTCAGTCTCGGATCTTGTTGCTGGTACGCCAGAGCATGCGAGTCCCAACAGTGGCCGCCGACTGAGGCGGACAACAAGCTACCAGGCAACAAATGGCAGCGACGTGGATATGGGTCTCTGATTTGTTTATTCTGTGTATGCCGATGAGAGCTTCTCGACTTTACCGTGTAAGTTTTGGCGGCTCTCCTCTCCTCCGCTTGGTGCTTGTTCCAAGAAGCTGAGGTAGTTTGTTATTGCACGGTATACCTGTACAGACCTTGTTTATTAGATATCCTGCATGGTTTTCGGTTGTGTTTGGGTGTTTTTGAGTGTTTTTATCTGTTTAAAGGATACTGATCGCCGGCACATCGTATATCATAATAGATTCTCGCTGTATATTTAAAAGTTCTTCACAATACTTCAGTGAAGCCTGCGTATGAGATACTCTTAGAGATGAGCCCAACATCTCGTTTAGGGCTTGTGCTTGTGATGGTCTCATAGTTTACTTGGTAATACACACTTCTTTTATTAACCCCAAGACCAAGACAGCTTTTCTGCCCATGTTGGCTCGGGTTAGCTTTGGGAACTTATTTGTACTTCCGCCCCCGCTCTGTATACAAAAGAAGAAGAAAAAACATGAAATATAACAACAGAGAAAAGAAGAAGAGAAATGCGGTTTTTTATTTTCCCCAAGCCCTGAGAGTTGTGAATAACACCAGAGGCTGAATGAATAAAGGATGCGCTCATTTCATCCCTGCAATTCTCCTTTGGCCCCCTCATTCCTACAGAACCTCAACATCTCTGCTATCTCCCGCACTTTTTTATATAGTTTACATGTCCTCAGAAGCAGTGGCACCGGTGATAATCTCAACCAGCTCACCCGTGATGACGGCTTGGCGAGTACGGTTGAAGAGAATCTGGTACTTGTTGATCATGTCACCAGCGTTCTTGGAAGCGTTCTGGAAAAGAGGTAATGTTAGTATATGGCAACGCCTAGGAAGGAAGGGAAGAGGAAGGGAAAGCGAAAGGGAACATGATGAGCATTTTGGGGGTATGGGTGAGTGAGTAAACTTACGTCCATGGCGTTGCGACGAGCAGACTGCTCGCAAGCGTGGCCCTCAGCCAGAGCCCAGAAGATGGAGTTGGCCAGAGCGTACTCGCGCAGGTTGGGAAGCAGAGCCTCGTCGACCTCGAAGGCGGAGAAGTTGGCTGGACAAATGTTAGCTGCTGACATATAAGTTCAGGTAGGCGGCTGGGGGCGAAGACGTACGGGAAGCGGCAATGGCCTCCTCGGAGAAAGCCTCGATGGTGGTGGGCTCGTAGGTCTGGGCGTTGACAAATCTGTTGTAGATGATGCGGATCGAGCTGTACTCGCCAGGGAGCTGTACAATCTGGTCGGCGATGGCCTGGGCCTCGGCAAAGGTGGGGATGTCACGGCCAACACCGGCGAAAGACAGGGCAATGTCCTTGCCATTGGTGCGCTGCAGCTGCGCCTTGCACTTCTCGCCGAGGATGACAAGGTCGTAGGACGAGGAAGTGCCAGCAGCGGCCTGCTCGGCGAACAGTCTGCGGATGGTACGCGACAGACCCGAGTGAATACCGCCACAAAGACCCTTGTCGGAGCTGCAGACAACGAGCAGCGTCTTGTCCTTGCCCTCCTCGGCCTCAAGAGGCTTTGTCTCGGCCGCGTTGAAGACCTCGTTGGAGGTCTCGCCGTAGTTGCGGCTGTCGAACATGGCGCGCTGCGCACGGTTGAGCTTGGTCGAGGCGACAATCTTCATGGTCTTGGTGATCTTCTCGATGTTGCGAATAGACTTGAGACGGTCCTCGATCTCACGAAGAGTGGCGTACGAAGCCGCGGGGGTGGCGGTAGCGAGGCTGCATATGCTGTTAGTCTTCGTTGTCCTCTTTGTCCTTTTGCCTTCCTGCTCTTTTCGAGTTTCTGTGTCTCCCGTCGCTAAATTTGCTTCGACAACGTCGCCATGCGCCGATGCCGTCATTTCTTCAACAGCAAGGTCCGCCATGGCCAGTCTCTGTTCCTTTGATGTGGCCGACGCCTGCCCTTACGGCATGAAGCCATTTGGCACACCACGACAACTTCCGGCGCCAGCCAAGGTTCTAGGTCCCAAGTCCCATTTGCCATGTTCCGTGTTTCGTGATTCTTGATTCGTGTTTGGAGGTAAGCTGCACATACCGAGAAGCCGAAGCTCCAGCCCGCAGAGCTGGCCGTGCCGCTCTGGACAGCATTTTCGACAAGGAAGGGGGGTAAGGTGGTGATCGAGAAGTCGTGTAAAAGACGGCGAGATCAATTGGTCGCTGGTGGATGGCGGCCAAAGAATCAATGGATAAGGCGTGAGGTCGATGCAGGTGGAGAGTGAAAAGAGCGATGTTGAGGTCTTTTTTCATTTGGCCCCTACTTTGTTTCCGCTTCTTCTCGCGCTTTTCCGGGAAGTCTTTGCCCGCCTGTCCGTTTTTGCCGGCTACAAATCGTGCAAGCCACCACCAGCCACAGCCCTCCCCTGATTGGGCTTGGCAGATCGCGTTGTTTCGGCAAATTATGCACGTGACCGGCCCACTGCAATTTCGCGCGGTTCTGATGCGCTGGGGCCTGCCTCATTCAGGAAAGGGCCGTATATGTACAGAGACACAGATTCGCCAGGTAACAGATTAGTCACGCTTGCAAATTTGTCTTAGCCAAATTCTTAAGGAGATTCTTCCCGTTGGTTGGGTCGGCGTTAGTAGCTGGCCTGAATTAATGTAATACATCGTACGGAATACGTCGTATCCTTGACGCGACTGACAGTGTCCCAGCACCTCGCAGCTATGAGCCGTGCACTCTCTCGCTCCTTCCGCATCTGCACCGCGTCTGCTGGCCTGCACCGTCGATTTGCCTGTACGACGTACTCCGTGCTGCATTTCCGTACTCCGTACTCAATACTCTCAGTACGGAGTACTCAGGATCTTACTTAGTAGACACTGTCTGAAGCTAATGGAAATAGCCTCAGAACTCCCTCCTCGCTCTTTCTCGCAGCTTTACGACGGACTCCTTCTGCCCTTTCCCTTCCTCTTGTCCATTCCTCGCCCCCACAGACAGGTCTGGCCTTTCTGAGCCCTTCATATTTGACCTCAGCGCCCACTTTTCCCGCCCATTCTTCCTTCCACCTGTTCTGAACCGGACTCTTCCTTGTGTGCCTGCCTCGCCTGCTTGCCTCTGCGGACAACCGAGTCTAGTAGCTGTTTGTTATAGTTGTATCTTTTTAGCTCTCAAGGCTCGCATTGATTGGCCTTTTCAGCCTCCAAAAATTCTGGCCCTTTCTGGCGGCCTTTCTCACGTCCCTCGCCAATCGCTTTCTTTCCACTACTCTCTCTCGCTCTTTCCCGGCCCATCTCTGCTGGCTAATTATTTTGCCTCTTCTTTCTGTCTTTCACTTCCTATTTTCTCCCTGTTTTTCTCCCCCTTTCAACTCGACTCCAAACGTGTGTGCGGCATGTGGTCTGCATCAACCCGACCTTGAATTACGATCACCTTCCCTTTCACCAGTCTCACATCCCTCTCGCCCTTGCTGGCTAGACCAAGCTTTCTGGTTGGCCGCTCTGGTTTTGCCAGAGCCTCGATTTTGCTCTCCCACTCTTGCGCTTTTCACCTCACGCGCCCTGCCGCCCAAACTCGAATCCGACCCTTTTCCATCTCTCTGGCCTTCCAACACATCCACGGGCGTGTAGCCATCGCAACGAAGATGTCATACAGCTCAGACGACGACCGGCCGTTGGCTGCTTCGAACGGACACAGTAAGTTTGCCTTGAATACTTGATACCGCAACCTTTGATGCTGTAAAGTCATCGTCGCAGACAACAACACGACCAGCTGCATCTCCCTTATTGTCAATTATTTTGGCTGTCTTGGACTCGAAATCTTTTTTTTTCGGATTCCCCTTATCGTTACAATTTTCCTGACTCAAGTATCATCTCTCTTTCATGTTGCTGACGAAATCTTTGCGCGTCTCTTAGTGTCTGCTGCTCGAATTCCCAAATCCGAGGATACCAAAATGGACAACTACTCCCCGAACGTCAAGATGGCCCCCGCGGGCGTCTCCATCCGGCATGGCCCCGTGCCTGGCACGAACGGCCTGGCGAAGCGAAAGTCGCGTACGTCCATCGATCAGTCTGTGAGCTATAAGGATGAGTCGGACAGTGACGACGATGCGCCGATGGTAAGTCGCTCTCCCGCCTTCACTAAGTGACTGTGAGTACACGGGAAATACGTTCACGTTTTTCTGACGTGTTGTGCAGGCGAAACGCCAAAAATCCAAATACGTCGAGTCCGACAGCGAAGACGAGCCGATCGTGTCCAAGAAGCACTCCAAGCTGCCTCTTTCGATTAACGACACGCCCTTGCTCAACTCTGGTGGCGACAAGAAGCCTCTGGACGTGCGGCTCGCGAACAAAAAGGCCAAAATTGAACAGGCGGCCAACTTAGAGTCCAAGGCTCTAATGGCAAACGGCGCGAACAAGGCAAAGCGGCCATCTAACGGCACATCAACCTCCAAGCGTCTTCAATCTGACGATTCAGAAGATGAGGTGCTCTCCAAGCCTAAGAAGCGACAGTCAAATGGCGCGACACCCGTGTCAAAGAAGACAAATGGCACTGGAGTGAAGGACGAATCGGATTCCGACGTGCCCATGGCCAAGAAGAAGACCCCGACCACATCCAAGACTGCTGCGAAACCGGCCGCAAAGGCAACCACGAACGGAAAAAAGGCTGTCGCGTCTACTCCTAAGAAAGCGGCGGCTTCCAAGGCTGTGAAGAAGGCGGAGAGTGCTGAACCCGGCGACGATGAAGAGGAGGAGGAGGAATACCGGTGGTGGGATGCACCAAAGAAGGAAGACGACTCGATCAAGTGGACCACGCTTGAACATGCCGGCGTCGTTTTCCCCCCGCCCTATCAACCTCTTCCGAAGCATGTTCGCTTGTACTATGACGGTGTCGCTTTGGACCTGCATCCCGAAGCAGAAGAGGTGGCAACCTTCTTTGGCTCCATGCTCCATTTGACCGTCAACACCGAAAACCCGACCTTCAGGAAGAACTTCTTCGCCGATTTCCAGGAAGTCCTGAAGAAGACAGGTGGCGCGAAAGGTCCGGATGGCCAGAAAATTGTTATCAAGGACTTTGCCAAACTCGACTTCAAGCCCATGTTCGAATACTACAAGGCCCAGTCCGAAGCTAGAAAGAACCGCACCAAGGAAGAGAAGAAGGCCGAGAAGGACGAAAAGGCCAAACTCGAGGGCCCTTATCTCTACTGCAAGTGGGATGGCCGGAAAGAAAAGGTTGGCAACTTCCGCGTTGAGCCTCCTGGCTTGTTCCGTGGTCGTGGCGAGCATCCGAAGACTGGTCGGGTCAAGAAGCGTGTGATGCCCGAGCAAGTCACAATCAACATTGGAAAGGACGCCCCTGTCCCCCAGCCTCCCGCAGGCCACAAGTGGAAGGCTGTACAGCACGACAACAAAGCGACATGGTTGGCTATGTGGCAGGAAAACATCAACGGCGCCTACAAGTACGTCATGCTTGCCGCGAACAGCGCCGTGAAGGGCCAGGCCGATTTCAAGAAGTTTGAGAAGGCCCGTGCCCTCAAAAAGTACATTGGCCGTATTCGTGCGGACTACACACGCGAGCTGAAGAGCGAAGTCATGGCCGACCGCCAGCGCGCCACTGCCATGTATCTGATCGATCGATTCGCACTGCGTGCGGGCAACGAGAAGGATACCGACAACGAGGCTGACACGGTTGGCTGCTGCTCTCTCAAGTACGAGCATATCACGCTTCGCGAGCCTAACACGGTGATTTTCGATTTCCTGGGCAAGGACAGTATCCCGTACTACGACGAGGTGACAGTCGACCGGCAGGTGTTCAAGAACCTGAAGATGTTCAAGAAACCACCAAAGGAAGACGGTGACGATATTTTCGATCGCCTGAATGTAAGTTTGATGCCAACTACCCGTTGTAGGTTCTGTTTACGTTATTCCGGCAGCATGCTAACCAATATTCACCAATAGACATCCCAGCTCAACAAGCATCTGTCCAGCTACATGCAGGGCCTGACGGCCAAGGTGTTCCGTACCTACAACGCGTCATACACGATGTCGAAGCTTCTTCAGGAGCTCCCGGTCACCAATGTCTCCATTGCTGAGAAGGTGAAGCTGTACAACGACTGCAACCGCAAGGTTGCTATTCTTTGTAACCACAAGCGGACTGTCGGAGCCAGCCACGAGGCTCAGATGGAAAAGATGGGCGACCGTATCAAGGGCCTGAAGTACCAAAAGTGGCGGACTCGGATGATGATGCTCGATGTTGACCCGAAACTCAAGAAGAAGAAGGGTGCAGAGTACTTTGAGCGCGAGCCAGAGCTTACGGAGGAGTGGGTTCTTGAGCACCAGAAGTTCCTCGTCGAGGAGCAGCGCACCAAGGTCACGAAGAAGTTTGAGAAGGATAACGAGAAACGCGCCATCGATGGCGAGAAGCCACTTCCTGAGAAGGAACTCAAGGAACGTCTCAAGACGGTCGCAGAGCTTGAGTCCAAGTTTAAGAAGGAGAATCGGACCAAGAAGGTCGAGGCCGAGGGCAAGGCACCATCCGTTGAGAAGCTCCAGGCGGCCTCCCAGAAGATTGATGAACGCATCCACAACATGGAGCTTCAGGCGGCTGACAAGGATGGAAATAAGGAGGTTGCCCTGAGCACCTCGAAGATTGTGAGCTTGCATTTCCGTGCTCTGAAATTTGCTCGCTTATCGCCCGAAAATTTAGGAACTTGTGCTAACCATTTTTTTTTTTTAGAACTATATCGACCCTCGCCTCACCGTGGTCTTCTCCGAGAAGTTTGGCGTCCCGATCGAGAAGTTTTTTTCCAAGACGCTTCGCGAGAAGTTCAACTGGGCCATTCAGTCTGTCGGAGACGACTCCACGTGGGAGTTTTAGAGCGCCTCTGTGGTGCTGCACATGGGCTGTCCCTCCTCACGCTCCTTTTTTTCTTCTTTTTTTTCATACCGGCATCTCCCAACACAGGAGCCTTCTCATTCTAGCCTTTGTTGCAGTGATTTCCCTCGGGCATTGACTTGCCTGCTGCAGTTTTGTTTTCCTTTTTGTTTTGTTTGAATCTTTTATCACCTTCATATATGGCTTAGTATCTTGCTATTCCTTTCTTGCCTGGTTTTGTTCTTCTTTCGTTGCTTTTCGCAGTTGGTTTTTGCTCTTCGCATTCCGGTGTTCTGTTTTTGAAAAATCTTCCCCTTCCGGTACAAGCCCCATTCGTGGGCCGGCTTCGCGCAAAGCAGGCGGCATTGATAAACGTGGATGGTCGGGGCGTTGGGAGGCTAGAGATCTACACGGCGACGGATCTGACCACGGCGGCATGCAATTGCCAGGACCAGAGACAATGGTGTTTGAATAGAACTTGATGAAATGGGGCCTAGAAAAATAGCTTTTGTTTTCAATTAAATAAAAATAAAATACCTATTCCGATAACGCGAGAAGGCAGTACGCAACGTAGTCCTGAACCTGCACGCATCGTGAATACATTATTGAAGGAGAAGTTGATTGAGTTATTAAATATTACGACCTATGGCGAATAAGCCACGGTTTCGGGTACAGGTACGTCGTGTGTGCTACTTTGCCGAGTCCAGCACCTTTATTCTATCTATGAAATAATCTTGTGATGCTCCGGAATGAACGCCAGTAAATGTGAAGAAGCAACGCTATCAACCAACCCAAGAAAATGATGTTTGTCGTGTGTGTCCAAGAGACGATCCGCGCCTCATTTTAACCAACCTTTTTTAGGGTTGTGCCGACTGTAAGTGCGCCGATGCAATATGTACGAAATATGTGGTATCAAGAGAAATCATGGGAGTAAAAGAGGGGCGGTGAGGGAATAAGAAGACGAGATGGCGAAGGAATCACTGCCAGAAGAGAGAAAGTCCGAAGAAAACGGAACCGCACAGCTGCAATGCGATGGTCCAAAGGCAGGGAGGTCCTGGTTAAGTGTCAGTGGCTGTCCATTGCACAATATTGCACAATATGTGTACGACGTATGTCGTGGATATGGAAGACTCAAACTTACTCGTCATGTTGGAGCTGGCAGGGACAATCTTGCCGCTCGACGTCATAACCCACCCGCTGGGGATCGTGCTGATGGCGGTCGATGTAGAAGAAGAGACCCATGGCCAGCCAGTTTCGGTAGAGGTGGCGCCGGCACCGATGCCGCCTGCGGGCACCGTGGGTGATAAGGATGTGGCAGCGGCAGCTGTTGCAGTGGCCGTCTCGGTGGCCACGTCAGCGCCGACATTGATGCCGACCTGCCCATCGACAGCCTCAATGGACTGCCAGTCGCCAGAAGTGTTGGAGTAGACGTATTCTTTGCCGGTTGAGTAGTCGGTGACCAGGATGGACCGGACGACCATGGAGAAGGGGCCCTGCGAGTAGTCGGTTGGGCCACGAGCCCACTCGACGGTGCCCTCGGCGTTGGTGGCCGTGTCGCCGCCCGACCAGGCGCCAAACTTGACCTGCATGGGTGTCTGGGGGTACTGGCCGGTGGCAGCGTCGGCGTAGTTGAGCGTGCGAACAACGGTATCGGCAACCGACCACACGATGCGGTCGGCAGTCCAGTCAATGGTGTATGTGATAAAGTCGGCCTGGTTGTTGGCGGCCGGGTTGAACTGGCCACGGTTGTAAGTCGTCGTCTCGCCTTTGCCAAAGTAGTTGGTCTGGACCTCTGTGCTGTCGGCGCCGAGCCATTCCATGTCGATTTCGTCGAGGTCGTCGGACTGCATTACGAGCGAGCTGACAATGCCGGCACCGGGCGCGCTCTTCATAGTAAACTGGACGCGGCCGAACATGATGTAGAAGATGCTCGACAGCTGGGGTGCGTCACCGGACTTGGCAACTGTAAAGGTGGCGCCATCAGAGCCATAGGAAACAGTTCCGCCGCCGCTGGCTGTGAAGGAGTTGACGCTGCCCTTTGTGAAGTCGACATCGATGGCCATGCCGAGAGCGGTATCGGCGGGACAGCTGGCTGGTTGGAGTCAGTATGCGATGGATAGCTAGAAGAAGGTGGGGGACTCGGAGAGTCGAGGGTGGAATACTCCGTACTTACAGCTCGTCAATGGGTTGCATGACGTCGATGTCTGTGCGGACACCGAGGCTGTGAAAGCTGCGACGGCGACGGCGACGGCCGTGGAGACAGAGCTGCGTGCGCGGAAGAAGCGCATTGTGGAGGAGTATGGAGGAGGAGGAGGGAAGGGAGATCGAGAGTCGAGAAGAGATCGAAAAGCTGGGGGAGGAATGTCAAAGAGTGGATGGCGGGGAGTCGAGATGCCGAGATGTCGAGATGTCGAGATGTCGATTTCGAGATTGGTTGGAATGCGGCAATGGTTCGTGCCAAGTCGTGGGGGTGAGACACGATGCTGCTGTGTGTTTGGTTGGTCCAGGAATAATCGCGGGCCTTCCAGGGATCGAGAATAAGAGTCGAAAAGAAGAAGAAGAAGAAGAAAAGGACAGAACCAGAGAGTTCAGAAATTCAGAAATCCAGAAAGTCAGAAATCAGAAACAGAAACAGAAGAATGCAGATGAGTCGTCTCAAGTATATTTGAAGGATCGACCGCGCCCAGGGGATTTCCGTAATTCACGCGATAGAGGATTACGTCGTTTAAAAACATTGTGTGCCTCGTACTCACTGCGCGCCACGCACCCACAGCCAACCTCTCGCTCAAGATTTGCCGTCTGTTGTGTGGAGGGAGTCTGGTCTGTTTTTATCGTGAGGCTGGGATGTGGCAACCTTTAGCGGACGGGGGTAGGTCTTTAGTGACGCTATTGTGCCTGGGCTCTCCGTTATGCGCTGGCCTAGAACGGCCAAGGTGCCGAGTCTTTTATTTACTTTGGCTTTGTTGGCACAATGGATGGCGCTTGTGGGCGCTCCCGTCGCGATCCCCTGTAAAAAAAAGTATTTTACTTGCAAATAGCGCCAGAAAAAACATGTGGCTGGTAAGGTGCGCTCGGTGCGGTAACAATTGACAGGGGACACCGTCTCAGCCGTGTACCATTATTGGCTGGGCAGCACCAAGGCGGGGCACTGACACCAGAATTTGGGAGGTTGGACGCACATGGCGAAGCCAAACTGTAAGGCCCTGCTGTGTTGTCAGGGGAAAAGTGGAGTTGTTGCCCTGTGAGCGATGTCAGCCCTGTTTTTTGTTGACTTTGAGGCGACTTCTTCCACACAGTTAGTTCGTACGTCGTATTAAATCTCTGAGTTAACGGAGGTCGTACAGCGGTGCTACAAGTTATCCTATGTGGACCAAGTCAGGCTCGTCATGGCAGGAAGGAGGGAGGCTGGGGGAGATTGGAAGGAACGACCTCGAAAAAATCATGGCAAGGCAAGCGCGCATCACCATCGTGCGTCTCTAGGACTCGAACCTTCCAAAACAGGAAAAAAGGCCAGCTACAGAAAGAAAAGGGGCTACTAAGAACAGTCCACCTAAGAAAAAGATAGCAATATACATTTTACTGAGTGTACGTCGTACTCCGTACGGAGTAATTACATGTTCTATGGTAGCTACGCACAGGGGGAACGGTATTCAACCTGCTCCGTTTTCCCCTCTTCAAACATATTGACGGGTATGGCAGTGTCTCAAGACACCAACATCAACAGCAGCAAAACAAAACAAATCAGCAAGCGATAATGATAGGCCCCCTCCAAGGCCATCAGTACAGAATACCCAGATGACGTACTACAAGCAGTCCGGACAGTTGGCAGTATGTCGATGCCTCCAGCCCTCCCTCCCATCAGTCTCTTTGCGCCATCGACGCGATACGATGTCCGCCGGATGGGAGCTATAGAAGTCTCCCTTTTTCTGCCGGCTGTCAGCAAGCCATGTCCGTGGGGAGGCTCGTGGGGAAGAAGCAATGTACTTGCCGTCTGCTTGGATGAGCTGGCCCGTCTCCGGCCGAGCCAATTGCCGCCACAACCCGTGAGCTGCCGCGCTGGCCGCCATCGCAAGACAAGCTGCCCATGGCACATACACGAGCAGGACAAGCTGCTTGCTGGCGTCCGAGGCGATGGCCGTAACTGCGACAGTGCTACCGGCTATAAGAAAAAACATCGACTGATACCGATCGTGAGCGTGGATCCGATTTAAATAAGACGATACGGCACACCCAAGGACAACACACGATGCCAGAGCTATCTCGGCAGATGGCTGCTCGAGCGCTTTGAAAAGAAAAATACTCTTTCGCAAGCAGAGATCCCAGGCCCACGGTCGCTTCTTTGAAAACACCGGTCAGCCAACAAGTCGACAATCTCGGCAATCTGTATGTCCCAAACGGAGACCAATCCTCACCACCGTGGTCATCATACCTCTCCATCATGCAGACGTGCGTCCAGATCAAATCCGCGCCGTGAGGCTATGGATGCTGCGATCGTCGCCAGCATAATCTCAGTCACACTTTTGGCAGCAGAGCGTTTTGCCAGTGGACTTTGTATGTTCCGCATTTCGGTGACCCATTTCTGCTGCGAACGGGCAGGCATTGCCCGTGGCCAGACATGTGATAGATTGTGAGCGCCATGCGCAACCATTGTACATCTAATGGTGCGATGGCTAAGACTCGGCTCCTGCCAAGGCGATAACAAGGCTGAGCAAGAAGCTCTCGTCAATGGTCCGGCGGGGTTATGTTGACTGAGCGAGTGGCCCAAGAAAGAAGGAAATAAAAGAAGAAGAAGAAGAAGGAAAGGAAAGAAAAGTGGGCTGGAGAAGGAGGGAGAAATGATCACAGAAGCGGCCGTCACCGGATGATGAGGCTCAATTGAATAGGGGGAAGCAGTCGCTGCTCGGACTGAACGGTAACTCTTATAAAGAATACTGGTCTGCGTCGTCCACGCGACTCGGGCGGACACCCGGGCAGTTCTTGGGCAGCACCGTGCTGAAGGTGCTTGATGCCTGGGCTATTTCGTTACTACGCGGCTTCCGAGACCCAATCGATCCGGCGCCTTGTCAAATTCTGGATCCTGTGATTCGAAAAAGTTGTGCACCTTTCGTCACATACATCTCCTGCCGCCTCCGCAGTGGTATGCCTTGTTGCTATGTGTGCAGTCCGCACCACTCATAAGGCAGCAACGGCACACCTTCGGTTACCACAATGCATATATCATTGAAGAGTTTCACCAATCCTCTTCCATGTCAGTATTCTAGGAGCATCTGCGACCGTCCATGCAGAACGACAAGGTGAGCGCGGCTCTCGAACTATTCTGCACAATTGCCCGGGAATGTGCTACAAAAATTGCCTGCCTTGTGTATCAGCCAATCGCCTAACATTTATGAGACTGGTCGTGGTCGCCTTTCCAGATCATCGCGACCCAACGGTGGTCAGCCTAAAGTTGGCAACAGAGTTCTCGGGTTTGTCATAAAGCTCACCCATTCAATGTGGTCAAGTTTAATATGGTAAAAAATGCAGCTCTTTTCTACTTTTTTTTTCTTCCTTTTCCTCTGTTTCTTGTCATGTCTTTTGAATGTATGCTTTCTTCACATTCTTTTACGGCCAAACATTGTGTCATTCTTCTGTTCTCCTTTTTTTTTTCCAAAGAAAACCAGAGATTTGATTTTTCGTGGTTTTCATTTCTCTAGAGCGTCTCAGTTGTCTGTGTCATTGCCGCCTGTCTTGTTTTTCTTCTCTCGTCGTCCAATTTTTCCCTTTGCGCTGTCTGCATTTCGAAGCTCGTTACCTCGTATATCCTTCCCAGTCGTCAAATATGGCATCGCCGCACAGCTACGAAGAAGTCTCTCCTGAGACTTCTCTTTCGCTTCTCGGCCGACCTCTCAAGGCTTTTCAGAATTTCAAACAGAGAAACAGCACCACGGTTGATTGCGGCAAGATTGTGGCCGTGGCCTTAATCTTCACCATTCCTGGGTACCTCCTGGCCGATCAGCAGGGCTTAAAGGATGTATCCCAAAGTTTGTAGGTAAAATCTGTGTTTTTTTGCTACATAAGTTGTGTTTACGGGTTTCGCGGTCGCCGCTCATGGCCAACGCGCAACACATCTAGCTCGCAGCTGACACTTTACTCGCCTGTACAGCCTTGGAGCTGTATACCTCGCGGCGTATGTACTTCACGTCGTAGCTCAGCTTGATGAAAGAATATCGTGAGTTGCTCGTCGTTTCACGGTATCCCAGTTGCCTTTGCTTTTCGCATCCTTCAAGGTGACATGCGTGGCACATTGTTTCTTGTGCTCTTCTCCATAAAGCCTTTGCTAAATAGTAGTGCAGCCTCGAGCCTCGCGCTCTTCCTTTGATTTTGCTACTCGTTGCAGCCATTATCACAGACCCGAAAAACTGGTTTGGAAGTTCTGCTCATGCCATTGCCATGCTCACATTGAGTCTACTCACAACACTATGGCTAAACTTTGCAACCTGCCAGGAGAGTGCGTCGGAACCCGTCGGCCCACTCAGGACGCCCAAGGCTCGGGTTCTTTGTCTTGGCCGAGTCTCTCAGATCAATATTGATCTTATGCAAAGTGGTCCTGCTTCTCACCACCACAGCGAGCTTAGCGGACCAGCCTTGACCCTCACAAGTGAGAATACCACACCGGGCTCTCGCCGAGGGGATATCGAAGAAGAAGATGGTAAATCAACGTTAGCCCAGCGTAATGCTTTATAGCTCGATCCACTGACAATATTCAGGCACTGTGGTTGCATGGCGTGATTATTATCGTCCTACCCGTCATCAACTTTGACTCTCACGGCAGTCAATCCATGACTGGCCGATAATACTACGGTACTATTCAGCATCCATTTGTCTTCGCTTTCCACTGCATCCTCGTCGACAACGAAGGATGACACATCTCTCACACCTTCTGCCATACCACGGCAGCTCGAACATTCGATGGCATACCCAAGGATATGGATGACGACCCAGCTGCTGTATCTGTGACCGCGAAAGGACGTTATAAACAACAAGTCGCACCGTCCGTTTTTTGCGGCATACTTGGACAACCGCGAGCTCCGGGTCTTTCTCTCTGGATTTTCTTCTTCTTCTTCTTTTCTTCACTCTCTCCTCACCCTTCAGACTTCTTCAAACACCTTGTCCCTTGTGCCTTCATGCACCCAGACGCTTGACAAACTGTCCAACAAATATGTGGGCGGCAGCTTCGTAAAAGACCTTTTCATTTTATGGTTTCTTTTCGAGTCCACAGGAACCCGACCCTCCCACAATTGGAAAACCGGACAGAGATGGATTGCCTGCCCACTATGGATCTGGAGGAAAATTGCAAGCCAATAATGCAAGAATGGTTCTTTGCTCAATTCCTGGATGAACTCCTTCTCCCAGGAAAAAAACACGGACTTGGACGAACTGGACCATGATACATCATCTGCGGGACACAAACTCAGTCGAAGTTGCCGTTCTGGGCTACATGTACTTGTCACGACTACGAACCCGGAGCTCCAGTCGTACACTCGTTTCCTATCCCTGTGAGCGAGGGTGACGGGCTTGTACATGTATCTGGCACCTGGTGCCCCGCCGTTGCCATTGGACGAATGCTACCGACACCAGCACAACGTTTCGCCCCGGAAGCTCGATTTATACCAACGGCAGTATCGCCGTTGCAGTCTGCTACATGGCATTTCTCAGACATAAGCCATGTCACAGGGTGACACGTATGCGAGAGCTACTATCTCAACGGGCAGCACCGTCTTCGGATTGACGACTATGTCCTCCGGCGGAATCTTGAAGAGTTGATTTTTCTCGCTGATCCGTCCAAGCCTAGCTTCTTACGCCCATTTGTGTAGGTACTACGTATTTGCTTGATGATATGCACTCAAATTTCTCATCTCCGGAAAGCCACTTACAGCTTGGACCTCGACATACCTTGTCGACGAACATGTCCATGTCGAGTGGCCGGTCGCACCCTTTTGTGTCCAGCTTCCACTTCTATCCCCGGTGCCTCTGCTCTTGCAACGTTATTATTCTGGGGGCTTTGGTTAACTGGAAGTTTGAGAAGGGCGTTTAGCATGACAGCCGCGTTACGAGACAGGCCCTGATACCGAACACATCCACGAACAGCCAAATCGCGACGGCGATGGCCACGACACTATATTAATACGATACCCAGTTTATTCACCGATGGATTGCCGCGGACTTTTACGCCGCCGTCTTCACATTTGACATTTACAACATCATTTACAACATCCGTCTCAGGAACAATAGACGATTTAACAGCATTTTCAGCAAAATCTACAGTAGTGCACAAAGCAGGCCCCGGCAGGGTTCCAAGATTTTTGTCTCATTTTAGTTTTACCCTTCTACTACACGCTTGCTCGGGTTTACTTTTATGTTTTTTTTCTCTTTTTTTTGGTTGTTTTTTTATTGTTTTGTTTTGTCTTGTTTTGATTTATTTTCCCATGTTTTAGCATACTTCACTTTTCTTCAGTTTAATCATCTTTTTTTTTATGACAAACCTAGCTCTTCTTCTCTTCGAAGTGCACCTTTGGAGCAGGCTGCTAAAATTTCTTACGTTTCTCTTCTTTTCTATTTCATTCTCCGTCATTCTGCGTCTCCTGTGCATCTTTGCCAGTCTGCTCTCTCCTGTCCAGGCTGTGATCTTTCAAAGTCCATATCTGGCCGTCACACATGGCCCAACGTTGTTTCAAAATATATTACGTTATCACCCTTGAAACCCCATGCTATGGTGCTGGTATGTTTTGTATTTACGTATAAAAATGCAGCGTACGCATAGTTATATACGATGCATAGTATCGTGGGCTCTTAATCGGTCAACTTTTTCCCGCTGAGTCTTTCACGGATTGAGCGATCGGCCAACAACGCTGTAATTTCAAGTACTAGTAAGTAGTCATAGATCGACTGGATCTACTAGCGGCTAGACTTCTGGGCCTGGCCGTCTGCTCACGAATGCACTGCATTTGCTGTTATCACCGGCACTTGAACAGACGCACAGCGCCGACCAAGCTGCCTGCTTGTAGTCAAGCCGATGACCGGAAAAGTGTGTTGCAGGAATAATACTGTGTATGGCTTCGTATCGTATCAACGCTGGCCAGGATGCCGACCGTGCGCTGTTGATCCGCAGCTTGGCATTCGGTCTTTATCTGCGAGCCCGTAATGCGTCCTGCTAACAGAGTAGATAGAATAGAGTAGATAGAGACAACGGCATTCCTTCTCCGGATAGTAAACTGCGTCACTTGACCGCTCACCATCACGCCGATTTACGTACTGCAAACGCCGGTCGGTCAGCTAGATTCGGGGAAGGAGCGTCCAAATACCTTCTCGAAAGGGTGGGTACATGCGGCTAGATACGGACAGCGCTACCCCCTCACGCGCCAGGCCTGCGTCGGACTCCAACTACGCCCAACGACAAGCTAAAAAATGGACCCCTGGTGACGGTTGCGATTGCCCTTTGCAGCCATAGATCGCCTTTATCGCCCGCCATCTACTACTGTGTAGCGCCCCACCACTTACACCAACAGGGAAGGAGCCACTGGCCGCCCTTGCCTTTCTTCTATGCGTACTGCTGATGAGGACACGAATGTACGAGTACACACTTTTCAAAAATACACTTTACAATAACATCTGTGACTTTTGCATGACCGTTGCGGCCTTCGAATATACTGCTCCCGGCATCGAAACGTGACGTCAACCTGACCCGAAGACAGACTCATCTATTTAACCACCGTTATCTGGACACATCCCTAAAAGTATGAGCCACCGGGCAGTTTCAACGCTGCTTTCTCGGCGGTCTCTGTCGGCCTCAGCGACGGCTCTCTCGACCGTCTCGACCGGCGCATCAAAGCAGACTGCACGGGGCCTCTCCCAGCGTGGCCTTGTGACCTCACAGCAAAAGTTAACGGGCAACTGGCAGACGGTGCAGGCAGGGAGACCGCGATGCTTCTCGGTGACTTCGTCCTCACGTTCGTCTGCATCAGCAGCGGCTACCACTGAGGTACAATATGAGTCGGAGCCGGCCGATAGACAATACAGCATCACCACTGGCGACATTGAAGCCCGGCGGAAGCGCGATGGCAGACTGGTAGCTGGCACTGCCGCCATGGCAGACATCGACTCCTTCAAGACATTTCCTGCCTGGCGCGAGCTGCCCAAGGCCCGGCGGTGGGATCATATCTTAAGCAAAGAGAGTGCGGCTCGGGAACCCTGTGTGCTGAAGCAGGCGGCCAGACATCTGAAGAAGCCAGGGTTAATCTCTCTTGGCGGTGGTCTGCCTTCGCCGGAGAACTTCCCCGTCCTCAACATGAGCGTGCGTGTTCCGACCGGACAGACCGAGTTTACAGAGGCAGCAGCTGCGTCTGAGGATGGCGGCGCCACAGTTAGCATGGGGAAATACGACGCATCCCAAGCACCGGGTGCTACTAGCGGTGGCAGCGGCCCGGCGGAGGAGTACGACCTGTCCATTGCCCTGAACTATGGACAGTCGAAAGGCTCGGCCCAAATGCTCCGCTGGGTTACCGAGCACACTGAGCTCGTCTGCCGACCTCCGTACTCTGACTGGAGCACTTGTCTCACAGTCGGCAGTACTGGAGCTTTGGAGCAGGCGCTGCGCATCTTCTGCGACCGCGAGCGTGGCGACACGATGTTGACAGAAACCTACAGCTTCTCGACGGCTCTGGAGACAGCTGCCCCTCTGGGCATCAAAGTACTTGGCGTGGAGATGGACGATCAGGGTATGCTTCCTGAGAGCCTGGATGATCTGCTGTCCACATGGGATGTCGAGGCTCGTGGTGGCTCTCCAAAACCCCACCTCCTGTACACTGTTCCCAGTGGCCAGAACCCGACTGGTGCAACCCAGGGTGCCGCACGCCGCAAGGCCATATACGACGTCTGCAGCCTCCACGACGTGTATATTCTCGAAGACGAGCCATACTACTTTCTCCAGATGCCTCCATACCAGAGGGAACGCCCGGCCACACCGACTCCGGCCCCGGCACAGACATCTGATGAGTTTCTACAGTCGCTGATCCCGACCTTTGTGAGCTTCGATGTCGATGGTCGTGTGATGCGCATGGACTCATTCTCCAAGGTTCTGGTACCTGGCTCGCGCATGGGCTGGTTGACCGCTTCAGAGCAGATCATCGAGCGTTTCGTGCGCCACGGCGAGGCGTGCAACCAGGGGCCGTCGGGCTTCTCCCAGGCGGCACTCTACGAGATTGTTGAGAAGACGTGGGGACACGAGGGCTACTTTAAGTGGCTTGCGCACATCCGTGAATCCTACACTCAGCGCCGCAACATTCTTTTGGACGCCTGCGAGGACCACCTGCCAACTGGTATTGTCTCTTGGACTCCTCCTGCTGCAGGCATGTTTGTAAGTTGCTTGAATACTACCGGGCACTTTTTTTTCTTTTTCTTTTTTTGTTGTTGAGATTTTAGCTTCTCGTTATTTACGAAGGCTTACTGACGTTTTCCCAGCACTGGATGAAGGTCGACCACACCAAGCACCCGGACCACGGCAAGCGTAGCATCCTCGAACTGGAGGAGGAGATCTTTGACCTTTGTATTGAAAAGGGCGTGCTCGTTGCCCGTGGGTCCTGGTTTGCCGCTGAGCCCGACCAGCCGCAGACAGGCATGTATTTCCGCGCAACCTTTGCAGCCGCTTCCGCGTCAGCCATGACGGAGGCCATCATCCGGTTTGGAGACGCTGTCCGGGAAAGCTACCGCCTGTAGCCACGATTCAATAATACGAAAAACAGATTTTTTAGAGTAAAGAGGGGTGGTAATAATTCAGGCCAGCGTTGCTTTTCGGGGGATCTGGGGATTCGCAGGTGTCTTATGGTGGCGGACGTTAGATGCGTTCTTGGCAAACAAGCGAACCAGCAGATGTTGTGACATCGTGCAGCTGACGTCGGACAGACAAAAGCAAGTCACGGCTGTGATACGACACGAGAAAGAAAATGGCTACAGTGTTCGGGACGGCTGACAAGGGTGGGTGTGAGAAATGGCGTTGATTTCCTAATTAGGGAAGTAACATAAAAAGCAATCAAAATGTAGAAGAAACATGAAAACATGGAAACGTGAAAACGTCAGATATAATACATGATGTGCGAGGAACCCCAACCCAATTCCAATTGCAACTAAGTGGCTAATGATCCGATAAAATCACACTTATGTGACTGCAATCCTGGAAGATTCCAGAGGTGCCATTCCTGTCAGCGGTGCTATATATGATATATTGCATCGAATATCCCTTCCGACGATATCACCATCGTCTGGCTTTAAACAATTTCTGAAAGCCACTGCACCCCCCGCATCTTCTTCAAAATGCGCGCTCTCTCGCTTTATTGCGCCTTGCTGGCCTCGAAAAAGGCAACATGGACACCGTCGCCAGGTTGCAGCACGATATCAGCCCTGAGCGTCGGGCTGCCGCCATCAATGGGATCCATATGGCTGACAACCCGCTCGAACTTCTGGAAGAAGCGCACCAGGACGTAGCCCATCTCAGTGAGTGCAAACTGCTGGCCGATGCAGATACGCGGACCACCGTTGAAGGGGATGTACTGCCAAGGGCGCGGCTGCCAATAGTCCCAGCGCTCCGGGTAGAATTCGTCGGGGTTGGGCAGGTTGGACGGGTACAAGTCAGCACGGCGGTGCATGAGCAGCGTCGAGTAGCCGATGGGGGTGTCCTTGAGAATAGCAACCGGCTCTGAGCCATCAGGTCCACCTCCACGTGGCAGCGTCGTGTCATGCAGCGCGAGGCGCACGTTGAACGGCACGGCCGGGTACATGCGCAGGGCCTCGTTGAGGACATGCTGCAGGTACTTCATGGACTTGAGATCGGCGTACGTGGGGTGGCGGCACTCAGACTGGCCCTCAACGCCGACTGTTTGGGCGATTTCAGTGCGTAGACGCTTGACACACTCGGGCTTCTTGGCGAGCTCGTAGATGGCCCACGAGAGCGTGGCGGCAGTGGTGTCGCGGCCGGCCAGAAGAACAGCCATGAGCTGATCACGCAGGACCTTGCGGTCACGGGTGAACTGGGCAAGGGCGTGCAGGAAGGTGTAGCGGCCCTGGGTCTCGTCGCTGTCGTGGATGGTCTTCTCGAGCTCGTCAGGCGAGAGGAGGAGGGCCCGATCGATAAACGGGCTGATGAATTCATCAATGACACGGAGATTGCGATTGTACGAGCCACGCGGGATGAACTTGTTGGCGGGACCGGTGCGGCTGATCAGACTCTGAATGCGTTGGACCTCGTTGAAGGCTTCGGCGAACCCTTGACGGGGGATACTGTATGTTGTTAGCGGGTTGGAAGGAAATGGAAGGGAAATGAAGTGAAGAAAGAAGAAGGAAGAAGGGGGAAAAAAAGGACAAGAGGAAAAGGGAAGCATACGTCAACGACTGCGTGTCTTTTCCAAGCAGGAAGTCGGTAGCCACGTCGAGAGTGTAGCGGAAGAAGAGGTCAGCCATGTCAAGTACGCGACCGCTGGCAGACAAGTTGGCGACAGCGGTGCCTTCGTTGCGAGCGGCAATAGCAGAAGCAGCGGCAGCGGCATCGCCACCGACAGACATGGCCGTGAACAGAACCTGGAGATGGTTTTCAAAGGTGTGCAAGTCAGAGACACGGTCCTTGATGAACTGCGGGCGGAGGAGCTGGCGACTGGCGTGCCAGCGGCTGCCGTCGGTCGTGAAGATACTATCTCCAAGGAAAGCCTTGAACTCCTCGTGGAAGGGCTCGCCCTTGCCGTAGTCCTGGAACTGAGTGGCAAGAATGGCCTTGATGTTCTCCGGGTCGTCCGTGAAAATTATGCGGCGGCCCAAGACACGGAACTCGGCCGTATGGTTGCTGACAGAACGGAAGATAGCCTCCCAGTGCTCGCGGTTCTTGTGCTCAGCGGCAGCCTTCAGCGTGCGATGGACAAGGTCGACGCTCCAAGGCAGGCGGCCCGGGTACTTCGAGGCCCGGAGACCACCGGTGCGCCGCAGGCGGATGTGCTCGTCAAGACTGGTGTACACATAGTAGATGGCATAGAGCACGCCGGCGACGACCAGGGCCGACTTCCACGAAAAGTGGCTGACGATGTCTTCAACAAGACCCATGGTGGCGAGAAAGGAGGAGGACCCTTCAGTGATTGTGTGATAAATGGTGGGACCAATACTTGGGTAGTGATGAAAAGCAAACGAAACTGCAAGTGTAGGGACGGTTGGATGATGATGATGGTAGAGTGTGGGTGAGAAGAGACAGGAAATAAATATATGTGTTCCCTGGGCAGTAAACGCGATGTGGGAGAGTTGAAAAGCTGGAAGAGAGAAGCCTTGAAATTTGTGCAAACGAAATTTGTGACGTAATTATATGAAGGTAAAAAACGAATATGGAAGGAGCTCGAGGGGGAAGTGTCTAAAAACAGAGAAGGAGCGAAGGAGGGGATGTGCCTCTTCTATACTCAGTCGATGCCGGTGCTCTTTCCCTCTTTCCAGTTACACACGCCTCGTGCCAAAAAAAAAAAAAAGACGGCCGTGATGGGAGGGAGCAATAGAGACAACCAAAAAGGCACAGGAAAATACGAATAGAAAACGAACAATCAAAGAACGGAGAACGAACAGAGAACGAACAGCAAAGAGGGGAAACGGGACAAACCCATACCCAAGTCGAAAAGGTACGGTTACGGTACAAGTGCAGAGACCCAGTCGACCCTAACCCAGCAGAGGGGGGGCGGAAACGATGGATCGCGCAGCTAACTTGGCCATGCAGGTTGAATACAATACATCTTTTAGCACCTAGAGCTGGGGGTTAGTCGTTTAGTCGTTTAGCTCGACTCTGGGGCGTCCGGGGGAGCCGCTCGTCAAGCGCTGGTTGGGCACGGAACTGGCGCATGTCGAACGGCAGACGGCATGGTGCCGCAAGTTTCTTTGTTGTACTGCTACGCGGCGGCAGTGCGGAGGCTTGCCGTACGGCGACGTTCTCGATACTCGACGCTCGATACTTCCCCCGCCTTGCCCTTCTATCATCCTCGAATGTTCCGCTAGCCCTCGCCGACCATTCCATATTACTTCTTTTACTTGGCATGTCGTTTCGCTGCTGCCTTGTCGACTTCGAGACCTCGAGACTTGTTCGACTTGTTCAGATCGGCCTCAACCCTGTTTGCCGACCAGGTCCAAGAGTCTATGCGTATTCTTTTGCATGTGGATACACCCCCAGGATTGCACGACTGCAACGTTCTGCACAGAACGGAACGTGCACAGACGATGCTCTGGGACGTCGTGCTTGCGTTCAATGTAGCTACGCAGTTCTTTGTACACCCTTCCCCGTTCTCTCACCTCACGCGACAAAATACGCATATTATACAGACGGCTACAGTATGTGTGCAGGTAGGTATACGGCACTCATCCTGGAGAACGCAATACGGAGTACAGCAGCTCAACGGCTGCCATGGGCTGCAATTACACGGCGGTTGAGAAACGGCACACGGCTGTGGCGTTCGTCTATACGATGTCACGCAAATCCCACATTTCCCCAACCTCAAATCTCCCCAGGAGCAACGAACCGAAAAGTAAGGCGTTGCTGAAAGCGGAACCTCCAATCACTGCATTTGCGCAGAGTAAGCAGTTAATCAGCTGTGCTCGATTCGCCGCGTGTCAACAGAGTAGTCCGGGGCTTACTTTGCTGGCTAAACGAGCGCCGTTGGTTGGAGAGAAAGGCGAAAAAGGCTTGGGCTTGGTGGGGGAAAGAGAGCAAGCAAGAATGAAAAGAAAAAGGACAAGAGAAAAGAGACTGCGACAGGTTTGCTGGGCTTGGCCTGCCCTCCAAGGCGGTCTCCAGCGGCTACTTGCTCTGCTTTTGGTGTACAACCATTGGCTGACAGGCTGCGCTGAATGGGAATCAGGGGAAAAGCCAAGGAGAAAGGAAAAGGCATCTTCACCTGCCAAAAGAAAGCACGAAATGGACGCATGCCGAGGCAGTTTCTCCCTGGTTTGCGGGGAAAGCGTTGGATCGGTCGTGTTTGACCTGTTGAAAGGAGGCATTCTAGTGGATAAATGGCGCTACTTTGCATTTCTGGGCGCGCATCTATTAAGAGGCTTTTTGTCCTCTTAAGTGCGAATTCTGCTTGCCAATCCGGGAAGGTACACTTACGTACCTGGGGCAAGCTATGTATATATAGGTATCTCTTTTTAGCACAGCCGTGTGGAATGAA
The DNA here is from genome assembly GCA_019925295.1 of Sporothrix pseudoabietina. Classification (NCBI taxonomy): domain Eukaryota; kingdom Fungi; phylum Ascomycota; class Sordariomycetes; order Ophiostomatales; family Ophiostomataceae; genus Sporothrix; species Sporothrix pseudoabietina. The sequence goes on along the minus strand of JADHKS010000030.1, from coordinate 217,249 downwards.
AAGAAAAGAAGGCTTTACTGTATGTTGATATCTGAAATTGATATCAGAAACAACAGACGAAGACTACCCCGCAAACGATGCAAGCGATCGACGAGGGGTAGGCAATAAAGATGTGGTGATGTGCTCTTCAGGTGATGTGGTTGTGTTGTCTTTTGCATATTTGTGTTGCTGACCAACAGAACATGTGGGCCAGAAAGCGTGGGCAGTTGGCGGAAGGACAGGAAAGGAGAAGGGGAAGGGGAAACGTCAACGGTAAGGAGACAGCAAACAGGTACGGAAAGGGACGGAAGGCTTTCGACGAACAAAAGTGACGCAGAATTCGTGTACATCATGCTGGAGATGTAATAGTAATGCGAAATAGAGATGCAGTAGCATTGTACTTCGTATTACCTCTGAGATATTGGAAAACGTCCAAATATAGTGACAGCAGGAGGCAAGAATCATGATATCCAAGTCCGATATGGGGAATATGGGAACATCCCTGTATAGAAATAAAAGCCAAGATTTTAAAAGAACCAGAACACCTAACGAGTCCAAATAAGAATGCAACCCGTTCGGGTAGATAACAAAACAGAAGCGCCTAGATACCTACTGCACGCTGATCTCCTTCTCCTGAACACAAAGTATTCCACACTTTTCCACACTTTGAATAAACAGCCCCCGCTTCTGATGCGATATTCCAGACTCGACAAAGGACTCCCACATTTCAATTTCACCGCCGGATTCATCCCGGGTGGCATCTGAGGCCTCGTACGAACTGCCTGCCTTGTCTCCTTGTCCCTCCCTGTTTCCCCAGACTTTTTGCGTCCCAACGATCTTAGAATCTGAACTGAGTACGTCTTAGATTCTGTGGGCATATGGGCGCCCGCCGGCGTTCTTCATGCAGATCATTGTCGGAATGAACCCGCCTGCGCTACTAATGCTTAAACCGTCGGCCTTCCGGATTTTACGAAAGAACAACGACAAACGACGAGACAATTTCGTGAATAAGCACATGGTCTCGACGGTCCAGTTGGGCCTCTCCCTTCTCTCTCTTATTTCCATTTTGCCCACAACGAAACAGTGGCTGCATGTGCGACTTCGACAGTTCCAGCTGTTCGGCAGATTGACTTTCGTATTGTCTTTTATCTTTTGCAGTAGCATTCATAAATCATTCGTATTAACCTCTGCTGGTGTATGTGGTTGTAACATGTCCGTCTGGACGGCGTACACTAAAAAATACCAGCTCTGCTCCATGCAGCGTTTCCTTATTGCACAACGGCCACTTACACTGACCATGCCCATGTTTTTTTCAAGCTTGTCAAACTATCTTTTACCTTCCTCCTCCTCCTTTCCAAGCAGACCAAGTTTAATGCTCAGTATCCTGGGCCTGCCGGCGCCGAGCACTCAGTTGAGTTGTCGGCCTGCGTGCACCACACCATCTGCACCGGTGCTGCCGCCACACCGCGGCGGACCATGCGCTCCCGCCACTCGTTGAGACGCGGCGACACATCCATCTGGCTGCGGTTCTGGCCTGTCGCCGGGTCCTTGTTGCCCGACCATAACACCTCACCCGCCGCGCTGCCGCGGGGCCACAGCAGCGTATCCATGTTCGTACCGTCCACCGTCTCGCTCCACAGCGCAACCTCACCGCCCAGAACAAGCTTGGCCTCCTCGTCCGTCAGGTTGTACGCCGGGTCGTGCGAGTACACCAGGCGCCAATTCTTTGCGGGGTTGCACCAGTCGCTGAACGGGTAGTACGTCGAGTAGGCCTCGCCGTTGGCAAAGTTGAGCCACTGGCCACGGCCGCAGTCGAGGTACCAGTAGTTGTAGTTGCTGTCAATGACCTTCAGGCCCAGGTCCGTCAGCGACTTGACCGAGCTCTCGCCCAGCCACGATTGCACAACCGTGTCGTTGCCCAGCGTCACGTTCCAGGTCAGAGGGATCTCCTCCCACACCATCGGCGACAGGCCGTGGGCCTTGACGCGCTCGTGGTTGTTCGACACGAATCTTTGCAGGAGCGGCTGCAGCACCTCCGTCGCGTTAGAGCCAACGCCGGGGTCCAGGCGCGAGTCGTTGGCGTTGAGTTCGTCACCGCCCATGTGGAAGTAGGCAGAGTAGGGCGCCACACGCGGCATCAGATCAGCAAACAGCTTGTCCAGGAAATCGTCGACGTCCGTGCTGTTGAGCTTAAAGGCACCGCATGGCGGCTCCGCGCACCACCAGAAGTACGGGAATGCGTCGTAGGCCACAATCAGCTCCGGGTGCGACCATGACAGCGAGCCAATGTGGCCCGGCATATCAATCTCAATCACCAGCTCCACGCCACGTGCGATGGCATACTTCTGAAGGGCCTCGATGTCGTCGGCGCTGTAGGTCAGGTCCGAGCGGTAGGCACCCTTGGTGGCAACTTCCGGCATGCTTGGGATCTCCAGCGGCCACGATTGCGAGTCGGTCGCGTGCAGGTGCAGACGGTTCATCTTGTTCCACGAGATCGCGTCGATGGTGCGGTAAATGTGCTCGACATCGTACCAGTTGCGTGCCACATCCAGCATCACACCACGGTGGGGGTACTTGGGCAAGTCCTGAATCGACACAGGAGCAAAGGGCGTATACCAGGCATTGCCGTCGGTGTGTTCGTAAAAGAGCTGCACGAACGTCTCCAGGCCACGCAGCACACCGGTCGACGACACAGCCGTCAGAGTAGCAGCGCCGGCCGTGCTGAGCGTCAGGTTGTACGATTCGTCCACTTCGCCGGCCTTGGGCCGGAAGGTCGTATTTGTGTCCTTGGTGGTCTGCTTGATCGTGAGAGAGGTCACCCACTTCGGGCCCGAGTACAGGTCAGGCTGGAAGCTGTCGAGCGAGTTCTTGGGGTGTAGCTTCCACGGCACCAGCCCGCTCTGAAAAATGGCCGACAGCGCACGCGACACACCACCCTCGACAACCTGGGCGCTGTTTTGGACATCGTTTGGCTCATAGCCATACGTGTAGACAACCTGTTTTTGCGCAAGGAGACGGTTAGGATTTGAACACTGTTGGAGACGGTAACCATCCCTTGCCACTGGGCAAGAGACAGGCGAAGAAGCTTGTGTAGAAGAAGAGAAGGAGAAGGGGGAGGAAGAAGAAAATGATCGTACAGGTGCACCATTGTATGTGACGGCAATGTTCTGGTTGATCAACAAGGAGGTATTGCCCGTTGTAATGGACGTCGGGATGGGCCACACAGCCGCGACTGGGCTGGCCACGGCCAGGAGAATTGTCGCGACGATCTCCCGTGGCGACAACATGATGAGGTGATGGTGATGAAGAGTAGGAGAGGGAGAAAAGGGAGGAGTAGATAGAATATAAAAAGAAAGGGAGCGCGCGTGGAAAGACGCGAGATTGGCGGAAGGCTCCTTGGGGGTGAGGGCGGAAGAAGAGGAACAAGAAGGGAGAAAGGAACGTCCAATTGAGAAGAAGAGGAGACAATAACCTCGACTCTCTGTCAGATCTTCTTACACCGTGTAAAAGTGACTGCTGGGGTTCTGGTTCCTCTCGTGCCTTGATCCCTCTAGCTTATGTCGATCCAGCCCAGGTTTCGCGGCCGGTAATTAATATATATTGTCAAGAAAAGACTGGGCGAGGTCCGACTCTGCAATCTGCCCGCCGGTCTGGGAAGGTGACAGGCACAACAGGGTAGGTGGACGGGACGGGTGGAGGCGGGGTGAGGAAACAAGAAACAAGGGAAGCGAGAGGAGGCAAACGACCAAAGCCCAAAGTGAAGTGAGGTGAAATTGGCGTTTGTTTGGTGTTGTAACCAGAAACCAAGAACCAGAAGCGACCCAAAAGCCGACGATGCACGACAAACAGCTGCGTGCTTTGCGTGTGTGACGTTGTCTCACACAGCCAGAACCAGGTCCAGGCCCAGAGCTAGCAGGGCTGTTGCAAACGGGGAGCTCTAGCAGTGAGTGCCTTGTGGAGCACGAGAAGCCACGGGGGCCCGACTTGACTTTGTCGAGTCGTGGGCTTGTAGAAAGTGTAAGGCGACCGAATTGGATCGTTATCGACAGCCTCGCCAGCAATCTCGCAGGGGCCGACGATCTGCGGCCTCAGCTTCCTGGCCGGTTGCTAGCGTTGTATCTCGACTGCAGGGCCCTGGTCTGGTTTAAACCGGACAAACGCCGGAGGACAGGCCGTCGAGATTGAGTACCGTGCCGACTCGTGGTTTGGCAGCCTGGACAAAAGCGCGAAAGGCACGATGGTCGCGGGTGCGAGTCGTGCTGGGCACAGTGTCAACGTGAGAAAGGTGATAGAGTGTGTTTGTAAAGGCCGGTAGCCTGTTGTGGTCGCAACGTTACGTCAGAGGCAGATCACCACGATTAGGACGACCTATCCAAAGAGCGCGGGCGATTGAGAAGCTGGGGGGTAAGCTGGTGGGGAGGGGATAGTGAGGGGATGGATGACAACCTGCTCAGTCGATAGTAGGAAGTGAAAGGAACAGGGATTTGGGATGCAGAAAGTCAAGATAAACGAAGGGGAGAATGAGGTCCAAAACAAAACTGGCAGGAGCTTTACACAGAGGAGATCGAGGTATGCTAAAGGGGAGGAGGCTTCTGGGGAAAGATCTCCAGGACGGGAAGGTGCGACTGGCTGCACTTGCATGAAGGGACCAACAACGCGTGACAAAAATGTAAATGTGCAAAAAATCTTCTCGTTTCTTCTCCTTTTCTTGTCTCTTTTTCTTGTCAATTCGACTGTTTTCCAACCCTTATTTCGATGTTCAATTGATGGCGAGCAGACGCGGCTGAGATTGGGATCGCCACGGCTCCTGACTGTCTTGACTGCTCACTCACTCGCCCATGCTCGATGTTGTGCGAGATGCGCGCAGCTGACTCGTGTCTTTGCGTCTTCTTTCTTGAGTAATTATTTTTGGAGCGTGCCGGTGGCCTGCTTTGTGTCTCTGCTCAGTGCAGAGGCCCGATGTCTCTGCGTGGCTTGCCTTACACAACAGCGGAATGCGGCTGCAGGCGGGCTGTGCTGCTGCAGAACAAAACGGCACAGAACTTGCCAGCAAAGAGCAAGGCTTCAGAGCCCAGCAAGCGACTTTTTTCTTGGCCCGACCGCTAAAACGTGGCGTCTGAGGTGCGACACGATGGAGTGCAGCCTCGACGACAGTTTATCCTGGAAGTGTGCTCCGCAGGATGTTTCACGGCAGCGCCGCGTTATTCGGCAGGTGACAGGGCGGAGCTTTTTGACTGGCCGCCCGTGCAAGCGGAAGAGGAGAAACCAAGACAGGACCAAGACAGGCAGGTTAGACAAGGCCGTCAGACGGGCAGGCAAGTCAGGCAGGCAAACAGGCAGGCAGTCAGACAAGCCATGGCAGAGAAGAAGCAGAGAAACAAAAATAACCCTGGAAAGGCGGCGGCGGTGAAGCACGGATAAAGAAAAAATACAAAAGAAAGACGAGGACAGGGGCCAGGCTGGCGATAGAGAGAAGGGCAACAGAAGACGGCAAAGGTCCCGAGGCCGTCCTTGTTTGTGTCCAATCAATTTGCAACCCGCTGCTGCAACCTCTGCTCCTAAGCTTAGTAGACAAGCCTTAAGCTCCAAACCAGACGTACGCCGTACTCTAAAAGCTAATTGGTATTGCTGGCCAGCCGCTCATTTCTAGGACACTGCGTAGTTTTTGGCAGGACTGACGGCTGGGCCTCCGTATTCTCCGTAATACTATACTCATAGAGCACCTGTACAATTGGAGGCACAGCATAGAAATACCAGACTCTCTGTGTCGTTGCTTGTTAGCCCAGGAACATATACGTCGTACTTTGATAATAACGACGTCGGCAGAGGTCGCGGCACGGCAGCTACTAATACTGGTGGACGCAAGCTCGATACAAGTGGAGAACTGTCTGGCAACGAGCGCCCATTCAGGCAGTTTGACATTTGCCACCTGCAAGTTGACTAAGCAGCTAGCTTGCTGCCTCAGGACGTGACTCCACTTCCAGCGCCGCATCTGTTTCTGAAGACGTCGATTCACTGTGGTGCACGTGACGCAATTTACCTATGAGCCAATGAGAGCGCGTCATTTATCGCGCTAGCATGCTACTTCCAGCCCGCCGCTCGCAGCCATCAGCGACAAATTTCCTTTATGGGAGGCGCATCACTGCATTTCAATTTTCTGCGGAGCTCTTCAAACCGCGATCCTACAAACCTGCTTTCTACGAACCACATCTCCATCCACATCACGAGCCCCGAGATATTTCATAGAAAACTCGTACTCTCTCTTTCTGCGAACGCCAGACCTTGCTTGTGTTTTTGAAGCGACACACGCGTTTACGCCTCTCTCAGTTGACTTGACAGCTGCTTTGACCAAACGCTGCATCCAACTGCCCCAACTGCCCTGTCGCGATTCGCCTCGCCCGCGACCGACCTACGATCATCCATCCACCCTCCTCTCTCGCATTACGGCCGGCCTCGTGCCAGCACTCACAGTATAATGCCCGTCGAAATCGCAATGCAGACGCCTCTGGCGGATGCGCTGCAGCGCGAGGTCCAGAAGAAGCTTGTCGAGAACAGCTGGGCACCGAGCGACGACAGCGACAACACGATGGCCGAGTACATCATTCTGATGCTTGTGAACGGCAGACAAGAGGACGAGATCTCAAGTGAGCTTGCAAGAGACCTGCTCAATCTTGACCCTGAAGACAACAGCGCACGGGAGTTTTCAAAATGGCTGTTTGAGACGGTCGACACACAAAATGCGATAATCAATGGCCCGCCTGTCCCTCAGGCTCCTCCTCCCCAAGACAACGGAGACCAAGACATGGATATGGACCTCACCGGTGCCGACGCTGCTGGTGACATCAACGCGTACGTTTCTCCTCACATTCTGCCTTTCAGCCACGTCTCCCAATAGTACATATAATTCAAATTTGCTAACAATCATACAGACCAACAGGACCCAAAGCCATGCGCAGTGGAAGCGGTGCCGGTGGTTTCCGTGGCGGACGGGATAAGCGTGTGATGGGCCAGATCAACCGGGCGATGGATCGTACCAACGACTCAGTTCTGCACCGCGTGCGTGGCCAGGGCAGCGGTATCAGCACACATTCCCGTGGCGGGCCACACGGCCGGGGCGGTATGAACGGTTTCGGAAACGGTCGCCAACAACGACACATGAACGGCCGCCAAACAGCCAGCTTCAACCATGCCCTCGCCAACTCCGGGATGGGCGGTGGCCAGCCAGGCATGCCCTGGGCAGGCCAGCCTGGTCAGCCTGGTCAACCCGGTCAGCAGGGCCCCCCTGGCCAGCAAGGCATGCAACCCGGCCCTATGGACGTGTACGCCATGCTCGAGCAGCAGTCGCGGATGATGATGCAAATGCAACAGCAGATGCAGATGCAGCAGAGTATGATGCAGAACAACAACGGCAACCGCCGTGGTGGCATGAACAACCGTGGCCGCCCACTCGCGGACCGCATCCAGCGTCCTCACCAGAATAATAAGAACTTCCGGAACGGACAGCAAGACATCTCTTTGAGCGACGCCGGCGACGAGACACAGAAGAAGGATCCTGCCACCGACGGCGAGTCTCTGACCTTGGAGGACTTTGATATGGCCAGCGAGACCACCCGGCCAGAGACTTCCAGCATAGCCGAGACGATGTGCAAGTTCAACCTCAACTGTGCCAACGGGAACTGCAAATTCGCCCACCAGTCTCCGGCGGCACCGCCTGGTATCACTGTCAACGTTCACGAGGTGTGCAGTTTTGGTGCAGCCTGCAAGAACAAGAAGTGCACGGCCCGCCACCCGTCACCGGCTGCGCGCCTGGCCCACCAGAGCGAGCAGGACTGCAAGTTCTTCCCCAACTGCACGAACCCGCACTGTCAGTTCCGTCACCCGGCCCTGCCGCTGTGCCGCAACGGCGCCGACTGCTCGGTTCGCGGCTGCAAGTTCACGCACGTCCAAACAATGTGCAAGTTCCACCCGTGCACCAACCGTTACTGCACCTTCAAGCATGAGGAGGGGCAACGTGGGACGTTTCCCGACAAGGTGTGGACGGCCGATGGTAGCAACGGTGGCAGCAACGGTGGCGAGAAGGAACACATCAGCGAGCGCAAGTTTGTGGACGAGTCAGCACCCGAGGAGACCATCCTGCCCGGTGTCGATAAGGACATGACCACCGAGGAGGCCGTGATCTCCTAGAGAAGCAGATCATCGCGGAGCATCTTCGACACGGCGTATGTTTGAACACGCACGCACATCGACAAGCCACGACTCAATATTATGGCGTGGGGGAGGACGAGAGGCATGGCACGACAGCCACATAGAAGAAGGGACATGATTTAGCGGAGGGGAAGACACAATGGTGCGAGGAAGGGTAAGAGAATAAAGGATTTCACGGCGGTGATGACGAACGATGATTCGTCGTACCCAGCCACCAGCGCGGTGGTGGGACGACCTGTGTATATTGAATGCATTGTGGTGTTTTCTTTGGCGTTCCAAACAAAAAAGGTTCACAAGAGGGACTCACAGACGGCGTTTGCGTTTTGTTTTGACCGAGAATGGTTTTGGGCTTTGGCAAATACGATGTATTATTGCTATCCTTATGTATTGTCTTGTACTATTACCACTGTGCGGGCGCTCTTGCATTGTATTGAATTGACCTAGCAGTCGTGTTCCTTCCTTGAATTATCACGGTGTGAGTTGCGCCTTCCAGCCAAATAATCGTGCCTTACTGTTAGCCTCTTGATAGCAACCCTGATGAATGTATATGTAATCAACGCAGTTCTAAAGCCGAGGTCTTTCCTTGTCTCTTACAGTCTCACCATCTCCATATTCTCCTCATTCTACACTCTCTTCTGACAACTACATACCACTTACATTCTCTTTCCCCCGCAGCTTCCATGCCGACTCAACGAGCTTTCGACCCGGTGGTTCTCTTTAAGTCTATGCTGTCCGTGTTAGTCCATTCCCATGTGCCAGCGATCTGCCCCAACACCCGCCAGCTGCCTGCACTAGTCCCCACTTCTACCGTCTTTCCACCCACTGCCTCCCCGAGCCCCCCTTCAACTCCCCTCACCAATTGAAGCTGCTGTCCGACCCAAGCGGGGGCTCTTCTGGGGCTGCCAACTTTGCCGATTGGTCCTGCTGCTCAGGGCGCTGCTGAATCTTTGTCATCCCATTTGCTCATTCAACGTTCCCACCGCAATCGGCTCTTGTTGGTCTGTTCGGCCCTGGGCATCTTGCACCTGCTTCCTCCTCAACGGCCTTTTTTGCTGTTTCTCCTCTTCCCCTTCTACCCCTTCTTCCCTCTCTCCCTTCTTCTACTATCTCCATATCCACCATGACCACCAGTAGCGCCGGCCGCCTCGCTGTCGCAGAAGACCAGACCACCGATTCCGCTACTTCTTCAGCTGCCATTGACAGCAACAACGGCACAATCCCCACTGCCGAGACTAACAACACCGACCCATCGCTTACGCCGGCCGAAGTCGACGATATCGCGGCAAGCATCCACGAAGCCACATCCGAGCCTGTTGCCAGACCCGGGTCCGGACCCGAAGCCGACCTCGACGAAGACGACGACGGTCCTCGTGCTAGCATTGGCGACGATTCCTACTACTGGGACCCTTCTACCATGGCTCCGCTCAACGCTCGGTCTGCGGCCGCTATTGCCCGCCTGCGCGCCTTCCGGCCGCCACCTTTTCCCCTCTGGGACCGCCTGCCAGTAAGCCGGCGCGCTGCCGTACTGGTGCTTCTATATGCAGACAGGCGTGGTGACCTGCGCGTCGTTCTGACCATGCGCGCTGCCAGCCTACGCAACTACTCGGGCCATGCGGCGTTCCCCGGTGGCAAAGCCGATTCGATCGATGAGACAGCCGAACAAATTGCACGGCGCGAGGCTTGGGAGGAAATTGGCCTGCCGCTAGACGATTCCAAACTGCCGCGGTCGTTCCGGATCGAGCATCTGTGCGACCTGCCATACAATCTGGCCAAGACAGAACTGGTGGTGCGGCCATGCATTGCACTCCTCCATGCAGGCGAAGGCTCTGCGGACGCACCCGAGAGGATTAACGATGCCGCATCAAATAGCGGCGACAACGAGGTCACGCCCGACGAGGCACTCATTCCGAAGCTGGACGCCAAGGAGGTCGCCGCCGTATTCAGCGCACCCTTCCACAATTTCTTGTTACCAATAGACGAAGTATCCAAAGACGACGGCATGCCGCTGGCACTGTCACAGATCAAGCCCAAGAATGGTAAGAACGGAGCACAACAACGTCGGCCAAAGCTGCCGCCAGGGCCCTGGTACGAAGGCTCTTGGATCCATTGGCACGAAGAGCCGTGGCGGATGCACTTCTTTTACGTGCCTGTGGTGGGCCAACGAGTAGCCAAGCCACGGAAGCGGGTACGGGATGCCGATGACGAGGCCGACAGCAAAAAGAAGCCGACGGCCGCTGTTGTGGCCGCAGACCAGGCTGTCGGAACCCCCCCTGCGGTGATTACCGACAAGGAGGACGAGCAAAAGGACCAAGATGAGCCTGTTGTCGACGAGATTGAAGATTCCCCAGGCCGCTACAAAGTATGGGGCATGACGGCTCGCATCATCGTTGATGCAGCCAAGCTTGCCTACGGAGAGACGCCCACCTTCGAACATAACTCACACTTTGGTGACGAGCGGATCATTGAGGGTCTCGAGAAGATGGGTCGGCTAGGTGAGAAGAAGAAGGCGGGTAGTGAGCTGACCCATGAAGACCTGAAGGAAGCGAGCAAGATGTAAACAGTTCTACCCAGGGACACTTATTTCTGACAGATGAGAAAGATCTAGACGACCATACTATTATACCTACCATACTTCCATTCAATGTAAACATAATACCAGTATATAATGAGATTTTCCGTGCTATAAACGAACAATTGCTGGATATACCCAGAACATGAAGAGACTCCGGATGGCCCTCTTCACATGGCAAAAATACATCGCTTCCTTCATTGAAACAATAAAAAAGCGTTCCGCTTTGTCAGGTCCCCTGGTCAGTGTATATAGCACACAGCCCTCGTCAACGGCTGCAGTGTTGTGGACAATCATGCCGCCAAATATCAGTGGCATGCTGTCTCCTTAACAACCGGCGTCGCACCGCCAAACAGGAGGTAGCCAACAAACGCGCCAATCGAAACCGACAGCATCACCCAGCCGTTGTACGTCATGAACACGAGCCTGCCGCGATTAGAGGACGAAGAAAGGGGCTGGAGAAGGGAAGGATTAACCTACATAATCATAAAGGCGTAAAAGTTCTGAATACCGTAAAGCACCGCCTTGGTGAGGTGTGCGCGCTTGTTGACATCGGCTTGGGCCTGGCCTGTGCGGAGGAAGGGCGTGGTCTCAGTATCATTGTCATCTCGGTCACCACGAGTTTCACGGTCGTCTTCTTTGATAGGTGGCGCGGCAAAATAGAGACTTAGTTTGTTTGCTCTCGCAGCAAATGGGAGCTTGACAGGAGACAGACAGGAAGGAAAAGGAGGCAAAGGGAAGACGAAAGTAAAACGGAACCGGAGAGGGAGACTCACGGGGCACAGCATCAGCGCGCTTGGCGAGCACGACTTCGTAGCGGCGAATGCCCTCGCGAAGGGCCTCGTAGCCGGCTCCGAGAGCGACGACGGCGAGGAGAGACAGGATCAAGCTGGGGGTCGACCGGATGTGCCACCAGCGGAAGACAATGCAGAGGTTGTTGGTGTCCCAGGTGAAGAGCATCTAGGGGAGGGGGCCGTATGTGAGTATTCGTGATGTGCCTGTGCTTTTACAATCCTGCAGTTCGCCGGTTGTCCCATTTTTCAGGTAGAAAGGCACTCACATTCATGCTGCAGCGGTCCATGGGCATGTCGGCGGCCTCGGCCATGTGGTGGTGTGAGTGGTCCATGGCGATGGATTATTGATGAGGCCGGATGAGCTGAGTAGAGCTGTGAGGGGGAGACCCGTGTCTGCAATGGACCGGCGGTTAGATGAGAGATATGCTCAAAAGCTTCGAAAGTTCGCAAGGCTGCTCGCAAAATCGATAAAAGCAAAGGACGGTCAAAGACAAGATGTTGTTGGAAATGAGGTGCGGGCGTGGTGCGTTCTAAGTAGTCGTCCAAGCTCCTGTGCTGTGTGCTTGGGCAGTCGCGGCCTGGTGGAGCTACTGAGGCAGTTTTAATTGGTGGCGGGGGAAGGAGCTGCTGACAGGGCTGAGGGCTGTTAAGGCTGTAATAAGTAGCTTTGTAGCGAGGCTATTTGTGTTCGATATTTTCAATACGTCGTAGATGAGCATAGAATTAACGAAAAAAAAAGTTGATTGAAGAAAAATAAGAATGGAAGAAGAAGAGCAGTTTCACGAGAACAGTACTCGGCCACCTTTTTGTCCGACGCTCAAGGGGTTGGGGAGGTGCGTCAGATTTGGAGGCGCTGCGTGTTTCAGAGGGTTTACGGAGTCAAAACCAATAAGATGGGTGCGTCACAGTGCACTGCTTCCAGGGGATGGCGCGCGACACAGCTTCGTGCACAGTTACTTTATGTTGGGAGAACGGGGCCAGCCGTTCCTGACAGGGTAGCTCCGACTTAGTCATTATGAGGAACCCCGCCTAAGCCAGGGCGCTGAAGCCGCCGAGCTTGGGGAGCGATAGGCCTTAACGATAGGGCTTCGGAAAGTGAGCCGCTCTGAGAACTGCTTAGAAACCGAGACCGGAGTTTGCGGGGAGAGAAAGAACATGATACTCTTTTGAGCATTCTTTGACCCGAGTCATAGGGTTTTAGAAACCAGGAAACCCCCAACCTTTCCACGACTCAACCCAACGACGGCTTTTTTTATTATCTTTCATACAATAACATACCCAAGACTCGTAAAATAACAAACAAAAAAAAAAAGCACACGCAGCCATGCTCGGACCCCCGGTCAATTTGCCCAAGTGGTGAGTTTTGAGAAATCATGAGATGACATGGGGCAATGATCTGAGATTACACAAATACACACGAAATCGGATGCACAGAGCTTTCACTGACCCAGGCCAGGCTCGAAGAGAACTCGCACCTCTTGAAGCCGCCGATCAACAACTACTGCGTCTACAATGACGATTTCACAGTCATGGTATGAAGACCTGTGCTCATTTTTATGAGATTCTTTTTGAGATTGCCAAAAATCTCTATCTTCATGTCCCGGCTGCACGGATATTGACTCTCTCCCCTCTCTCTTACCCCCTCGCAGATCGTCGGTGGTCCCAATGCCCGCACCGACTACCACATCAACGAGACGCCTGAATGGTTCTTCCAGCACAAGGGTGCTATGATGCTCAAGGTCGTCGATGACGGCGAGTTTCGTGACATCATCATTGGCGAGGGCTCCATGTTCCTGCTGCCAGCCAACACACCGCACAACCCCGTCCGCTTTGCCAACACGGTGGGCGTCGTGCTCGAGCAGCGCCGGCCACCAGCTTCCATCGACCGCATGCGCTGGTACTGTGCGCAACCCGACTGCCGCGCTATTGTGCACGAAGCATCTTTCCACTGCACAGATCTCGGCACACAGATCAAAGCTGCCGTGGTGGCCTTCCGTGAGAGTGAGGCCGACCGTACATGCAAAAAGTGCGGCACACTTGCCGACTGGGCACCGCCACCGGGCTCGATCCAGGACCCGAACTTGGCTTAAATGAACGCGCTCGATATATAAGTGCGGAATAATGAAATCAAAACCTCTTTGTTATAAGACGCATATGAGCTGGTACGCTGTCAGACGACGGACATTTGTATAGCTGTATATTTTTGTGTTTATGTAGACGTTTATGTTCTTGTATGTTCTTCGTATGGAAATATTTACATCTTCGTCATCCTATGTCCACAAAACACTCCCTATGTCTCGGCAAAAGCGTAATCGCCCTCCGAGTCGACTACAGGGACCTCCAGGCGGGCCTCCTCAATCTCCTTGCCGTTGACACGAATACCGCCCTTCATGACATCGCCGGCAACAACCAGGCCGACACCCTTGGGCGTACCGGTCAGGACCAGGTCACCGGGCTCCAGAGGCATGACGCGCGAGATGTCGCTCAGAATTCGCGGGATGCGGAACAGCAGCAGCTCCGTCGAGTCCTGCTGGCGGATCTCGTCGTTGACGGTCAGGTAGACCTCAATGTTGTGCGGGTCCGGGATGGCCGACTTGGGGATGACGTGGCTGATGGGCAGGAACGTGTCGAAGCCCTTGGCAATGTCCCACGGCAGGCCCTTCTTCTTGGCCTCGTTCTGCACATTGCGGGCCGTCATATCGAGGGCCAGGGCGTAGCTGTCAATGGCATCCAGAGCACCCTGCTCGTCGTCCGGCTTCAGGTCACGGACCTGCTTGCCGATGATCAGAGCCAGCTCAATCTCATAGTGCAGATCGACGCCCTTGGGACGAACGCAAGGACCGGCGCCGGGGAGCACGAGGGACGAAGGAGGCTTCAGAAAGAAGAACGGCTGCTTTGGCCGGGCGTTGTTGAGCTCTGTCACATGGTCGCTTTGAGATGGTTAGCAGGTACGCGCACAACTCGCCAACAGCCACGAGGCAACTCCGCTCCAGAGTATGAGGTGAGACAGCAGTAACTCACGCATAGTTCCGGCCAATGCAAACAATCTTGTTGGACTTCTTGAGCTGGGTCAGGGAAGAGGCCATGGTGGACAGGCCGCGCCGGAAGGTGAACATGATGGGCAGAAAGGGTCTTTTTTCTCGAGCGATTTGCGCGGTGATGCCGTCTGTATGCTTCCTTTTATTTAATTTTCTGGGACTCGTCGGTTCTCTGTCTGCTTCTGCTCTCTTTTTTTCCTTCGGCAGTCCGCGTTGCGTGCAAAGGAAGCGACGGCACACAAAACCGACCAGGTTGGGTAAGAAGCAACCAAACCAGCAAGCGTTCTAGACACGGTCGACCAATGGCAGCAGCGCGGGATAACTCGAATGGAGTCGATCCAGGAAGTATCCAACCACTATGCTGGCAATAAGGGCGCAAATAAAACAACGAATGGGGGCAGGAACGGCCGACTGTGGGTGCGTTGAAGGCTGTGAAATGGGTTCTTTCTGGTGCAAGACTGGAGCGGTGTTCCGTCATTCGGCGGCCGGGGAAGAAGGAGCAGGGAGGCTTAAAGGGTAACGCCGGTGACGACTTCCCTCTACGAAGTACTATTACGACTATGAGTACGGAGTACGTCGTACTAGGGGAAAGAGCGAACGAAAGAGGGGCTGCCCACACTTGCGGCATCGCACTTGCGTATTTTGTGTAGCGCGGGATGTGGGACGTTTTTAGGACGCTTTTTCGGTGGCAGGCTTCCTAGAACGAAGCCAGGAAGGCGCTCTCGGCGCTATCTTATCTTCATTCTGTGAGGAGGTCTGGTGCAGTGCAACTTCGGACAACCTTTCTGGGACCGCCTTCGTCTTCTCCACTTCGCACGCCGTCCGACAAAAATGCATCGTGCGCAGCGGCCGAGTCGGCAAGTTGGCGCTCAAGCAATGTCGAGCAAGTCTACTCCGTAGACAACAGATCGGACAGCGACAGCCAGCAGCGGGAGATGGAGAAAGTCAACTTAACAATGAGGGGTAAGGGGAGTTCCCAAAACGGCAGCAGCAATGGGGTCGCATCCGCTGGTACAGTTGCCCCAAAAACAAAGACTCTCAAAATACTTACAATGCTCTGGAGCAGCCCTGTCACTCTTCCTCCAACTGCACCCAGAGCATTGAGCCTTGCGGGCAAATGAACTTACGCGAGTTTACACAGTAGTAATATGAAGTAATAGTTGAGAGTGCTCGCCTGCACCTGTAGCTCCAGCGGCTCATCGGGCCCCACAGCCACGTATTTTACAGTGCGCATACTCCGTAGAGCGCGCCAGGCTACGAATAGTGGCCCAGCGCGATGGCGGCAGCTTCCTTTTGGCCCTTCTAGCCTAGCCAAGCTCTTTGGCTCCTTCCCCGCACAAAGGCAAATGGTCTGGCCTGTCCGTGTGTGGTCTCTCTCCAAACACTACTCGCTGCTTCGTACACAGTACACAGTACACACCAAGCAAGCAGATCTGCCCATCCAACAAAGGGAGCGAAGGCAAACCAGTGTGCGCGTGAGCAAGCAACCACGACCACCCTTTTTTTGTGTCATCGATTCCGTCCGTCCCCGGATTGCCTATTTTCTTATTTGCTCCGTTTGCATTTCCCCATATTCCTCTTCGCGCTCCATCAACCACTCTCCACTACCACCGCTCCAGCAAGCCTCGACGACACCATCGCGAACGCGGCTGCAGCTGTATTCTGCGACGTATTACAACAAAGTTCCCAGCCATCGCCAAACGTGCAGTAGCTTGCTTTTGGCTCCTCGATAGCACTATTATCGCCTACGACACGACCGCCGGCTCTCACCGCCTCAGCCTTGCCTCACCCATTTTTCATCTCTATCAAGATGGAGACTCTGCAGCTAGCCCAGATGCTGGCAGATCTCAGCGATCTGGACGCAGCTGTACGTCGACGACTATCCGTTTGGAATAATGCCCTTTTTGTCTTGGCGTCGTATATCTAACTGTCTTCAGGAACCCCGTGCCGCCCATGCCCTTGTCACGGCCAACACGGCTGTCACAACCACCACAACCACCACAACAGCAGTTCCGGCCACTACTGTGCAGCAGACTGACATTGCCACCGTCTCCACATCCTCCGGTCAAATTCCTGTGAAGCCACAGCAACATCGCCGGGTATCATCCTCGTCGGCGCTGTCTGGGGCCTCCGGCGCCCGGAATGGCGGCACCTCGACCCCTTTCGACTCGTACCTGGGCCGCCGCCTGCTCACGCCGCCCATCACCCGCTCCAGCTCCTCCCACGGCTCCGTGCCAGGTACCCCTCGCGGCAACGATGTTCGTCACTTCCGTCCACTCTTCCCAGACAGCCATCTTTACTAACCCCCCTGCAGACCGACTCCGACGTTGACCGTGCCTCGTCTCTCCTCGCCCTCTATGATCTCCGGGCCAAGCTCAAGCAGTACAACGACAACAACAGCCTCCGCCAGGCCCGCGAGAAGGTCGCAGCTCTGTCTGGTCGCCAACAGCACCAACAGTCACCGCAACCATCTGGCGACAACCTGGTCGGCGCGACGTCTTCTTCTCCGCCCAACAACCCGCCTCCTATTGCCCGTCGTCACTCCCAGTACACCTTCCCGCGTTCGTAGAGACATGTCAATTTCTCTCTCCTGTACCATCTTCACCCACACGGTCAAACGAAACCAAACAGTAAACCTCGTGTAACCTCTCGTTGTTCTTATTTTCCGCCTCCTATTCGAATTATCTCTTTACGTCCCTCTTTTCTACGTTATTTTTCACCACCGACAAAAGTAACTACCCACACTTATTGCATGGAACATTCGGCGTACAAACGGAACCTTCTTTTTATTCTTTGCCTTCTTTTTTTGTGCAAAACGCAGAAGCTGGCACGGCGAACGGGGCTGTCAGGCTGTTATTTGGGTTGACTTCTGTGCTTATGACCTTCTCTCTTGTTTCCTTCACGACACCTGATTCACGACGGCTCATCCACAACGGGTATTTAATGGCGTTACATTGGTTTCCTCTTTCAATTTTACCTACGTTCATCCTATGTCTTGCCTTTCCCTATAGTAAACTTCTTGATATCTCTTCCCTGAAGGTGCGTCTTTAAAACAGCCCTATGAGTACATCTTTCTCTAAAGCTGGGACTCGGATTAAGACCACAAAAACTTTTAAACTCACATGCGGTATAAAAATATATTTATCTAAAATGCGTTCGATAAAGCATGTCCTCTTTTGTGTTTTATCTTTGATGCAATACTCCTGAGCTTCTACACGTGACTCCCTTTCCCGATGGACGCGCTCCAGAAGGACCCACAACAGCTTTCCTCACTCCTGTAGCGAAGATCTTCGGTACTACTAGCTAGCCCCATCTTGGGCCCTAAAAATCACTTCCCATCTTTCTGTCCATCTTTCTATCCATAATTCACTGAGGCGCCTCAACTTTCGTCGGCTATTTATCGCCTCACACGCCACCACAAACGCTTTTTCGCGTCTTCTATCCGACTTATACACTTTTTAATCGACATTACGCGCCCCGAATAATACACTCGGCTCTCGATTGCCCGCCATGGCGACCGGTGTGGACGCGAAGCTTCTCAAGAGCACCAAGTTTCCGCCAATCTTCAATCAAAAGGTTGACACGCAAAAGGTCAACCTCCAAGTGATGAAGAAGTATGTTGCCAGCACCAACTCTCTCTCGTCTCATATATGCGTCTTTTCCATACTAACTGTCTTCTCTTTCACTCAGATGGATCGCCGGACGGATCGCCGACATCCTGGGCAACGACGATGACGTCGTCATCGAGCTCTGCTGCAACTTGATCGAGAGCGCTCGCTTCGTGCGTACCACCTTTCCTTGAGCCCATGCTACGATAGACGAATGGATTACTAACTCAAAAGCCCTTGCAGCCCGATATCAAATCCCTCCAGATCCAGCTTACCGGCTTCCTCGAATCCCAGACCCCCGAGTTCTGCAAAGAGCTATGGACTTTGCTGCTCAGCGCCCAATCTAGCCCACAAGGCATTCCGCGAGAATTGTTAGAAGCCAAAAAGATGGAGCTGATCCAGGAGAAGGTAAGCCGGCACTTCCACTACACAAAATTTGAGCACATTCAACGTTAACCACTTTTTCCCCTACAGATCGAAGCCGAGAAGGCAGCCGAGGAAGCACGACGCAAGCGCAGCGAATTTGGTGGTCGTTTCGACCGCGACCGGCCTCCACGGGGAGGTGACCGAGGAGGAGACTCTTGGCGAGGCGGTGCCGGTGGAGGGCGCCGTGGCAACGACAGGCCTCGCGGCGGCGGCGGCTCGTTCCGAGGAAATGACGGCCCTGTCGGCGGAGGCGGCCGTGGCGGTCGTGGTGGGGACCGTGAGCGTACACCACCAGGGCGTGGCCGTGACAGCTTTCGTGGCGACCGCGGTGGAGGCTTCCGATCGGCTCCTCAGCATGACCTCTACGTTCCCAATGATCGCCGCGGCCGGGGCAATGACCGGAGGGGCGACAACCGCCGCCGGCGTTCCCGGTCTCGGTCATCCTCCTACTCTCGTTCGCGCTCCCGGTCCAGCTCAGGACGCTCGGGCTCCTCATACTCTCGCTCTCGCTCTCGGTCTGAATCTCGTTCTCGTTCGCCCCCTCGTCGTCGTGCCCCGGATGCTGCCGAAGCCAGTGGTAGCGGCGATAAGCGGGCGCGGTCGCCGCCTCGGGCACAGCGCGGGGGGCGCAGAGATGGCGGTCGCTCCCGGAGACGGTCGCCATCGGCCAGCCGTTCCCCAGCCGCCAAGCGCCGGCGATACTCGCCATCTAGAAGCCGGTCGCGCGACCGGAGTCACCGCTCAGCTCGGTCGGTATCGTCGAGTGGCTCGTCCAGATACTCGCGCAGTGATAGTAGCAGAAGTCCACCGCCCCGTCGTCGACGCGGCGGTCGTGCCCGCAGTTACAGCAGCAGCCGCAGCCGGAGTCGGAGTCCCAGCCGAAGCAGGAGCAGAAGTCCATTGTCTGATGAGGACAACAAAGGTCGCCTAAAGGGACGTGGCAATGGCCGCAACGGTGGCGGCGGCGGTGGTAGTGGTGGGAGACGTGGTGGGCCACCTGGCCAGCGAAGACGGCGCAGTCCTTCTTCTGGTTCTTCACGTTCGCGTTTGCACTCGCGTTCGCGCTCCCGTACACCCTCGAGATCGCAAAACAAGTCTGCTGATGTTCCCGGCAAAGAAGACAGACCCACAACCAAGGCATCATCTGCGGTTCCTGCCGCTGCTGTGGATGCCACCATAGCCAAGCCAGACGCAACAACAAGCAAGCCAGAGGCTACCCCGCGGGTCAAAGACGCACAGGTATGTTTCGTCAAGTTTCTTTTATCATTGTGTCTCTTTATCTTTATTAACTCTACTGGGTCGGAAACTAAAGCCATCTCCGCAATAGACCAAAGCAGCCGAGCGACTCGCCAACGAGAAGCGCGAGAAAGAACTCAGGGAGCGAATCAAACAAATGAGATCCTCGAAGCCCAGTTCATGAAAAAGACTAACTCTTTTTTTTTTTTTTTACTTAAAGAGCCTTCTCTTTCCCCTTAGAGACTAAACTGTCTGGTTTCCCGGCGCATACCGACGTGCCTCCTCTGCGTTCTCCCAGCCTTCATAGGACTCTTCCCATGCTTGCCGTTTTTTCCCACGTTGTCGCGATGCCGGGTCGACGATAGCTTTTTCGCTTATTGCAACGAGGCTACGAAGCGGGGATGCATAGGTGAGCTGGGAGAACAATGAAGGTATCGTGTCACAAGATGGTTTGTTACATATCACAGCCAGATACCGAGCACCATATTTTTCGTTTGTTTGTGTCCATTATCTTCCACGAGACTGCCAACTTATCGGACTGCTGAAAATTCCTTACACCCTCTTTATCTTATTGTTTGCAAGCATGCTGTCTGTACGGAATATGTTTAATAGATATCAAAATGCAAGGATTACAGAACATGTGGATATGCGGCTATGCCTGCCAGTTTCCCCAGACTGAGACTTTTGGAAAATAAAGTGTATGTGTTTGTCGCATGTCACGTTGTATCAGGGAGGCTGGGAGTGTATCGTAGAATCTCTGCAGATGTCAACTGCTAAACGAGCTGTCTGGCGTGGCTCTGGCTGCATATCGCAGCCAATGTGCTCCGATCGCAGCACTACACAGTAATTCTGAGAGCCAGGGCCGACCAGGCCAGGCCAGGAGGGTCAGCGGAATTTCGCAGTGATAAAACACGCCCAAGATGCATAGATGACTAAGAATTGATGGCTGTAAAGGCGCCCACCAGCCAACCAATGCGCGCTGTAAGAACAGGCCTAAAGTTTTGTCCAGGGGCCAGCCACGCCAACACCAACGCGCCGGAACTTTTTATCAACTGCAACTTTCCTTTCTGCGACTGGCTTCGTCTCCTCGTCACGACAAACCTCCTCCCACCCCCCTCCCCCCCGGTCGCCGCGAATTCGCTTACCCACACATAGAGCATATCGCATACGCATACAGACACAGATACCGACAAAAGATACCCACCATGGCGGACAAGCTGCAAGCCGGCGCCAATGCGGACACACCGGGCATGCCATACTACGAGAAGTCGCGGCAAACGTTGAAGGAGCTGTTGCAGAAGCGCAAGACGTTGGAACGGCAGCTGGTGAGTTTTGCGCCAGATTGGACTCACGGTCAGACATTTGATGGGGGAGGGACGCTTGCTAACACTCGCAGCACGCACGCGAGGAGGCCATCTTGTCTAAAGAGACGGAGTATCTCGAGAATACAATCAGCGGCAACATCATCACGGGCTTTGACAACTATGTCAAGGGCATCACTGGCGCGGCGGCACAACGGCGCAAGACGGGCGTGACCGAGGCCAATCGCGTATTTTCGCGCAGCAGCATATCCTACAACGTGAGTCTTCTCGGCGCACTTTTGCTTTTACAGACTCGGCCTGTTGTCTTCTCCTAACATCTTGCAGGCTGCCAACGCGTCAAATGCACCGACACCTCTCCAAACCTCCTTTAAGGACGGCAGCAACGCCGGTAGCGGCCCAGGCTCCGGCCAAGCGACACCCACCTCGACGACGGCCAGCAAGGCAGCTCCTTCTAAAAAGAAGAAGTCCGCGGCTGCCGCCGCGGCTGCCGCGAGCGGCGTCGACGATAGCGAGACCGACACGACACGCGAGACGAAGAAGGTGCGGACTAGCTTCGGCACCGTGCGGAAGTGAACGTCTACCGTGGTTGACAAGATATCACGGGCGGACAGGACGTAGTGCCCGACAAGACTCGGCAAAAGGGGCCTTCGGACGAGCAAGTGCCGGCCGTTGTTGTTGCCGCTGTTTTTTTTTTGTTTTGTTATTTTATTTCGATCATTCTTGAGTCTATTGGCGTTTCGGTATACCATTGCAGCATTCGGGGGGATTGTTTGGGCGAATTGGACAGAGCCTACCAACAGCAAAGTTGCTCTTGGTTTATTCTTTAGAAGTCTCGTCAAGACTGGCGTTTTGGGTTGGTGTTTTGAATGGGGCAGAGGCATCCGCACGCAAAAGCATGTCCAACAAAAACATATCAACGGAAATACACAATGGCAACTGCCATCACCATCCCTACTGTCCTCCTCCACCTCCATGAGTCGTGTTTCTTTGGATGATTCCAATGTCCCACGTAGTCTTTGTGTAGAATACACGTGACCGGCGGCTTAAAATAGGACGAGGTTCGGACTCCAACCTTGACGGCTCATTGCGGGGCCAGCTACCGCCCAAAACGGCAGCTGCCTCTGCCGCTGTCCTGCGGATGTCGTGCTCCTCCCTTGATACACACCTCCAGTCCAACCGAACCAGTCATATAACTTGTTTCCTATTCAACAGAAGGAGGAGGCCTTTCGTGGGCACCCCAATGACCAATTCGCGAGCTTGCTTCAACACCGCAGGGTCTCTGCTGCAAACCCCATCTTTCCCATCCGTCGTCCTGCATCATCAGCTCAGCTTACTCCGATAGCTTCTGTTTGCTTTAGATCGATCTGTCAGCCTCGTCGATCTTTGTTCCAACAAACACAGCGCCGATCGTTTACTGCCACCAAAACACAAAAAACAGCTCTGCCACCACACAGCTCATCAACTGCCGAAATGACCCTTAAGGCGAAAAAGTTCACGCCGGAGGTGCTGCTGTCGGCGCCGCGCCGCTCGCCCGGTGCGCCCAATTCCAACGGCACCAAGGTTTTGTACACTGTAAGCTCACTCCAAGCTCCAAGCTCCAAGCTTCGAGCTTCGAGCCCTTCGTAAGCTTCACTTGCAAGTGCTAACAAGATAGGTCTCGACGTACTCGTTCGAGGAGCACAGTAAGACGTCTCAGATCCGTGTACTTGACATCGAATCCGGCGGGTCCACTCTGCTCTACGAGGACTCTTCCTACAGCGAGCCCGTCTGGGTCGATGACGATGCCTTTTTCTTCCTGAAGAGCGGCGACAAGGGAGCTACCTCTCTCCTTGTCGGCCGTGCATCCCAGCCGAAAGCCGAGCCCTCTGAGATCCAGGCCTTTGGCCACAGCCTCTCCAACCTCCAGATCCTGAGGCTCAAGGACGGCACCATTGGCATTGCTTTAACAGGCCTGGCCACGCCGTCTGGCGACCCATATACCGCAGAGCTTGCTGAGGCCAAGGAGAAGGCGTCGCACAGCACCGCTCGTGTGTACACCAAGCTCTTTGTGCGCCATTGGGATGCCTATGTTACCGAGGAGAAGTCTGCCATCTGGTACGGTCTTGTTGAGAACTACGGCAGTGCCACCGCCGGCCGCGACTCGTATGCGCTTTCTGGTGGCCGATTGACCAACTTGCTCCGCGGTACCGCCCTCGAGTCACCCGTCCCGACGTTCGGCGGCACCGGCGACTTCGCCCTCGGCCCCGAGGGTATCGCCTTCGTGTCCCGCGATCCCGACCACAACGATGCCCTGACCACCATTACCAACCTCTACTATGTGCCCCTCAAGACCTATGCTGCAGAGGCAGTACCGCCACCAAAGCCGATCCTCGTCAAGACTGGCCACCTCCAGGGCTACAGTGCCAACCCGACCTTCTCGCCCGACGGCAGCAAGTTTGTTTTTACCCGCATGCGGAGTCAGCAGTACGAGAGCGACAAGACCCGACTTCTTCTCCTCCCCGACGTCGGTGCTTTCGCGTCAACAAACGGCGCCACCGGTAGCGACAGCGATGTGACGGAATACTACGCCACGGACGATGGCAAGGGCGGCTGGGATGCTCGCCCCGACAGCATTCTCTGGAATGGCGACGGCTCAGAGCTGTTTGTCACCGCCGAGCTCAAGGGCCGCAACGCTCTCTACCGCCTGCCCTCCTCTCCCAAGGCTGCCTCTACCTTTGGCCTCCCGCATGTCGTCATTGGCGGCCGCGAGCTGATCTCAGCTGATGACACTGAACTTCAGACCCGCATTCGCTTCGGAGACCCCCACGCCGACGCCTTCCAGCCGCTTCACGGCCACGGTAGTGTAGTTGACGTCCGTCTCCTCGGCACGAGCCGGTCTAAGCTCTTTGTGACGATGAGCTCTCAGGTCGATAACTCTCTTTACACCATTGTCGACCCCGGTCTGTTGCCGAACCTGCCCTTCCCATCCGAGGCGAAGCGATTCCCCATGGACGTTGTCTCCTCACAGTCCCGCCATGGATCAAGCTTCAGTCTGTCGCGTAATCAACTCGGCGAGATCTGGTTTAAGGGCGCGGGTGACTACGATGTCCACGCTCTCGTGGTCCGCCCTTCCAACTTTCACGGCGAAGAGAACAAGGGCAAGAAGTGGCCGTTGGCCCTTCTTATTCACGGCGGTCCCCAGGGCGCCTGGGCTGACAGCTGGAGCACGCGCTGGAACCCGGCCGTGTTCGCCGAGCAGGGCTACATCGTTGTCACCCCCAACCCTACCGGCAGCACAAGCTACGGCATGGACCTGCAGGATGGTATCCAAAACAACTGGGGTGGCCGTCCGTACGAAGACATCGTCAACTGTGTTGATTATATCGAGAAGAAGCTGCCGTATGTCGATATGTCTAGAGCTGTTGCTCTGGGTGCGTCCTACGGTGGCTATATGATCAGTATGCTCCCTTCGAACCCAAGTATTGACATTCGTCTTCACCACACTTTATGCTAATACATGCACTCTCAGACTGGATTCAGGGTAAGCCTTTGGGTCGCCGCTTCAAGGCCCTTGTCTGCCATGATGGCGTCTTTAGCACTCTCGACCAGTACTCGTCCGAAGAGCTGTACTTCCCGCTGCATGACTTTGGTGGCACGCTTTGGGACAACCGTGCCGGCTACGAGAAGTGGGATCCCTCCAGGAACACGGGCGAATGGGCCACGCCGATGCTGGTAGGTTTTGGTCACTTTTCCTGACCTCTCAAACACACCCACTGACCTATTAGGTTATCCACAACGAATTGGACTATCGTCTGCCCGTCACCGCGGGCCTATCCATGTTCAACGTCCTGCAGAGCCGCGGTGTTCCCAGCCGCTTTCTCTCCTTCCCTGATGAAAACCACGTAAGTGCAGTCGTGACAATTACATCATGCCCAGTTCGATCAAACTACTAACTCTTTCACAGTGGGTCTTGAAACCCGAGAACTCTCTTGTCTGGCACCGCGAAGTCCTCGGCTGGATCAACAAGTATACCCAGCCAGACAACACAGGCGTGGTCCAGCTGGCGGAAGAAGTCGGTCAGGTTCGGATCTAAGAACGGCTTGGTAATTCTGAAGATGCTCTGCAAGCAGATAGGGAATGCTCTATTTTTTTTACGTTTTTGGGAACCGTCATTGTTTTTGGAATACTCCTTTTTGTTCCGTCATTCCTTCTAGCTCTGGAAACAAGATTCTATCACCTGTCAATGACGCGGGTCGCGCCGGTACTTTTGCCACTGTTCAACACTGTCTTGTAAGCCATGATAAGTGACATAAAGACATGGTACACAATGCGTTATGATGTACATTTGTAAACGTCGGTGCTGGTCTTACTTTCTTTCCATTCTCCGATTGCTGACTTTAGCTTTGATTTTTATTGTACGTGTATAGAATAGATTAATATCCATTTTATATGTTTTTTAGTGCACTTAAAAAAATCGTCTCTTTTGATGAGTTTTTTTTTTTTTGTGTTACAAAAGAATTTAGAGAAATAAAGCAGAAGGACTCATACCTAAGCATGCTTTATTCTCACCAGATAAAAAAACTGTAGTTTATTCCATGCTTTTATACCACCGTAATGTTTCTAAAAAGGTACTCTAGACTCAGCCTCAAGCTGTTAACCCTCCCCCCCGCCCCAGTAACATGGTTAGGAAGTAGCCACCTGCCCTCGTTAACACTCTACAAGTACAGAAGAATATGATTTGCCCACCAACAACGCAAGCATCAAATGAGAACAAAAGCATCAAGCCATTTATCAATGCCCTCCATCCATCACGGGAGCAGGCTGGTAAACAACAAAGGGAACAAAACTGCACACAAAATCATGCACCGGGCTTCTGCTGTAGACTGCGAATCGCGTCCAGTACATGCCGCCACGTCAAGCCCGCGTCGAAATTAATGGAGTGCTTTGCCCGTATTCCCAGACTGGATCGTACTGACCCAGGGTAAGTCGTCAACAGCTTTTTTTGCATAAACTCGGACCACGCTGGGTCGGGAATGCCCTCTAGGAAGCTCCAGATGAACTGGCGCTCTGACCGCGGTGGTGACGTGATGAAGTTTCGGGCAAAGGTTTGAACGTGCACCATGAAGGCTACTGTTGCTTCTCTCCTGGTTGCGAATTTCTGCTGGTTACTGTCGCTACTGTTGGATCTGTCTCCTGGAGATGACATGGTGCTGTGGCCTCGCTTTCGCACGCTGGACTTCGTAGATGTGACCGACTGCCCGCTAGGAGATTGGCCAACATTCGCAGATTTCTCATGCTGGTCTTTCGGTGGTAGGACTTGCAGGTCGTCCGAGTTTGCCGGCTTGTTTGATGGTGGGCTCACCCCTTGACGAGAGTCTTGAGGTCCTCTCGCCTGACTCGGTGTTGTCTTCGGTCTTGCTTCTGCACGTTTTCTGGGCGTAGGTCGCACTCTTGTCCTTTTCTTTGCGGTTGCAGTCTTCTGAGTTTGCTCTTGCAAGCCAGCACCTGTGGCAAGGGGTGTCACTGGAGCCACGGGCCTCACCTCCAGGCCGGGCTTTTCTGGGGCCTCATTTTCCTTCTCACGTTGCTCAACTCCTGTGGCGTCTACCCCTAACGTAGGTGCCCCGGGTCTGACTGTTCTACGCCTCGTATTGACATGTACGGTCTTGCTTGTGTCGCCCAGCACACGCTTTGGCGGAGGCCCAGATGTATCACTGTCGCTTTCGGCTAGGCCCATGTCTGGCGAATTTATCTGGCGAGGGCCACTGGGGCGCGTGCGCTGAATAGCAGCTTGTTTTGTGTTGGCTTGGAAGCCATCAGTCACAGTCATGGGCTTTCCAAGTACTTGGAGATTGGACTTCTCAGAGACTGCCATCGATGGGATTTGTTTGTTGTTGGCTAACATCGGGGAGGAGAGGAGAACGATATTTGATTGATCCGGTGTTGGGTTCGATGCAATGATTCCTTTGTACCAAGTATCAGTAGCATGTCCTCTCCAAAATTGCCAACCTCGGGTCTTGTCGTGCTACTTTTAAACTTACCAGCTCTACTCAGGGCGGCAGGCATGCTCGTCTGTTCATGAACACTCTGAGCCAGCTTTGACATCTCCTCAGCCTGGGCAGACATCAGTTTCGCTACCGTGGCATGGGCCTCTTCTTGCACAGCGCTATTTCGGGACAGTGTTCGTATGTCGTTCTCGAGGCGGTCGATCTCCTTACACTGGCTGGCAATCTCCTCGGACTGCCTCATGATGGTCAGCTCTAGACTGTCGACTTTGTTCTGGAGTCGCTTGTTGGCGTCTTGGAACACCCTGGTAGCCTTGTCCCGCTCGATCGAAGCCTCGGCCTTGCTCGATTCGATGAGACTCTCCAGTCTCGACAACTTGGATCGGAACTCGCTTTCGCAGCAACGAAGGTTTTCGGCCGAGACATCGTTTGCAGAGATTATTTTCTTTCCGGTGTCATCTATGGCGGCATTGAGGGCGGCATTGCTGATAGCTAACTTAGTTGAGACATCCGACAACTGGTCGCTGAGATTTTTGATTTCATCGTCGACTCGGTGCTCAAGGCGAGCCAAGGCAAGCTCGCTCTTTTCTCCTCGCCCAGTACCCATGGCATCGAGTTGGGTTGAGAACTTGTCAAGGAAGTAGCTGGCCACTTTGTCGCGAAATGATTCAATCTCGGACTGAATCTCGGACCTCATGTCGTTGCGCAGCCCTGCGACAGTTAGCGTCTGCTCCCCGACCATCTTCTCCAACGCCTCGAACTTGAGCTGCGTGGTGCATTGTAACATCGACAGGTCGCTCTCCTTCTTGGTTTCCTGAAATTTGCTGAGAAAATAGGTGGCCAGTCTGTCGACTGTCCCTTGAGCAGGGCCAGCAGTAGAGGGAGGGGGTGTCATGGATGGCGTATTTTTTATCTGCAGGAGCCCCATTGTCGACCGGAGAGCCATGCGGATGGTGATGTCAACAAAGCTCGAGGGTATTCAGTCACATCGAGGCAAGAGAGGAGATATGGAGATAATTGTTGGAAAAGGAGAAGGAGAGGGGTGTTTGGGGCGCTAATAGCAAAATTGCATTCCCCCTATTTCCTCTTCCCATTTCACCCCTCTTCTACTGTTTGTTTTCATTTACGGAAACTGCTATCAACTCGAAAAGAAAGCCCAGAATCTGCCTGCATGTTTGTCACTAACATGGCAGGAGCCACGATGGCGGAGAGCGCAATGCGGAAAGAGCACCTGCGGCAGCACAGTTGCACTTGCCCTTAGGCTCAAAATAAGTAGTAGCGTAGTGCGAAAATAACAACAAATTTCCCAAAATAGAAAGTACGAGGGTCAACAGATAACGACACTAGGCACTTGTGCAAGATGCCTCCTTCCTGACGTTATCAGCATCCCCAGCCATGCACCATGATGTGCCAGTCGCACCTGACTGTTGGCATTTTAAAAAAATGAGAAAAGGCAGGAACATGTTTCACTATACGTCCTTTGCGTTTTTTTCTCCGTCAGCTAACTGTACCGTTGGCCACTGATAACTGATCATGGCTTTGTTAAATGTACATACCTACCAACGCTCACCACCCACGACATTCAATTACTTATCATCATCGTCATAAGCTGTAAACTGCCAACCGTATCACATTACGAAGTCCACACAAGCTGCCGCAGGTAGAGCCAGAAGATGGGTCTCGTCTGGAAAAGTCTCTATAAAAAAGAGACCTCCCCCCCCAACCTCCTTTTTCTTCTTCCCTTCTTTTCTTCTCTTATTTTTTCTTCGCCCGTAGCTGGTGCTCTAGAATAAAGGCTCTTGCACCAGCGCGGGCTGCCTTGAGCTTGACATAAAACAGCTTCATGGAGGCGTCAGATGTGACAGCTCCCGTCAAAATCGAACGTCCAACTCCCCATACGTCAACGTGGCTTTCAGCAGGCCTTTCACTACGCTCACCTACTCGCCCCTACTCAACATTGTCTTCGCACCCAGACCCAACAAGGAAACACCTCACTCAACTTATTGAAGTCTTCTGGTGGAACATCGATAAAATTGTCCTTCTGGCTTCTCACGACCCAGCTCTGCTATGGCAAACAGATACAAGCAGCCATCGCGACAAATATGCAAATCCTGTTTCATAGGACAACCCATAAAAAGGATAGAGCCCTTGCATTGTACTGAGGCTATTTCCGCAGCACAGGACGGCGGAATCTTTTGCAGACCGCGACGACGTTACGAAGGCGCGGCTTTGGCGTGAATCGGAGAAGCCACATACAAGGTACAAAGACTGCAGTTCATACATAGACCAAATTTACTGACACATCTGATTTGCGAACACCTACGCAGTCATCTGTGTCTACCAGGAGCGCAGGTGGAGATGCAAATGCCAAAATTTGTGATCAAATGCACCCCTCACACTTTTTTTGCGCTCTCTCTTTTTGGGCTCCTGCTACCAATCCTTTTGGTTTTGCCCTCTTTTTTGATATCCCTTTCTGCTCTTCTTAATATCATACTAATTTTAACGATAACAATCGAGAACAATGTGTAAGGATCGGTATACCCTACAGTGTAAAGGTGAACGGAGGTGTATTGCGGGATATGATGTAAATGACGTAAATTTTGTGGAGAGCGGCTCCAGTGCGAAATCTACTCCGTAACAGTATGGAATCGCCGGGAAGCGGCCGGCAATGACGACAGTGGAGCGGCATGCCGCTGACTTAGCGGATGCGGGGCGGCCCTCGAGCGGTATAAAGAACGTCGGAAGCGCTGCAATGGCAAGACAGCAAAAAGTTCAATCAGAACAGACACATCATTTCACAAGGAAAGCACGCCACAATCTCATCACCTTCCCAAATTCTGCATTAAAACAAGACCAAAATCACTTCCGCCACACAAAAACTCACACAACACCAGCCACTTCAACCCAAAATGGCAAACGCACACTTTGTCGAGTTCGCCGTGTTCCGCGGCGCTGATGAGGCCACCATCAAGAGCCGCGCCGAGGCAGCATCCAAGGTTGCAGGCCTGGTCGCACAGTACGGTGGACAGAAGCTGGAAAACGCAGATGAGAGCGTGCATGTTACAGGTGAGTTTGCGACGCTGTGCCCGAGTCCATACTGTCCCGAGTTCGATGTCGATGTCGAGGTCGAGCTTATCGGCATATCAAGCCCACCCTTTGTATTCAGTAACATGTGCTAACTCCTTTATGCGTACAGTCTGGCGCACGGCAGATAGCCGCAAGAAGTTCGCCACCTCACACCAGACGAATCCTGCGCCATTGGTCGTCGAGGTCGTCGGTGTCGTCGGTGTCGAGGAGGCCGACAGTGCCAAATTGATCGGCGCGCTCGAGTCGCCAACAACAGAGGTGTTCACCGGCTACGACGCGCTGCAGTCGGCATTTGCGGCCGCCGTCCGCACATTTACCAAGGCTGTCGACGCACAGCCGCCCAAGGGTTATCACGGGGCTGCCGTGGTTGAGACTGTCGAAGACGTGGCTCTGTCACCCGAGGCCGCCCAGGCCGCACCGGAGCTGGTGTCGTGGGTTGGATCGGCTGTCAAGCTGATCATTGGCTGGACGAGCAAAGAGGCACATCTCGAGGCCAAGGCCCAGGAAGGTCCCATCCAGACGAACATTGGCCTTTTGCGGGACGGTCGCAAGGCCGCCGACCTGTATCACGTCAAGTTCCAGAAGCTGGCCTCGCCTACAAGCGAATAAGTTTCGCGATCTTAAAAGTTGTCCGCCGTCGAGCTTGTCGAACCTGTCAAAAGGAAAGTCAACACAAATACGACGCACACTTGTACCCCATACCCGGAACGGAGCTTGACGTGCAAAGTATTTTTAGGAATCGAGGGAAAGGAAATGTGCATTCTTATGGAGTAAAATAGCGATTCACTAGAGGCGACATTCCGCGCCGTTCTTCCACCCCCTCCAGGAAATTGTGCCTGCTCTTTTTATAGCATCACTAAGACGGCGAGCCGGATAGGCGAAATGATCAAGAAAAAATAAATAGAAAAACATTTAAATACAAAGATCAAATTGAACAGCACTTGTAAGAAAGGGAGGTTTGTGTGGGCTATTTTGTGGGCAACGAATTGCAAGATGGAGAGCCGAGTGGGCCAAGATCCCCACGGAGAGCAAATCTAGTAAATGGCTCCAGCGGCGAAGAAGAGAAAACGGAACCGTTAAAGCAGGATTTGTTCGTGCTCCGTATTACCTGGCACCGTGCCAATGCAGCGTGTGAATTGCCTGATAGGGGCATGACTTGGAATTTCTTGGAGCACTGATGAATTGAGGAACGACTGGAGCAGTTGCAGTGGGTCGATCTGCTGGGCTTTTGCTGTGGGAGATGAGATGCAAGCCAGCAGGGGCCTTCTTCCTCCTGGAGACTTTGAGATATTTGTGATGAGGTCGACGCGTCTACCTCTCGTCATGAGACAAGGTGGGCGGCGTATGATGGCACCGTACAAAATATCTGGACCTCCGTCCCGGGCTCGGAGCTGTGCCGGCGATAGATTGCATTTGCGATGAGCGTGTTGCAAGGCATCACCACTCCGTGTTACGTTGCGTGCTGTTGATTGCATTTTAGCGTCTTTGTTATTTGAACTTTGATGCTGTCTTGCCCTCTGCTCATTTCTTCAAGAGACTCTTTTGCAGCACCTTGCAGCGCCGATCAGGAGACCGTCAAGCATCCTTGCGTAGGCACGTTTTAACCGCGACCGAGCCAGGACGTGGCAGGGGAAATTGTCTTTGGCTTTGTTTCTGGACAGGGATTGTCGGTGGCCAGACCGTTCGTTTCTTTTGAGCAAGAATCCCCATGAGCCTGAATTTCTCCTCCGTCGGTGTAAGTACCAACATTTCGGAGTAAGCTCCAGCATTTCCTTGCTTCCCTTTAATTAATCCCAGGCAGTCTCGCTCACATCGGCTCTCTCGCCGCATTCCCGGCCTCTGGATAAATTATACGGAGTACTTAAATAGTACTTCGTAGATATACATGTACACGCAGCGCACTGTTCTTTCGGCCGTCCTTTCTTTTGATATCTATCTCCCTCTAAACATACTTTGTACAATTGTTCCAGTTGCCTGTCACTCGCCGGCCTTCGCCTATGGCGCCACGATTTTCTGCTTGGCACTGAGACCATGATCAACAGTTGGTGTCTGCCAACTCAACACACCGGCCAACGTTTGGCATGCTGGCGCCCGTGTGGGGTAACATCGCAGTGCCAATATGCAGTTTTCTGGGCAAAGACACGTACCGTATAAATTGCCCCTCGGGCATCCTTGACTGTTGTCGACTTTTCGTTCAATATTCTCCCTTCCAGCAGGGAAAAAATACTGAGTAAGTCGTACGACGTCGCCGGTCATGGAGTCATCCGCCTTTCAGGAAGTCACCACTAGAACAGAAAATGACGATCGAAACAACAGCGGCCGCACGTCGTGTCCCACGGACTCGCACTGGCGACCCTTCGTATGTCGTCACTTCTCACCTTTGTTTTCTCATCTTCCTTTTAAAAGACCTGGTCTCTGGTGCAACCGGTCAAGTTTTTGCATACGACGTACGGAGTACAAACGTACGCATATACAATCATTAGCACAATGTCCTTTCTTGGCGAGTGAGACTTTGGCCTCACAATGCGACAAAATATGCATAACGGGCGCTCTGAAAAGGGTACACAGTAGAAGCCAACTCTCCGTACGGAGTGTTTTTCTCAACAGAAAATCATCTCAAACGCTATCTTATTTCAAATTTT
Source organism: Sporothrix pseudoabietina (assembly GCA_019925295.1). NCBI lineage: Eukaryota > Fungi > Ascomycota > Sordariomycetes > Ophiostomatales > Ophiostomataceae > Sporothrix > Sporothrix pseudoabietina. The sequence goes on along the minus strand of JADHKS010000030.1, from coordinate 184,359 downwards.
GCTTGGCATACAACGTAAAAAATAAGCTCGGCCTTGGTCGAGGCCGTCCTCTCCTGCCCAATGCGATGTGGAAGAAGTGAAAGGAAATGTGAAGTGAAAGAACACAAAATGGAAAGGAGAAAAGCGCGCCGTCTCATCTTGGCGAAACCCCCTGTCTCCTTACAAGGGTGGCATCCGCGGAGAGGTTTTTCTACTGGACCAGTCACCGACCACTGACCAGTCATCAAGCAGAAAAATTTCGAAAGTTGATGAGAGCGTCAAGCCCATCTCATGTCCATCTCTTGTTTCATTCCGTGTTCTCATGACCGGTAAAGAGTTGCAAGCCACATCTGAAAAAAACATGATCAGGGGAGCAGTTGAGGCTTGTGTGTCCACCGGCGGCTGACAAGAACTGTCAATTCTGAGAAGAGACAAGCCGTTGGTAAGTGGCTTTTTTTGTGCACCGCCACATCCATGGTGCCCTTGTTAGGCATTTCGCGGCGTAAGTCTGGTGATAGTGATACTGCTAAAGATGTATATTTTTGTATTTTCGTGCGTAAGATACGTATTTCTGTCCACTCGAATCGACAACCGCCGGGAATATCCAGCAAGTGCGATCGTCCCTCGCTCTTTCCGTCCTTTTGTCCCAGTTTCCCACGATCGGGTTTCTCTGCGTCTTTCCCAACCAGCGCGTTCATTCCTGCCGTGCATGTGTGGTGCCTGGCCCTGCCGAGCCTGCCTTGTTCGGTTGTGGCTGAGCCAGTCTGGTCCAATATGCAAGTCGTCGCTTCCCATGGACTACCAAAAGGCCGAAAAGATCTCGTTGAACAGAGGGGTACCAATGCTGGACCATGCTGGACCATGCTGGCCTGCCCGCCCAGGTGCCCACATCGCGTTTGCAGAAAGAATGCAAAACTTTAAACCAGGAGGTGGGCGGGCTTCTGTGGAACATTCTGGCCGTGCGAGCCAGGGACAGGCTGGGGCCAGCCCAGGGTACCAATACCGCTAGTGCTCTAGGCCAATGGGCAGGAGCCAACGACGGGAAACCGCAGCGAAAAAGCCCAAAAAGGAAAGAGAGACAAAAAAAAAAACAAAAGAAAACAACCCGCTAGCAAGAAATAGGGGTCCCACCCACACCTGAACCACCCGCCGCCCAGCCTTTTCCCCTTTCCCCCCCGTTTCTAATCTTATTCTCCAGAACAAACACCAGAACCACCTCTCACAGGCGAAAAAGTCCTCACTCCAGAGCCCCGCAAGACCTCTTCGACAAACGGTTTCGCGTTTACGAAATACTCCATACGGCGGACGAGATAGGCAACCAGCGCGACGGACGGGGCTACTCGGCTTGGCCACTCCCCAGCATGCACCATGCGTCTGTCTTCTCTGTTTTGCGTGTCAGTCTGTTGGTTGTGCAGAAATAGACAGTAATAACGGCTAACAGTACTCAGCCGACAGCAGAGACAACAGAGACAGCTGCAAGGTCCCACTGAAGAAATGAAGCCTGCCAATGTCGATCTCCACCCAAAGGGGGCGAACAAGGCAAGACAGCCCGCTTGATAGTGCCCGCGTCGTCCGAAGATCCCCTGGAATAAACGGGCAGCGTGGCCTGGCGTGGCCTGGGCAGGGTCTGGACCGGCGCCTGGCTGGGCCACCCGGAAGCTCAATGCCATTCGAAGGCGCCATTTCATCGTGAGGCGCAAAAAAAAAAAAACGGTGGTCCTGCCTGTCCACTCCCCCGTCAGTTATTCCCCTTTGCGCCCCGGCCTACGCCCTTTTGGGTGCTAACGTTGGGTCGCAGCGAAGAAGGATGGATTGCAAACTGAGGCACATCCAGTCAGAGTTTTCCCCCTGTGGTAGCCTGCCTGGCGCTAAGTTCGTCGTGTGATGGACGTGGTTGATGGAACGGGCACTTCCCATTTTGGAAGTGGTTTGGGAGCCGTTCTCTCATATTGCCCACGCCCACCACTCCCCTCTGCCCTCTTCTTCCTTTTTCTCTTTCTCCTCAGCCTCTTTCTCTTTCTCCTCAGCCTCTTTCTGGAACACACTTTCTTTCTTTGTTTTATCAAATACCACATTCCTTCGCTCCTTTAGGCATTCTTCTTCGTCACTCATTAACTATCTTTATATATCACCATTTCGACATCTTTGTCACCTTGTTCCGATCTTCTTATCCAACTGTCTACTTTCTTTTATATACATTCGCATACTTCTTCGCCTATATCGACATCTTTGTTCGACTATCACTCTTTTTTTTTCAAATACACCAACCTACTAAACAATCCCAAAACCGTCATCATGCGTTACACTGCTGCCTCCATCCTGGCTTTCGCCAGCGCCGTCCTGGCCCAGACTGCCAACTTCGACGTTATCAGCAAGCCCACCGAAGGCTCTGTCGTCCCTGCCGGCGAGACCTACCTCATCACCTGGTCTCCCACCGCCGAGTACAACAACGACACCATCACCCTGACCCTGCTCGGCGGCGCCACCTCCAAGACTCTGCAGACAGTCTCCGTCATCAAGGGTAAGAAGAAGCTCGCTAAGTCAGGGCATCATTTCATGCAATTTCACCGTACTAACGCATTCTCCAGCCGGTGTTGCCAACTCTGCCGGCGAGTACAAGTGGGCCGTTGCCTCGACACTGGGCGCCGATGCCAGCTACGGCATTGAGATCACCCTGGACTCTGACCCCAGCATCTTGGAGTACTCTTTCCCCTTCAAGATCTCGGGTGGCAGCGCTTCGTCTAGCTCTGGCTCTGCCAGCGGCTCGGCTACTGGCTCGGCTTCCGCCGCCAGCTCTGCTCCCGCCAGCACCACCAAGACCAAGACCAGCTCCACCTCGTCTTCTTCGTCGGTCAAGACCACCTCCACCACCTCTTCGTCTTCCTCCAGCTCGGCCGCTCCCTCCACCCTGACCACCGTTACCTCGGCTGCTGGCAACGGCACCGTCACCACCGCCAAGCCCAGCGGCTCCAAGACCGTTGTCACTGCCACCCAGACTGCCACCAAGTCCGGCTCGGCTGCTTCGGGCACCGCCTCCACTGTCACCACCTCGGACGCCAAGTCCCTGGGTGCCGGCTCGTTCGTCACTCTGATCGGTGGCCTGGCCGTTGCCTTCTTCGCTCTGTAAAGGGTTTTCTTCTTCATTTAGCGAGAGAAACTACTGCTTGAAGACCGATGCAGGCATCAGTGCATGGCCCGTGAGTGGTATAAGCAGGCGCGCGGAGAGATGGAACGGAGAAAAAGACGACGAAAATGGTTGTATAGACGTTGGAAGTTGTGGTGTTTTTAAGCCTTGTGTGCCTTTTGGCGTTTCTCTTCTTCTCTCTTGTCTGACCTCGCACATACCCCCTCATTCGTTATCTTTTTTTCTTCTTTTTGTGAGGTTGACAACAGACTCTTCTTCAATTCTACCGGGCCACCTCGTCAAACAGGCAGCTCCCTTTTTATTTTCCTCTTTTAAATTTCCTCATTTCTTATGTCTTTTTGCTTTTTGAACTCATCTGGTCACGGGATTCTCTGGGCTTTTTTAAATACTCCTTGTTGTTTGCTCACTGCATACATACGTCGGTTTCTTTACTTTTGCATTTACAACTCATATTTTTCTCCAAACGGAATCTATACCTTTGTCATAATTCAGATACGAGAAAAATCATAAAAGATCAAAACCCCCTACCACCCTGAACTTTCTCTTTGCTATTGGTTGTGTCATGAATATGCTTGAATGCTGGGGATTTTCTCGTATTCACGGCTTTGGTCCTTTCAAGCCTGTGTTGACCTGCCGTCCGTCGGGTGAATAGATTATTCGCCCCGCGATTTTTTGATTTGGAGGGGTGCAGGGAGGGAGTATCTCTTAGTATTTGGTTTTGAGTTGTGGTCCAGGCTCACTACCTCACCCCTGACATGCATGATCGACAGAACGGACTTCTCTCCAGGAGCCGGGTTTCTTTGCAGGCTCTCTCACGCAGTCACACAGGTACTCCGTACTCCGTACTTCGTTGTCTTGTTAGTGACACAGCCGGTCAATGAACAACTGCTCGTATATCTTCTTGAACAACTCAAAAGTCATCGACTGCTTTATCACCACTCGATTCGGCGTACTGCATCTCCGCGTCACGCTGCATCGCCCCGACACAAAATATGCGAGTGAGATGGACGCGTGCGCAGAGAGTTCGGATGGCACAACTCGCAGGAAAATTTCAAATACAGGAACACGACTGTCTGACATGTTTATGTGACAGGTGGGACACACATCGTCCAGTGAATTTCTATTCGTCCTCTTTCGCCTCTTCGCACTTCTCGGTCCCTTGGCTGTGCTTTTTGTGCAACGATGCCCAATGCCCAGTCCGAATCCAGGCGAGCCTGGGCACCGAATGAGCAAAAGCCAGTAAAAAATGTGAATTTCTGTGTCTCGATATGCACGACGGTATATGCTGAGCCCTTAGTTCTTCTTGTCTGTGTCTCTGTGCATGTGTTTATCTCTGTGTATGTTTTTGGTCCGTCGGCTTGTCCCGGCGCAAAAATGCAAAACAAAAAGTCGGGAAAGCGGAAGTAGGCGGGAACAAACAGAAACAAGGGGCTCAACGACGCAGATGTACAGCCACATTTTCCCTACTCGTGATTGTCTCGATGTGCACGAGTGTGTATTTCGAATGCGCATGTGTGACGTTTATATGTCCGACAGACACATGACGCGTGATGCTTCCTCCGTAATGTGGAAAGCGTCTTTCGCATGTAGATTGACTTTGATACATGCTCATCTATCTTCGTGCACATCTGCAGACTTCTGCGCACAACGGCACAACCTGCAACGTGGACATAATCAAGCGTTCGAAGATGCCTCACTTTTTCTTCCTTCCTTAAGCGACATAAAAAGCCAATATTTGTCTACTCTGCGTACGAGAGAGACGACTCCATCTTCAGAAAGAGAGGAGAGTGATGTCTTAAAATCGTCATCCTATGCCCCCGGAACATAATCAAAATGTTTGCCCAACGTGGCTTTTCTCCTTCTATTTCTGTCTGTGTCTTCGTCTTTCGTAGCACACGCAGTGTCTCTGTGCGAAGAAGCTTAGAGAGGGAAAGGGGATGAAGACAAAAAGGGAAGGAAAGACACAGAAAAGGGGAAGGAGCCATGCGCTGTCATCTATATATCCATCACCGTGTCCCTTTCTCTAGGCGACTGTAGCTGTGCATCTTTTCCCCATGTTTATGACAACTAGAGAAGCAAAACGGCATACATCTTTAAAGTCCAACACGTTCCTCACACCGCTTTGACTCACCACGGAACAAATCTAGCTAGGCTCTCATCACGATGTCTCCCTCATCATCCAACAGCATGCGCTTCTCGCTCCCTTTACCTCTGCGCCAGGCACTCACAAAGTCTCTCGTCATCCTCGCCGCCGCTCTCGCTGCCATTCCTCAACCCGCCGCCGGTCAGCTCGCCTTTGCCGGCTCGTGCAACATCCAGACGGCCCAGCTGAGCCAGAGCTTTCTCGGCATGTACTGCAACAACCTCAATGCCGAGTCGTTTGGCTACAACTGGACTTGGTAGGTCACCAATTTGTCGATAAGGGACACACTCGCTCGATGGCTGCTAACAATCCAGGATCGACCTCGATACGTGCATTGCCAACAGCAACGGCAGACTTGTTGGCAAGAAGAAGTAGGCTTTCCACCCTCTGCAGTCCTAAGCAACATTTTGCTAACGCCATACAGTGGCAACTTTCTGAAATCCTGCTCGCACTGCACGGCCTCCCTCTCGCGTCTTCCGGCCAATTCCCACGCTGCCGGCCGCACTGGCTCTGAAGTCTACAAGACTGGCCTCACGCTTGGCCTCAAGTGTACCTGCCTCAGTGGCTACGGCCGTCTCCCCACAACAAGCATCCTTGATCTTAGTGAGTTACACCCCATTGTCTCTTTACGCATATCTTAGTCTGCTAACACGATTCAGATACTGTTATTGTTGACGTTGACGGTGCTATGGGATGTTACGGCCGCCTGGGTAACAAGACCCTCTCGGGACCACCCCCAAAACAGTAAATGGTGTATGATGGTGTGAAAGTGGCTGTGGAGAAATTGATCTGTATTTTTGGTCACCTAGTCATAATGTGCTGTAATTATTGGCGAAAGATAGTCATTGGCCAAGTCACTTCTAGAATAGGGAAACGAGGCGAGAGTTCAATTAGAGAAACAAAAGAAATATAAATAAAAATTGAAGTCTAGAGCGCAGAGTGAGACTCGCGGGCGCAGTCGCCGTACCAGATGGGGATATATGCTGTGAGAAATCTATTCACAAAGAAAAAACGTAGTCAGTTCAGTAAGTGCCACTTGGCACGAATGTCGTTGCCCAGCGAAATGGGTCGTCATTCACAATATAGGGCTTGGCCCAGAGATCTGGACCGAGTACTCTCCAAACGCATTATCGTCGAAGGCGTGATCGGTGGCGATTGAGCTCATGGTATGGCTCAGGGGAAGCTCCGGCATCCGGGGAACCATGGCGCTCGTAGGCAGCGAAGGGACGATGCCGGTCGACTGCGAGGAGTCCCTGTACTCAACCATTGTATGCTGCTTAACGAAAATGTGGCACGGCGACGGCGACATGATGGGCGGCGGCGGCGGAGGTGAGGATGGAGCGGCCAGAGCGGATGTTGAGAGAGGAGAGGTGGCGACGGGCGAAGAAGCTAGAGGTTGTGGAGTCGGCGAGTCGAGCCACTGTGACAGCCGATTAAGCTGTTGATGAGGTCGAAACGGGGTGGCCAGCGAGGAGAGGGCGGAAAAGCGGACAGAGTGACCGGAGTTGATGGACGCGTTGGACGCCATGGACTGGCGGAAATGGTTTTGGTTGGCCGCAGGAGTCCTAAGATCGACATCGTCATGCACCTCGTCACCGAGAGCAATGTGGCTATTCCGTCTGCCAGCTTGGTCTTCAATGTCGCACACTTTGTCTGTGGCCAGCTGCTTGTCTTTTTCGTTGTTGACCATTAGCTCGTACTCGGTGCACGTTTGGTTCTTTGCCGGCTTGGGCGTGTGTAAAAGGCCATGGGCGCGCCATGGTGTGGTCGAGAACGCATGGCGGCTAGTGATAACAGGGTCGAGGGGATTTCTGATGATGCGACTGTTTACGCTTCTGTTGACGGGAGTTCGCGAGCGGGAGCGCGTCTGTCGGTACCGGACGGGCGTTTTTCTTGAATGTCTCGCGTCTCTGTTCCAGCCGCAACAGCTGAAGACGGGTCGGAGGGTAGCCAGGCAGCCAGCGATAATGCAAATGCTGGGTTCGAGGATGGACCAGTTGGCGACGTTGCTGTTATTTGTCAGTAAACGAGTACCATAATAAGATGGATTGAAAGGCGGCACAAACATTGTCTCGAAAAGAAAGTTGACTGAGACCTCGAATGGACGGACGTATGCTACCCGAACTATGAGAGCAATTCCTGCACTGGAAATGTTGTTAGAGAAAAGCCAAATACATCGAACCGACAAACCCGATAAACTCACAATATGCCCATGCTAAGGAGCAAGAAGAGGGTGAGCTTTGTCTTCATGCTGAGCTGTACTTTCCACAGCATAAAGACTGGTATGATGCCGAGTGTCCAGTCACAGCAGGCACTTACGACCGCGTGGATCACCGATACGATGTACATGACGCTGCCGTCCATGCATTTGCCGCGAGGAACAGTTGGAAACGGCTGCATCCAGAAGTAGGAAACAGGCTGGCACTGGAAAAGAGCGACGAAGAAGAGCGGGATGGTGACAACCCAAAAGGCAACCATGACGCCTATGATAATGCGCCTATGGAGGCGTTGCACGGCGATCTGGAGCAGGAAAACAGCGACCGAGGTGCGGACAGATAGGGTGACGGGAGGGTAGAGAATCTCGCAAAGCCACCAAGCACGGAGACCGACCATGGCCTCCTCCAGTGACATGCCGCTGCCGAGTGTACCAACGCCATGTGTCACGCCGTAGATGGCGGATACAGCATAGCCTGTATAGAAGAACTACAAGATGGGTTAAGATTTGATTGTTATTGTATTCATCTGATTGACGCGTGCTGAAGAACTCACGATTCCACAGAGCATCAGATAGTCGTCTGGAGTGACTTTTCGGAGGATGACGAGCTTAGCCCAGGCACGGAGAAGACAGGTGAACCAGGCGAGGACGAGAAACGTGACGTTGATAATGAAGAGCGGCTCTTCCATGCCGTAGTTGCGGGCCATCGTTGCGAATTGTCGGTCTCTGCGACGGCAGAGTTTTACCTCAGCTGTGTCTCAGTGCGTGCTGAAGAAACAAAAATTGTCGGACGATGGTCGGAGGAAATGAATTACAAGGAGAGCCTGGGAGACAACAAAGGAAAAGGGGGTGAAGTAAGAAGTGATCAGCTCATAGGGCCTGACAAAGAGCAAAGGATGATGTCGGGAAAAAAAAGACGGAAAGATCGCGAGAAAAAAATGTGAGAGGGAAACAAAGGATACTCGCCGACGTTGGAGAGAAGAGAAGAAGGAACGAGGCGATAGAAATGTATGGTAGGGGAGCTCAAGCTGGTGTAGCCATGGGCAATTGAAAGGGCTTGAACTCGTACGCTCGGCGACTTGGTGACGTGGTACCTGGCGTCGAAGCAAAAACGCCGCGTTTTCGAGAATAGATACGCGAAACAACAAACAAGAAGGAAGCCAGAAAAAAGGACACTGATACATTTTCGTATGGAAAGGGCTTTTGTGGCTCGGTGCGGGCGTTTCTCCGGGCACCTTTCCTTCCATTCTGGGCGCTGTTCGCGATGCCGGTCGCTCCTTCCGTCTTGATTCCCATTGTGCCAGTCTTCGTCGTGACTAATGAGCCTTCCAGCGAATAGGCCACGAAGCTGGTGGAGCACTGGCAAAGAAGACTCGAGTGAACGTGCAATTGCCATGACAAACCATAATACCAACATAAGGACATCCGTTGTCACGATGCAACGCGATACACATTATGACCTTGTCAGACCCACCGGTCGTAGCCACAAGCCTCTCGCTCTCCAAAGCGGCCACACAAATGGGCCTTTGGCGGCCTTTGGCGGCCTTTGGAAATATAGGAACAAAAAGGAGAGTATCGCAGTCCAATAACGACCGTCAATGATATTTGCTGACAGCATCGTGAAGATGGTGGTTGTGGCTTGCCGAGATGCAAGCCAGGCCTAGCCAGTTGGCTGTCCAATAATGCAAAGCAGATTCGCGTCCTACCGGCACCTATGCAGTGTAGCGACTCGAGCCATGCCGTCGCTCGACCTCCGAAACAGATATACCTTGGCATTGAAAACGTTCTTTACTCGAATGGCAATGCTGCTGCATCCAAAACCTCGCGATATCCGACGTTCTCTGACGTGTTCTCTGATGTTGGGAAGAGGCGATCACGTGAAACGCTGCCGGCCAAGAGGCGGCAGCCCGGGATCAAGTGGAAACACGGAAGGATGAGGAAGGCGAGACGAAAGAGGGGAAGAGAGACACTCGTCTGTCCCGTGTGAACGATTCTGCCAAAATAGACAGAGGCAGCACGAGGCCGTCCTCTGACCAGACAGCCGTGTCCAGTCCAGTCCTCTCCAGCGCCTGCCATTACCTTTCGTGCCGTGCCGTGTCGTCATCAAGGATCTGCAGGGCAGATGGCACTGAATAGCAAGCCAAGCTTTGGTGAGTGAGTGGTGTGCCCCATTGGACATCAAATGGACCATCTTGTCAACTTTGTCAAGAAGCTGAGCGCTAGTCGAGATCTGGTCCAGAACCTGCCTCCGCTTGAAGACATGTGCTCTGCAGAGGGGAGCGAATCTGTGTATTCTGAGTAAAACAACAGCGTCAGCCTGTGCCGTTTTTCTGCATTGGCGCCTAGCAGCTGCAGCAAAGTCATTGCTCGACGGACGATTGGACCGACCGGGGAGACGGCTTGTAGCAGTGCTCGGGTCGTCTTGCATCTTGCATACAAAAAGGGCAAAAGTCAGGCCGTTGGACTCGACTAACTCGAGGAGCGAGAACGTCGGAGTTATGGGCTACTCGCCGAGCAGAGTGGTGGAGTGGCCCTGTTGGGGCCCGCTTTTTTGGCGTCGCATGCGGAGCTTGCCTGAGCTCCAAGCGTCCAAGCTCCCCTGCCGCGACCCGTTGCGCCTACCGCCGAGCTGGAAAAAAGGTCTCGTGTTGCTCTTTCCCGTCTCTCAATCTAATTGTTCCTTCCTCTCTCGTGCCCATTGAGCGTGCTCCTGCTGATCTGGCGGTGTATCGTATCTTACGTCTCGTGTGGTTTTCCATCTGAAGATCTTTCGTCTTTCGTCTTTCTTTTGTATACCTCCACCAAGGTCCACCGAGCCTAAAACGAGACGCGACTCTGGACGTTGAGAGGCGCCACGCCCGCAAGCTTGCACAGACATCTCATATTGTTTAATCATTCTATCACTATCGCAACCCAAGCCGTGTCGGACAGTGTGTCGGATAGAAGAGGCAGCCATTCGCCTCGTTTGAATCTTTGCACACCCGTCACGGTCGCCCTATTCACTTCGCATTTCCGCCCCATCGAACCAAAGTGAAGTTGTCTATGGTCGACGCACGAGGCGAAAGATCAGACCCTTCTTTACCACGGCCGGCGCCGACTCGGCTGCTACCATCCTCTTCTTCAGCATCAATTTCTTTTTTTTTGTCTCTTCTTTGTCCGCCGTCTTCTCCGTCAAACGGTTTTCGATCGACCTCGACTACTCTCGAAAAGCCCGGCTAGTGGATCGCTTACGTCAATGCGACCTACGTATACCACTCAAATTGTGTGCAATTGTGTGCTGGGTTTGGTGTTCTAGCCGGACTTCCAAACAGTCCTAGCTCCGCCCGCCACCAGGCACCCGAACCGCGCGCGCCTCACGCGAGCTGCATCGATCGAGTATTTCGCAAGGGAGCTCGTTTGCCACCGACGACATACATTTCTTTTCTCTCTCTCCAAAACACCCAAAATCACCAAAACCGACCTCCCAATCGCTTCGATCCAGTCGTGTCGAGCTTGGCCGTCAAATGGTGGACTCAATGGACGACGAAAGCCGGCTGCTGTTGCATCCCATAGTGGGCGCCAGCAGCCTCGGCCTCGTCTTCCTGCTATCGCTCCCATCCTTCCGCCAGATCTACACCAAGGCTCGGTTTGCGCGGCGAAATCGCGGCGCTCATGGCGATGGCACGTACGAAGTCGTTCCGCAGCTCTTTGAGAGCGCTGACGGAAAGGCTACCGCAGAGTCGGTGGCAGCATTCTCCGATCGGCAGCCTCGCCTTGGCGCCTACCTCAGCCTATTCCTCGGTTTCCAAGCATCCATCGCTGCGTCGATACTGGCGACGCTTCACACTGCACCGCCCACAGTCTTGGGCCGGTCTTGGCTTGCTACTGTTGGCAATTGGGCCGACATCCCTGCTTGGGCCCTCGTCTGCCTTCAATTGGTTAGCATCCCATCCAGAGAACAGTACGACCGCCGCTGGGCGCTCTCCATTGTCGCCTTCTTGTCGAGCGCCGTGCTGCTCGGCTCCCTCGGGTACCGGTATGGTTACGACATTGTTCGGATTTTGGCCGGTGCCGAAGAGGCCGGCCCAGATGGTTATGCTATTGGTACGGCCGTCTGCTGGCTCGTGCAGGTCCTAGCTGCACTGTCCGCTACTTTTTGCTTTGCCACCTTCCCTCACCGCCCGGACGTCTACTACAAGGACAATCTGGTTGACCAGCAGCATGCTGTGTCTATTCTCTCCCGCTTCAGCTTCAACTGGAACAAAATCGTGTTTGACATTGCCAACGCGCGGAAGCTGGAGCTCGAGGACCTGCCCAACCTTGACGGCAACACTCGCTCGTCCCGTGTAAATGAGAGCTACCTCGCTCGCGGCGGCAGTGCTGGCGGTCCCAAGGGCCGTCTTTGGTGGCAGCTTTTAATGGCGTACAAATGGCCGTTGCTCCTGCAGTGGGCACTGACCTTTATCCGCTCGGTGCTAGCCCTCTTTCCCCAGTTTGTCATTTACCAGTTCCTCGAGGGCCTCGACAACCACGAGGGCGGAAACAAAGCCGCTAACCCCAAACTTTGGGGCTGGGTGATTGGTATTGGAGTCAGCCTGGTCCTCCAGATCTGGGTCGGCAGTGCCCAACGCTGGCTCACGTCCAGCCGTCTTGAGGCGCCATTGAACTCGCTTGTCCAGACTCTCATCTTCCAAAAGGCCCTTCGCCTTGACGAAGCAGCCGATCCGGGACACAAGGTAGCCGAAGACGATGGCAAGCCTGGAAACAAGGACAAGAAGGGGTCTAAGAAGCCCGAAGGTGATGTCCGTCAGTCTGTTGTGAATCACATGAAACTTGATAGGTAAGCTTTTACAGACTTTTAGTAAAAGTGTATGATGCTGTGTATGGTACGGATACTAACATCTGCAGTGGACGTATGATGATATTTTGCACATACAACTACTGGTTCCCACTCGCCATTTTTAAGCTGATTCTGGCCGGTTCTGTCCTTATCAAGCTTCTTGGCTGGAAGGCCTTCTTCTCTGGCTTCTCGTGTGCACTCTTGGTCTATCCCATCAGCCACGTCATGTCCAAAAAATATGCTAAGATCCAATTCGGTCTCATGAAGTACCGTGACGCCAAGGCTCACGTCTTGACGGAAGCCCTGCAGGGTATGCGCCAGATCAAGTACTCGGCCCTCGAACAGCTGTACGAGAAGAAAATCATCCAGAGCCGCAATGAAGAGCTGCGGCAGTTTTGGCGTGTCGCCAAATGGATGTGCTCACTCAGCTTTGTTATCAACACAGGACCCATCATGCTCTCTTGCATTTCCCTGGCAGTCTACACTTTTACGACACCGACTCACGTCCGTGCCTCGGTCATTTTCGCCTCTCTGGGCTTGTTTGACCAGCTTGACGAGGCCATCGGTTACCTGCCCCTTATCCAGGTGTACCTCATGGAGGCCTGGACGAGCTGTGTTCGTGTTGAAAAATACCTGAATCAACCCGACAAGGCACCTGTCGCCGACCCTGGTGACGGTGTTGTCTTTGAGAACGCCACTGTGCGCTGGCCTCGCGTTGAAGACTCCGATGTTCCTGCGAATGGCGAAACGCCTACACCCGCACCCGCTTCGGCACCTGGATCTCCTCCTCCGGAGCAGTCTTCAGTCACAGATAATGCCAGCGCCATTGTTGCGCCTGAGGAGACCCGTTCCATCCTGCGTAATATCGATGTTGCCTTCCCCAACGGAGAGCTGAGCTTGATTACTGGCAAGACCGGCGCTGGTAAGAGTCTTCTCCTGGCCGCTATCCTCGGCGAGGTGAAGCTTTTGTCTGGCGACGTCCGGGTCCCGAAAGCCCCGCCTGTCTCTGTTATTGAAAGCCAGGATATCAACGAATGCAACTGGGTCCTGCCATCGCTTACAGCTTTTGTCTCGCAGACACCCTGGGTTGAAAGCGGAACACTCAAAGACAACATTCTGTTCGGCATGCCGTACCGGGAAGCCCGGTATCGCAAAGTGCTGCAAGCCTGTGCTTTGGCAAAGGACATTGAACTTCTGGCCGACGGGGACGCGACCGAGGTCGGTCCCAAGGGCGTCACGCTTTCCGGCGGACAGCGGTGGCGTGTCGCACTTGCACGCGCCCTTTATTCTCGTGCTGGTATCCTCATTCTGGACGATGTTCTGAGCGCCGTCGATACGCATGTCGGCCGCATCATTGTCAACGAGGCCCTGACTGGCGATCTTGCCAAGGGTCGCACCCGGATCCTTGCCACTCATCACCCGGAAATGTGCATGGCCTTTGCTTCGTACCTTGTGCGCCTTGACAATGGCCGTCTCGAGGGAGTCGAGAAGATCGAGCCCGACCAAGCCGCAGGACCACCTGCTGCAGTCTCCGCGTCTGTTGACGAAGAAGAAGAGCCAGCGGACGGAGCTAGCAGTGGGGAAGCAGCAGGAGAAGGTGACACCGACAAGGCTGCCAGTGACAAGAAGAAGGATACTGAGGAGCGCGAGACTGGTCGTGTCAAGTCCCGGGTGTACCGTGAGTACATTCGTGCTAGTAACTCGCTGTTCCTTTGGCTGCTTATTCTCGCCCTCCTCATCACGAGTCGCCTGCTCGGCGTTGCCACCACTTGGTCTCTGAAGGAGCTTGCAGGTAGCTACGAGAGTGATCCCGCCGTCACCAGCCACCGGTTGTACTCTCAGACTGCCGAGCCCGAGTGGGACTGGCAGCTTCGCGCCCCGGTAGCCACTTTTCTTCCGTCTGCTACCACGCAGCTTGCACCTGCGGACGACGATGCAGCGTACCGCAAGAAAATCATCTTCTGGATCACGGCCTATGTCATCTTCGACTACTCCACCCTTCTCGTCAGCATCGCGCAGCAGTTGCTTATTATGTTCACTGGTCTGCGTGCTTCGCGGGTTCTGTTTGAGAAGATGACGCACTCGATCCTGCGTGCTCCTCTCAGCTGGATTGACAAGACCCCGACTGGCCGTGTCCTGAACCGCTTCACGTCCGATACGTTCACTGTGGATCGCCGCCTCGCCAGTGACTTGAGTTCGTTCCTTCAGAGTGCGATCGGCCTCGTGGTGATTATTGCCGCTAGGTTAGTATACTCCTTTGGTCGCCTGCTGGATTAACATTATCTTTGGTTCCGTTGACTGACTTTCTATAGCGTGTCCGTGTCGCCTTTCATCGTCATCTTCGGTGTCGGTTTGCTGTTTTTGTACGCTAGAATCGCCAATGTGTATATTGCGGCCGCCCGTGAGGCAAAGCGCATCAACTCTGTGGCACACTCGCCCGTGTATGACCAGTTCAGTTCTGTCCTGACGGGCCTGTCAACGATCCGCGCTTTCCACAGAACGGACTTTTACATGGACCGCGTCTTTGGCCTAATTGATAATGCCGCAAAGGCCAGCTGGGCGCTGCAGCTTCTCGCTCGCTGGATGAACTTCCGTATGGGCATGTTCGGCGCCGTATTTGTGACGGCCGTGGCTAGTTGCATCGTCTTTGGTAACGTGGAGGCGTCTCTTGCGGGCTTCGGGTTAGTGTTTGCCCTCCGCTACACGAGTTCGCTGTCTCGGCTGCTCGCGAATGTTACCAGCATCGAACTCGGATTCAACGCGGCAGAGCGCATTCTCGAGTATATCGACATCGATACCGAATCGGAGGGTGGACGTGATGCGCCTGCAGCATGGCCAACAAAGGGCCACGTTGAGGTTGAGAACCTGACTGTCAGCTATGGCCCAACTTTGCCTCCTGTTTTGAAGGAACTTAACTTTGAGGTGCTGCCCGGTGAGCGCATTGGTGTCGTGGGCCGCACGGGCGCAGGCAAATCGACTCTTGCTGCTGTCTTTTTCCGCCTTCTTGAGGCGCAGGAGGGCACCATTCGGATCGACAATATTGACATCTCGACACTCAAACTGGACCAGCTTCGCAGCCGGCTGGCCATTATCCCTCAAGATCCGTTTTTGTTTTCGGGCACGCTGCGCTCGAACCTTGACTTGGAGGACGCGATTGATGATTACGACTTGCACCACGTGCTCAAGCGCGTCCACCTTGTCGAACCCCAGGCTGAGGACGACGCGCAGCCTGCTGGAGATACAGCTGACCCTGCCATTGACCCCATCGCCAGGGCCGAGCTGGTGGAGGACCATACTGGCGAAGAGGTTGCCCGTCTCCTGCCATCAAATGGTGAAGAGACTGCTGCTGAAGAAGACGCGGCCAACCCTGCCGACGCCACCGTTGTTGTTTCAGACTCGGCTACCGACGTGGGCTCGACATCAACACCCGAGGCGGGCAGCGGAGACAGCACAGCACAGGGCGGTAGCAACGCCAGCAATGCCAACGCCAGCGACGCCGGTAGTGTCACCAAGAGTAGCAGCGCCAACAAGGACGACGAAGTCAACAGCTTCACCAACCTGGCCATGCCCATCTCCACGGGCGGCGGCAACCTGTCGCAGGGTCAGCGGCAGCTCGTATGCCTGGCGCGTGCTCTCCTGACACGGCCCAAGATTGTTGTTCTGGACGAAGCCACCTCGGCCGTCGACCGCGGCACAGACAGTGCCATCCAGGAGTCGCTCCGCCGCGAGTTTGCTTCGGGGGGCTGCACCGTGCTTGTGATTGCCCACCGCCTGAGCACCGTCGTCGATTTCGACCGTCTTCTGGTTTTACAGGAAGGCCGTGTGGCCGAGATGGGAACGCCCCGCGAGTTGATGGAGCGTGGTATGGCGCTTGATGCGAAGCGGGCAGCTAAGGCCAAGGCGGCGGCTGAGGCTGGCCAGACAGAGCCAGCCGAGGAGGAGGCAGAAGATGAGTCGGACGGTACGGGTGCTTTCTGGGAGCTGGCAAAGAAAAGTGCCGAGAAGGAGAAGCTGCTGGAAATGGTTTTTGGTGAGAAGGCACCTGCTATCGATGTATAAGTATAGAGACGAGAGATGTTAGGGGCAGACTTGGCCGGGCACAAAAAAGGGGGGCCGCGGAGGCTTGACTGAAGACAAAACACAAACGAACTCGATAACCCGAAAATGAAACCATTAATGAAAATAAAGCAAAGATACTGCATGGCCCATAGCCCTGTTTCAGTGAAACAAAGACCACTATCTGATTGATATTATTCCGCAGACCCCATATAGGCTGCTTGCCTGTCTTTTTGCAAACATGAGGAAGGAGCGATGCTGCGCCCAACCAGCAAATTTCCTATTGCGGAAAGAACAAGCCACTTGAGCCATCTGGCGACGAGTCTCTGCACTCCTCGTTGTTTCTCCTCCTCCTTCTTCCACTACCATTAACCTTGTGCTTTTCTTTTTTCCGATCGCTGTCTCTCAAGCCATTTCGCCCTCTCTGCTCTGTTCCCGTCACGCCCATCCTCTTACTTTTCCCGGCTGTCCAAAAACATTTCTAGCGCCTTTCTATCGCGTCTGCACATTTTACGCCTTTTACCACCAAAAGCGAGATCTCCCCTATATAGACAAGATTTCAAGCATTTTGGCAGGAGAGTATCAAGGAGACAACTAAAGAATTCTCAAGTCATTCAAGTCACCGGGTAGTAGGCTCGACCAACAAAGGGTGCACAAGGCGATATCCTTTCGATCCCGAGTGCTTTGATCCCAAGTATTTTGGTCCTATCTGCCCGAATGAGCATGGGATGTCCAAGCAATCACACCCTTGATAATCCCATCACCGGTCTCCACTGCGGCCCATTATCGGCTTCTGCACAGCTCAAGCAGTAAATGAGAAATGCCACAAGGAGCCACGGTGTAGATTAGCTTTGTATTGCCGCCCAAAGCATGTTGATTATAGCCAGGGCTGGCGATACGCAATAGATGCTTTCGATACTCTCGATGGTGAAGTGAATAGATTAGACAAATTCAAGAGTCCCTAACGTTGTAGACAGACCTATCAGTGTATCAGTATGTATATAGGTTGGCATTCTTTGCCATAAAATCAGCTGCTACTCACAAGGTGGTATCTGCTTGTGCCATTGTGTTGTGTTGATGTTGTTGCAGTTGTTGCAGCTGGTCGCTGCTGGTGTTGGAATCGCTGGTGTTGAAGCCGTGTCTCTTTTTTTGCTGATACAGCCCGTCCTTTTTTCGCTGTTCGTAGATGTATGAAAGTATAATGGAGAACGAGATGACGGCCTTGGGCCTATCATTGAAGGGCTTGGGGGGGACAACGTAGACGGAAGAGGTAAAGAAAGTTTGGCTGTCGACGGAGCAAAACAAGGGGAATTTTATCAACAACAGAAACAGCAGCAGCAGCAGCAGTAACACACAAATGGAAGGAGCGATGTCCGTCTTGGTCGTTCTCACCTTCCTGCTTTTATTACGAAGGCTCGATTATCGAGCCCGGCCAATCTGCTCCATGCTCCGCGCCTTCCCTGATGGCCTTTGTAAAATGCCGAACCAAATTGCCTTTTCATTTTACCTTCTGCTATGTTGGCCCATTTGGCTGGCCTACCAAAAACCAAAATTGCCCGCCAGCAGCCACACCACAGCTTTTAAATAAACGCAACAGCAATGGTCTCGACGATGGCAACAAGTGCCTTTGTCCCCCGGAAACATCACTCTGCTTTCAGAAGCCCTCAGTATCCGCAGCGAAAGCAGCCACCCCGGCTTTTCAGCATCCTCTTGGGTCGGCCATTCTTTTCCGGTCACTTTGATTCTTGTATCCTGCTCACTATCCTCGTCAATCTACTCTTGCTAACTGCCTTGTGGATAGCCAAACAGGATCCCACCGTTCTCTCGCTCCATGAGCCACTCGGTCCTCATATCCGTCATATCCCTCTGCGCCACCTCTCACTCACTCAAACCGACAAGCCCTGTCTCTAATCGACCGCTACACCCCCCTCTACGGGCAACTGTTGCTCACTGCCGACGACTGCCGCCGGCCTTAGGCTGGACTTCCATGCTTCTCGACTGTCCCTTCTCTTTAATAGCTTCCGCGGCCTTGTGGCAACCGTTTGGCTTCCATCACTATCCCTTCAGCTTGCTGCAACGAATGTCTGGCCCAGTGCTTTCCTCGGCAAGAACACCAGAATCATCCAAGATCGTACTATTATCAAGTCGAGGGATATATACTGTAGGGCCTATAGGCGGTTCATGCAGCCGTTCCGTACAATCACGCAAAGGCCTCTGGCGTCAACTCGCTGTCGCGATCGAGATTCTGTACACAGTAGATCTACAAGCAAGGACCGGTGTTTCCTGCTGTCTTTGGGATGATCCCTGGCCTCACCCAGAATCCACCAGAATGGCACGTATCTTCTCACCCTCGCGTCAACGTAGCTGCTTGACAAAGATTGGCTTTTTTCATGGTCCTGTCATCTGTCTTTCTCGCCTTGCCCAGCTCTCTTCTTCGCCTTGCGACCGCCTTACATTTGCCACGACTCTCACTGGACTCTGCTTTGTTTTCCTCTTGATCGCAGCATACAGCCGAAGAAGTCTACACCACACGCCCTCTTCTTCGTCCTGGCGACCTGGACCTATCCTTCCCCGGCGGTCGCCCACTTCCTAAAAAGCTCCACCACAGCCACTACTGCAGTGTGTTTCAAGCCCTTGTAGAGAGTCCCTTTAGAGCTTATTGTCATCACATCATCATCACCTCGATCCTAATCCCTCAATCACGATCTTTTCGTAGTCTTCCCCATCTTGGCCTTGAGCTTAACTTGCCCCATCGACACCTCCGCAGTCTTCCCTACCTCAGCCTGTAGTCAAATTGCTGACTTTACTGCCTTTTTACCAAGTTCTCACCTGCATCTCGAATCAAACTCTGGATCTGCCTCACGATCTCTTTGACTTTCTCCTTGCCCTGTTTGTAGACCTTCATCCCATCGCTTGTAGGTCCCACACACTGCGTAGATCTCTCACTGCGCCTGCCTGCTGCTGACCACCCTCCTTGGGGCAGCCCTAATCACTACTGTCTTTGCAGCTCCAGAAGGTACTTGCGTTGCCGACATCCGCCTGGTCACTTGGGAACACTGTTCCCCAAGCTCGCCAGGCCCACCCAGATCTTGAGTATAAATAGAGGCCCTCTCCTCCCTTCTTCTTGTCCTCTCCTTATCCAAAACAAGCATCGTCAACTACGGCTTGCACTCTTACATCTTTCTTTATCGTACGTTTGATGACCCTTGAACATCGCGAGCTTGTTATATCTCTCTGCCTTCAGTCTTCTTCTTCTTCGGCATCTTGGCCTGCCTACTTTGACCCTTGAACATCACAATCTCTTATTATCCTTCCCATACGATGTCATAATTATAAGAAGATGCGCAGAAGCATCTTGAAAAAAGGTCAACAAAACGAGCAAAGTGAGCAAACTTCCAAGCTTGCAGCTGTTGGATGAGAGTGATCTGCGCAGCACAAGCAGATCATTGATGGCCACTATTGTTGGAGAATAGAGGCCGATATGAGGCCCGAAATAAGAATCTCGACAGGATTCGAAAAGAATTTATGAGCAGCCCAATAGACTGCCGAACCCAATAAACAGTCACTGAGCATGTTCGAGAATGACTGTTCGGCAACAACTTTCGAAGGGCGACGCCTTGCCAATCAAGAACAGAATAACAGGAAATCGCCACAGAGCATGAAGTACATCGAACCCGTTACATCAACAGCCTGCAGTCTGCAGCGCCACTTAGTGGCCCCAGAGAGCGGCAGAGTCTGCTCCACCAAGCAGGCCAGCTATATAAGCTTTCCTTTTAGCAGTACAGCACGTTTCGAACGGACTTTCGATATCGCTGGCAGAACAGTGTCGAGCGAACTTTCAATATGGATAGAGGAGATCGTAAGAAGCCCAAGCGCATCGTCTGGTGGCGCAAGATGGATCTATCTCAGGCTCGATAGCAGGCCATAAATAGCAGTGAAGAAGATATAGCTACAAAATGCCTCCCAAGAATCAATCATACCGGTCTCGAGCGAACCTTCAATATGGCTTCGTAGCCAAAGCAGGAGCATATTGTACTCATTATCCATGCACGGTATTCTCCAAAAGGCATCACAAAGAATGATGTGGCTCCAAGTCGTGCCCCAAGCTCGCTGCCATCTTTGCACAAACGGTCCCGAGCGGTCTCGAGCGAGCTTTCGATATACCCCCACAGTGGGTGAGTACTCTTTCTGGTCTATTGTTCTCAGTTTTCCCTCTTCTTCTCTTTTTGTTCCCCTCGCCTTCCCCTCCATTGTGCTTCCCGCTTTTCCTTGAGCTTCCATGGTCTTCCGATTGTTCTGTCCATGACGTGCACCTCTTTCCTATTTTGTGCGTTGCCCTCCTGTCTCCATACGGTCGTTTGCACCATGTTGTGGTTTTCCCATCTCGTCCCAGCCAATAATATCCTGCTCTGTCCTGTCGGGTTGGCCTTTCTGGGCGTGTGTGGGCGAGGTGAGGTAAGCCCTCGGAGCTCATGGAGTTCTTGGAGCTTCGGTCGCTCTTGCCCAGAAGCTGTGACTGCCGGTCGTTGCCGTCAAGCCTCCATTCAGGCCCTTCATCGCACCTTCCTTCATTAATGTGTTTGGTGATTCATCGTTTGCACCTGCCCACTTTTCGCTCCTTCCTCGACAGAAACACTCTGCCGCGTCTTTGTTATGATTTCTTTTGACACTGCCCTGGTATAAAATACACCCTCTTCCCTTTCTCCTTCCCTCCTTCTCTCTTCTCTTTCTTCCTTCCTCACCCTTAAAAATCTATAATTTTGATTCCATCAACAACACACTTCGTAAGATCCAACAACGCCCAAGGCAAGTGCCATTATCCATCATTTTTCTTTGGGGCGTGCAAAAGAATATATTGTAAAGACTAACGACCGCCCCAGATGGCAAATGAATTTTTACTCTTCGTCGCCGACGTGAGTTGACCCTTGCCCCATCGATCCTTCCTTCCACGCCTGGTCCCATATACTGACTCCTTCCAGCTGGAGGCTTCGGCCTCCGGGTCTGGGCCTGCCACAATGGCCACCAGAGGGAACGGGCGTAAGTTTTCTCTCCCTATGCAGGTCCCTTTTTTCATCGCCCATAAATCCTAACCTGTCCGGTTCAGACCTGACAAGCTCGAGTCCATTCTTGGCCAGTGACCGCCACCGGGACGGCACTGGGAGGACCTGGTCCTCGCTCGAAACGCTCGCCGAGATATCGCTCACAGATGAGCACAGTCTCCGTTAGTTACGGGAGCGTGCTCATCTCGGCGAGCGTTCAAGTAAGTCATTTTCCCACATGATGGTTTCATGCAAATACAATCCGAGCACATTATTCTAACATGTCTTCTTTCTCTTCCTACAGCGGTGCCCCGGATCTCTGGTGAGCCGGCCCCCCCTTCGGGACTCGCCCATCAAGCAGCATCAAGCCACCTCCCCTCTGAGAGTAGCACCACCCTGCCCCTCCCGGCTACAATTGGAGGGCCAGCTACCCACTCCTCGTGGGTGGCCGTATTCGTGGGCTCCACAAGGTGTGATGTCTGCAACCGCAAAAAGCACCCTCTTCAGAGGTGTGCTGTCCGCGGTTGCAGCATTCACTTGTGCCACGAATGCACGCAGGGTGACTACAGGGTAGCATTTCCAGACCATTACATGGGCGAAAATGTCTCATGGGAGGACCCGAGGAAGCCCGCCGTACGGCAAAGTACAGGCGCGGCCGAGGGGTCGTCGGCTCCTGGAAACTAGGGTGCTCGCTGCTTCTGCGGTGGGCACTTATAGGCCGGGGGATTGGCGACTGGTCTGATGCTGTGGGCGAGTCCCCCCCTCGGAACTTACTGTCCATGATCTGGATAGCATGGCCGCCGCAGTTCACTTTCACCGTGAGTTTTTCTCCTTTGAGCTTTGTGTTGGCATCTGTCTTCACTTCGGCTTGAGCGCGTTCTAACCATAATCCCAACTATCTAGCGGGCTGCCTTTCGACAGTGCCGAGGAGGATGACGGCGACATGCCCATGAGCGCGGGCGGTGGCAACGACTTCCAGCTTCCGGGCGAAGGTGCAGAGACTGTTGAAACAGCTCAAGACTTCTATGTTTAGATCTGGGGAGACACGGAGGATGGAACCTCCACTGGCCACAGGATTGATGTGCCCCGGACTCCGCGCGAATGAACAACAACATACAACACACTCGCGTCACACTCTGCCGCATCGACGCGCCGTTCCAGAGCCCGCAGCCTCAGCTACTAATCAGCTCAGGCGCCGGCAAGGGCCTCAAGTTTACGGGTGAGAACGGGCGGACCGCTGCCCGCTCCCCGTTCCCCGCTGCCCACCAGTTTCTCATCGCGCAGTCTATCGAGATACTCGACGACGACGGGGATAATGAAGAAGAAGAAGAGGCCGGCGAGCTGCCTTTGTGCACGGGGATATGAGAAAACGAAAGAAATTGCGAAAAGCTTTGGCATGTTCATGGATTGGAGATTTGGTTTTATTTTTGTGGACGTGAGAAGGTGTGGGCTTGCGAGATTGTTGGTGGTGGCCATGGATTTGGCTTTGGCTTTGCTTCCCATCGGGTGGTGGATGTGTTTTTTTCTTGTTCTCTTATTCTTCGTCTTCTACCGCCTCTTTTGTCATGTTTTCTTTATTCGTTTCTTCTCACTTTTGACGATCTACGCGTTACGACGACTTCACGAAGATTTACTTTACACATGCTTGACATATATGCGCAAGCACCACGATACCCAGGACATCGATCCATCAATCTACTCTACCAAAATCTTCCCGTCTTCCCAATTTATTATGTCGATATCCGTTCCTGCTCCCAAGTAGCCGCACTGTACGGTGAACAGCAAAGAGCAGCAAGGACCTGTGATTGTGCATGTAGTGACTTACGCTATGCGGGCCAGCTTGAGCTGTGCCTCAGGTGCTTCTCAGGTGCTTCTCAGGTGAGCTCAGGTGAGTCTCATCATTCTGTCAGAGCCGACAGCGTATATGGACCTTGACGTCAGACCACTTCAAAAATGTCCTCAGCAGTCTTTGAGCCAATGTAATTGAAATTACAATCAAATCCTTTTCTTTACTCCTTTGTGATGCTTTATTTTTGCTTCCTCGTTGTTGGGGCCCACGATCGCTCCTTGTTATAGACCGTCACAACTGCTTTTCGAGTTCGTCGTCCAACATTTCGAAAGAATTCCCTATGGTACCTTTTCTTTCTAGAATCGCAGGCCAAGAAAACTGAGAACAAAACAAAGTATGGAATAGGTTCAGTAGACACGAGGAGACGAAAACGCTCACCGCTTCCAGCAAATACGCATATTTTGTTGAATGAAAAGATGGAGCATCTTTCGACACCGCTACAGATCACCAAGCAGCGCCGTTGCTTGTCCGTCTGACGGATCCAGGGTCTTTTCTCCATATATATTCGGGCACTTTAGGGCGCTTTTTCGAAGTGTCTTTTTCAGTCTCCATCAGACTATGAGGTGCGAGTGCGAGTGCAAGTGTCGTTGCAAGCGCATGCAAAATGCTGCAGAAACCCTGTCCCCTGTACCTTTCGTTTAAGCAGTTTGGCCGTATCCGTCTGTCGCAAGCGGGAGTGCCCACCGCTCCTTTGCATCTCTACTTCTTTCGTTTTGTTCTTGCGCCATCGTCCAATGCAAGCAACAGTGTAAAGAGAATCCACAACCAACGGCGCCGGAACATTGTAGATGAATGGTACACAGTACGGCGTAGAGGGAAGAGAAAAGCGGTGAAAAAAAAACCACTAGGGAAAGAGGCAAAATGAAGCAACGAACCGAAGATAAAAAAGGAACAAAGAAGTTATAAAAAGATACATCTGCAATACTCCGCCAAAAGGATACAGGTGAAGGGACATCCTGACAACGCACGGGACGACGTTTGTAGTTACTGGCCGCGTGTCTTTTGTCGTTCGTGCCTGGCCTCGGAGTGCTTGTTTCCGTCTTCCGAACTCGAACTTTGCTCGGTCAGATCCGCGTCTTGTGTCGCCTTTTCTTCTTCTTTTTATTCGCTCTGTACCTTCTTTTCGGTGACGGCGACAGAAACGTTCCATAGAACACCTCTTGCTGGTTTCCTTGTTTCCTGTTTCTCAATGCCGCTTCTTCTTTCCATTGTTTCTTCTTTCTTCTCACGAAGCAGCTTCTTCTATATGTGTTTCCTTCATGTATGTCTGTTTTCTCTCACCTTCCTCCTCTTCTCACCTTTTCGCTTTTGTTCCGTATTTTGTTTCACATTTCTCTGTCCCCCGGCACGCACAAAATCTGCACCACCCAAGTTTCTTTCCCTGCCTTTTATCTTCTGCCTTCTCAACCCCCCTGCGTTTCTTCGGCAGCACCCTCTCTCTGTCTTGCACCATTTTGCACTGCTGCAGCATACGGACTTGCAGCATCGCGAGGCACTGTTGCAGAGCAGTGGGACACACACACACGCACTCTCTCTCTCTCTCTCTAGGAATAAACCCTGTCCGTGCGGGCCCTGCGTGGCCTAAAAGTCTTTCATCTCTCCGTATGCAGGTGATCCGTGGTACATGCAGTTGCAGGGTACTCGAAGAGGGGCACTCGGGGCTCTCGCCATCGTATCTATCATCGTTCGTCGGCCTTTCTTTTCTGTTGATTCTCCATCTTTACCCTGCCGTTTTCATCGTCGTCTGTTACCAACTGACTATCAAACGCAATTGTGCATCTCTATCTGCATGCAACCCGCGACATACGACGTGCGCGATCTCTCTTTTCCTTGTTTTTTTTTCCCTTTAAAACTCTCTTCGACTCTCTTCTCCCCTCCTTCCCTGTTCAACGTTGCACTTCGTGGACACAACTGTGTAATGTGATTGGCCATGTGCAGCGACGGACAGTGGCGTACCAGTGGATCCCTGTATTTAAATTAAACTGCCATTATGGGTGGGGCTATGTGGGCTCTCAAAACCGCGTTTTTTCGCGTTTCTTTCCCCGTCGCCTTTTTTTCTGCCACTTTTGCCCTGGTCCATCGCCATAATCGGGGGCTTCTGGTCTCCCCTCCCCCTCCTCTCTTATCTTTGCTGCTCGTCTTTCTGAATATTACATACGGCGCATTCTTTTTTTCTGGCGGATGTGGCGGAAAACTTGAATAAAAATCGTGGCCGGTGAGCGGTGAAGTACGTCGTACGTCCTACGTCGTAGCATTTGCTCTGATGCTTGTCGTTTCCTAGCATCCACTCTTTTCTCTTGCCATCATTGGATCCTTGTTCGCCTGTCACAGCGATTTCTTCTATTGCCACGACTACACCGCACACCTTCAAAGGCACGACGTACTCCGTACTGCCTCCTGATTCGCAAACGTTCACCGTACTCCTGGGCTCTGTAAATGAAAAGTGACCTCATGAGGGCTTTGGGCCATCTTCTTCAGCCTTGAGAATATGACTATAGCCAGGTGAATCATAAGAGAAGAAAAAAACGGCAAAGCGGGCAAGTACGACGTACACAGTGGTTCGTCAAACGACTATCCTTTTTCCTTGCCGTCTTTCAAGCTTCTCTCACGTTCCGGGCTAGATGCATCTGACCTAAGATGTGTTGGGTATAGCTGGACATGCAGAGCTACAGCAAGCTGCATGTGCGAATCATGGCTTTAGCATCGTGTGCATGCCAAAGTGAAAAAGGCGGCCTGGGCAAAGGACAAGGGTCGGCAAGAGGCAATATGCAGATAGCTAGCAACAAGTACGACGTATTATATGTAGCAAAAGACAAAAAAAAGCCTGTCTTGGGCCGACTTCTGAAAACCTGGCTACCACGGTTGTTCAAAGAGTAAATAAATGCTTTTAAAGGCGAACCCGTCTGTTCTTTCCTCGTACCGTCCTCTAGAAACAATGTGCCCCGTGCGGTGTTTCTTGTACGATTTAATTTTGATGGCTCCGTCGAGACAATAAACTTCCCAACTGTCTGTGAACCGTGCACTTGTCTAATATTTTCGGAGGAAACTGCTCCCTGTTCTCGACTGCACTTCTCTCGAGTTTGCCTAATCTACGTCGTATCTGTCGTCAATTTGGTGGCAAATCTGGTTAGTCATCTGAAAGTAGTCCAGCCTTCATATAGCCAATAATTTGCAACTCTTTACAACAATGAGATCGAACGCCCGGTTAGCTCAATCGGTAGAGCGTGAGACTCTTAATCTCAAGGTTGCGGGTTCGACCCCCGCATCGGGCTCAAATCCTGATGCGCTTCTTTACAGAAGCACCATTCGAATTCTCAATTATTTTTTTGTCGTTTTTTTGTAGGTGCAGCTGGTTTTGCTTTTTTTTTCTTTTTTTTTTTTTTCTTCTTCCTCTGCTTCTTTTCACCCCCTATTTTTTCTTCCCCTCTCTCTGTATCTCCCCCTTCTTCGCCTTCCTTTCTACCTGTTGCTTAACTGGGTAAAAAAGACGGGCGTCTGTAAACCCACCAGATGGTGTACTCATATGCAATAATGAAAAGATAGACGCGTTCGCCTACTCGATATATTGATTTTCACGTTTTACCGGGGAACAAACGACCTCTTCGGCCTGTCGTCTGGTCTTTTTGGCCATATCTGCCGGGTCAGTCATGAATGGCCAGGCCAAATCAATTGAGCACACCATGACCTCAGAAGGGTGTGAAGAAGGCGCCTTTGGGAGAGTGAACTGTCGTTTACTGCCGTTTACAGAGCACTACTTATTGCTCATAGACTGCAGCATCCCTTCTCCCTCACACGTCGCGCTCGCGCTCTCTCTCGCGCGCGTTCTGTCTATTCTGTCTCGGCGGCATGGCGATACTGTAAGGAGATCGCCAAAGGGCGGCCGTGGAAGGTCACCTAGGAATGCAGGCGGGAATGCAAAATAGATTGAAAGGGCGGCAGAAAAGGACGCCAAAGGTCACCAAAGGACAGCCCTTTCCAGGGCAAGAATACGAAAACCACTTAAGAAACCACTTTAAAGTCCACTCTAGCATCGAGCAAGCCCATTCGCACTAGCAAAGAGAAGAGGGTGTGTAGGCAAGGCGCATTATGCGTGTCATGTGCTGTCGAAGTGAGCAGCAAACCCATGTTCCCTTGCATGCTAGTGGCCCAAAAAGGAAATCAGGTCTATCAGGTCAGGCCGAGATGGATAAGAGAATCAGAGTAATCGAGAGTGTGAGTGTGGGTGTGAGAGAAGGTGTAAGAGACAAAAGAGGAAAAGACGAAAAGAAGCATAAGGGATGCGCCGCAGGGAGGATCGATTGTCACTGTAGAAACTGGCCGTCGACGACGTCACGTCGTGGTCAGAGACGCTGGTGAGGGGAGGGGTGTGGCAGATGACGAACGACAGGGCCTGCCCACCGAAGAAAGGAACAGGAAAAAAAGAAGGAAAAAAAGAAAGAAAAAAAGAAAGAAAAAAGGCGAGACAATAAGAGTCAGTGAGGGTTGAGTGAGGCCAAAAGGGGATCGTAAGGGGAAAAGGTGAAGAGGATGCGTCGCCATACCTGTCGACTAAAACAGCAAAGGGCGATCCGAATCGGTCAAATCAAGGGCAAAATGGCGAGTCAAGGGAGGAAATGTCTTGGTGCGGACAAAACCGAAGGCCAAAAAGGCACAAATAGACCGAAAATGGGGTCGAAAAAGAAATAACAGCATCCAGATCCCGTTGAAAAGGCCCAGCAAGGCGGTTCCCGATCGCCTAGGAAACGAGGACGTCGATGATGTGCAGTCGTTCAGTGTTCGGCCGAGTCGATGCAAGCTGAAGGGCAGAGACAAGCAATTAAGCTATGTCAATCTGCGCTGCAAGAACCGCGATGCGCCACTTTTGGCGCCTTTTCGTGTCTTTTTGGCGGTCCTTTTGTTCTTTCGTTCTTTCGTGTTTGTCGCTCCTTTGCGTCAGTAGCGCCCCGCGAATCGCTGTGAGATTTGACTTTGACCACGAAACTACTTTGGCCACTCTCACGCTTCTTTGTAAGTTCAGCACCACTTCGCTTTTGGTGCCAACAGGACGAGCACTAAGCACTGGCGACGGACACCACCGGGCCAGACCGCAGGCAACACACGGCCTAAGAGCAGTCCGTCCAGGGGTTGGATCCAGATGGCGTCAAAAAAGGACCGCAAGTGAAGACTTTGGGTTCGAAACCCAGCTGAAGGAGGAGAAATCAGATATGTCAAGGCAAGACACTCTTTGAAAAAAAAATCGCGATAAACGAAACAACGATGTGCGTTCGTCATAAAGAGGTTACCGATGCGATTCAGACGGAATACGGCGTATAAGATGCCCCATTGTTAAGCGTCATTGATAGCCATTGACCATCATAAATTTTGGATTGGGTTTTGCCTGCAGGCGCAGCATTGCGCCCACTCGCCGACTTGAAGAATGATCCCCCCGGTCTTTTCTTTTTCGACGCGCAGCCTGCAGGTCTCCGATGCGGCAGCACCACTTGATAACTGTAAACTGCAAGCCGTACGGAGTAGTTCTGTACCCCAGTTCTTCAGGCTTTCGTGTAAGTGTGTAAGTGCAAATGCAGTGTAAACAGTGCAGAGCGGTGCAGACGAAGCGCGACCCCGTCGCAGCGTCCATGCCCGCGGAAGACGATGCAAGCAATGAAGGCCCGTGTTTGTCTATTGAACGGGGGTTCCTGTTCATTATTGTGTTGTTTTGTCGTCTCGTCGTCTCGTCGTCTCGCCTCCATTCTGGTTGCTACCCCTCTCTCCCCCGGTCTCGACTCCTGCGGCCGCATCTGTTTTATCTGCCATTGCTTGCAGGTGGCCTGGCCTGCGATAATGAAGGCCCATGCTTCGGCTTGCCGCTTTCGACAGTGATGAAGGGGAAAGAGGGAAAGAGATAACAGAATGCAACTGAAATTGAAAATGAGGGTGCAATCGATAAGAGATGGGCGCATGCAAGTCGCAGATGACGCTTTTTTCCGGCCGCGGGGACCCAGCCCAAACTGGGGCTCGTGCTTTCTTCTGCAGGATGCACAACCTTGGTGTACGTCGCACACTCACACAGCACACAACTGTACAGGTCGTCCAAAGGACAAGAGAGAGGCCTGGGCCAGAGGGCGAAATGACGAGATTGGCGCAGACTGGCCCGCTTCGATCGCCGGGTCAAAAGGTGGTCCGTTCAGGTCCGCTGCGATTGGGAAGATTGGGGGCCGTTGGGACGTTCCACTCATGAAGTAATATACAATGACGAGAAACAAGATAAGTGAGTACGTCGTACGTTCGTAAACCACATAAGATCGCAGCATCGAGCGACAGGTGAGGGGAGCGACAACAATTAACAACACCCTTGGAGAGGGGTGGGAGGGGAAATGCAAGAGGGATGATGCAAGAGGGAGGCTGAAAGGGAGATGCGCCAGGGAGAATCGACTGAAGAAAGGGATAGTGAAAGCCCATCCAAATGAGTAGGTGGGCAGGAAGGTACGAAGGAGGGGTGAAGACGATTGACCATTGTGTGCACTGCGTGAAGAATTGCAGAGAGAAGGCGCGCAGTTGCCGAAATTGGCGGTCATCATGGACGATCGAGGGGTGCCCAGGTGCTGCCTCGACAACAGCGACAACAGCGGGCAGGTACGATGGGCGGCGATGGGCGACGATGCGCAAGAGGGCCCCGTTGCGGGAGCAGCGACTCAGATGGGTACGCAGTCGACGTAAAGGTGCGGGGAGCCGCGATGAGGAAGGTACCACAGCAGCACAGCAGGTACCTCAAGAGGTACATGGCCATGTACCTGTCCTCGAGCGGTACTCGTCCACAAGAGGCACCGCACCGTCCAGGGCCACCGCGAGGAGATACAGGGTAAAAGGTACATCTAGAAGAAGTATCGGGCCTCGCATTCTGGGGGCAGGTTGCAGCGAACTCGCCTGCTGCAGGACTAGCGTTGCAGGTCTGAGGTACGCGCGCCTTCCTTCCCTCTCTGTGCGCTCTTCAGGGCAAGAGCGGTCAAAGCTTCCTACCGCGCCGCGCCATTGGCCGGCCTGAGGTGAATCATGTGGCCCACTTTTGGCATCGCGCGCGCACTCACTCGTCTCTCACAAAAACCACTTTAACTTCATCCTCCCGATTCTCGTCCACACCCACCCAACTGCCTCTCTCCACCCATCCCTTTCGCACTCGCGCGGTGGGCCCTCCCTTGCCCCCTGTCGCAAGAAGCAGAAACGTGAAAGAGGAAAGCGCCCTTGTTCGTCTGCAGACCCCCCCCCCCCCCATCTCTCTTTCAGACCTCTTTTTTTGTCCTTCTTTCTGTCATCCCCCCCCCAAGCTCCCCAAGACAGGCTGTGAAGCTCTATATCGTGCCCTCCCTCGCTCGCCAGCAGTTCGTCGTTCAGGGCCAAGGTCGCCCGTTGTCGACTGCCCGCCGCCATTGAGATACCCACTTTGGCTGCCCTTGGCCGCCTGTCTTCGTCGCCCTTGTCGCCCTTGTCGCCTTTTTTTGCCCTTTTTTTCTATTTCCCACTCTCTAGCCATCGAGACCCCTTCCCTGTCCTCTCTTTTATTATTACCTCCTCCCCCCTTCTCCCCTGGCCACAAACCCCTTCATTCTTCGTCGCAATCCAATCTTGACCATTCCATTCCTCTTCTTTTCTCACGGCGTCCTCACCACTTCCTCACAACTTTCTCGCAAACAGCCTCACTCTCTACTCACATCTACCTCGACTCTCTCTTCGACCCTGCCTTCCTGGCGCAAAACGCAATTTCGCAAAGTCCCTGCATCTTCTCACTGCGCGCATTCCTCACTCGCAGATAGCCTCAACTGCCAGACCGCATTCCTCAACAGCGCTTTCTATTCTCTACCTCTTTACTCCTCCATTCCGATCACTCTCGCGTGCGCTTTGCCATGCTGCTTCAAGGCTTCGCCTGCGACCAGTCGCAGAACTCGCATTCTCCGTTTGCGCTCGCGCGCATGCCGTCCAACTCCGCCGTCGCCGCCGCTCTGGCTCTGGCTTCACCGCCCGCCAGCCCGCCCCAAATGTCTGCTGCCAACACCCTCGGCAACCTCTTCGACTCCTGCCGCAGCCTCCAGGCTCTCCTCGCCGCACCGCCCATGCCGGCTTCCCTCCCAATCACACCGCCCCAGCAGCACCATGCGATGCTGGCTACACCACCGCTGGGCCATGCGCCCTCTCCCATGAAGCTGCGTCTGCGGACGCCGCGCCGTGGTGGCAGCATGGAGAGCCTGGGCGACCCGGCAAGTGCGCCGACAAGCGCGCCGGCCACGTCCAAGGCGGGCAGTGCCGGTGTTGCGCGCAAGCGCATCGTCAAGCGCACATCTACACCCACCCCCACACCGCGCGGCCTGAACAAGCGGCGGCGCGCTGAGGACGACGACATGGGCCGTGCGGACGAGGCCGACGCTGAGGAGGCTGACGCCAGTGATGGCTCTGACGAGGCCGAGGATCCGCTGTCTTCTCACAACAGCAACGAACCTTTTACCCTCTCTCTCTTGGCACCCTCTCCCCTGCGTCGCTATCCTTCTACCTCTTCACCCTTCTCCTCTGGCACTCTCACAAGGCGGGCACGGGCCGCCACAATAGCCAGCCCATTCCTGCCTGCTTTTAGTGCCTCGGGACCCAACACTATGCTTCCTCCTCCTGTCCCTGACAACTCTCTTACCTCTGCTGCCCCTTCCACGCCACCCCGGCCAACAACACCCAAGCGTGCGCGCATTGCGCCTGAAGCCCTGCCGCTCGGTCTCGAACGCAGCGACTTCCATGCTCTGCATGCCGACGGCGTCCCTGATGACAGCAGCCGTGCCGGCACGCAGGTTGAGGTCGAGGCCGACGGCGAGGCCTGGAGCACCGAGGACGACCGCATGCTGGTCGAGCTGGTGCTGGAGAAGCTTAAGCTGAGCAAGGAGGAGTGGCAGGACTGCGCCCGCAGCCTGGGCAAGGACCGCCACAGCCTGGGCCGCCGGTGGAAGAGTCTGATGCTCCATGGTGACATTGGCCTGAAGCCCGGCTCGCGGACACGCCGCAGCAAGATCCACGGAACGTGGCGGTAATCTCACTACCACTTTCTACTTTTCTTATTTTCATTTTCACTTCATTGTATATTTATTTATCTGTACTATATTTTAAACACCATTGCGCGGCATTTCGGAAGGGAACATGGGGGAACGCCACGGACATCGAATGTGGCAAGGCCTGGCTGGCACATTTGCATATATTTACTCAAAGGGGAGCATCATATCGGTTTTTGCTTTTGCTATTTTTACTCGTTCCTGGAGATACTTCCTCGGAAACAGTTTCCTATTATTTTTGTACTATTAGTCTACGATATCCAACCAAAGCTTTCAACAATTGCATTTACATTACAACACAATCTTCCTTCACGATTTCCCTAAACTTTGACCATGACTTACTGCCACATCGCAAATTCTGATGTCGCCCCTTTGCCACTCACGATAGTTCTGCTTGATCTTCATTCTTCCTCTTAACGGAAATCCACCGTGTAATCCATATCTAACTAATCTTACCCACTTGGCCAGCCGACCCGTTCCCTCCCAAAAAGACCCTTCCGTTTCTCTCTTTTCTTGCCCTCCCTTGCGTGTCTCATTTTTAACAGGACGAGCCGCTCGTCCTGTTCACAACACTGAGGATAGAATCGAGAGTTGTCTCGCCTGCCCACTTACACTCCGCATTCCTCAAGGTAGCCCAAACGAGAAACTGATGTAAACGACGAGAGAGACACTTGCTAAATTGAGAAAAGGAAAGAAAGAAGCAAGATCCCGACGTGCATTGCATGCGCCGTGCAAGTCAAAGTGTAAGTCAGTCTAGGTGCATGTAAAATGCACTATGACCAGCAGACTATCAATGTGTATTACTGGGTACACGCCCCCTTTCTATGCAAGGGATGGTGACAGCACCACAGCAACATCTCCCTTGCAGGAACCACCAAGAGACCTCGACTCTTTAGTCTTTTCGCCTCCTCCCACTGCTGGATATATCGTCGCCGTACCTGACGCCTGTCTCCGGCCTCAGGAACAGGAAGACTAGAAAGAACAACAAACCATATCCCTTGGACGGGGTTGGAGGGCTGTTTCTTATCCTTCACCTAGCATCTATTACGGCGTCCACCTTTGGCCTACACCTACAACTATAACCTACACAAAAAGACCTTCCAATCCAAAATGTCAGACAATAATTTCATTGCAAGCCTGTTTTATGCTCTCTGTCCTTTCTTCTATGTGTGTGGGAGTGCATGCCCAAAACCGACCACATGATCCAAAAGTCAAAAGTAGCTGTGTCTTTTTGATCTTCTGTCAAAGCAAGTCGCAACCAAAGAGTAACAAAAGAAGAAAATAAACTCAATACTGTCTCGTCTGCAACAATAGCAGAAACTACACTGAAATGCAAGCACTTATTATTGCAGACGCACAGTCTCTTGTGCCACTTTACGTGCTGAATCTTCCCCGCGTCCCGTTGATGCTCCCGTTGTTGCTTGAATAAATCAAAGATTGAGACGGACTGTGCTTTTTGATATTTTCTTCTCAAGGGCCTGTTTGTTTCATAGCTTTCTGGCAGTATCTCGAGGTCACCCTCCCCCCACACGGAAGCTCGGGGGCTCGTGCACTCGGGATGGTCGAGTCTCATTGAAAACCTGGCCAGTTGATTACGATGGTACTCCCTACCATGTATTTGCGGGCGAGACAGAGGCCGGCTTGTCTTTATAGAATTGTGTCTTCCTATTTGTGTCAAACAAACACAGGCTACAAGGCGGGCTGTCAGCGGGTGATCAACATCGGACAGACGTCCGTCCAAGATTGAGATTATGTCAGGTTCGTAATATACGAGTCGCAATATACGAGCCGTGCATCGTAGGACAGTAGTTACCAAGGCATGTAGAAAGGTTCGGTATCACTACATATTATATGCCAAACTATGTAAAAACCATTACTATCGCATTATAGATTCTTTGTGCTCAGGCTCGCCTTTACCACCCGTCCAGCGGCGTTGCAAAAACGTGCATGCCCTTCTTGGGCCGCGCCGATACGTTGCCCTGGATCTCCAGGCTCTCCTCATCAAGATCCTCCGGATTCTGCAGGCGGAACTGGAACCGACCTATCCACGTCGCCAAGAGACAAGCAAACTCGGCGCGGGCAAACTGCAGACCAATACAGCTGCGCGGGCCGTGTAAGAAGGTCATGAAAGCATAGTTGGAAGCACCGCCGTGACCAGAGCCGTGTCCGGAGCCGCTGGTGTCGGCCCGCAGCCAACGCTCTGGGTCGAACTTGAGGGCGTCGGGACCCCACAGATCCTTGCTCTTGTTGACGGCCCAGGGGACAAGCATGACGCGGGTGCCCTTGGGCACGAACTGGCCCTGGATGGTGGTGTCGACGGCGGCTTCACGCAGGGTGGAGGGGACGGGCGCAAAGTAGCGGAGGACCTCGCTGCAGACGGCGTTGAGGTAGGGCAGATGGTCAAGGTCGGTGGAAGCGACATCGCGGCGGGGGACGGCACCGGCGACATCCTTGAGGCTCGGGTCGAGTTCCAGATCGTCACCCAGCCCTGGCAGGTTGGCACGGATCTCGGTGCGTAGGCGATCCTGGACTTCGGGGTTGGCACATAACAGATAGATGGCCCAGGTCATGGCAGACGAAGTCGTCTCGTGGCCGGCGGCCAAAAAGGTCATAAGCTGGTCAGCCAGCTTGTCGTCGGGGAAGCCACCAGACTCGAGGGCGACAGACAAGATATCGACATCGGTGACACGCGGGGTGTTGGAGTCGGCTTCGGCACGCTTGCCGGCCTGCATCTTGGCCTTCTTCTCCTGGACAAGGTCCGAGCAAGTCTGGCGCAGGAAGCGGCTGGCGTCGACAATGTCGGTATTGCGGCGGAAGGGCAGAGATGTAACGAGCCAGCGGGGGAAAACGAGGCCAAGGAGAGCCAAGGTACGGGCAGCAGCTGTAGGGTTGAGCATGGAGCGGTAGGTGGAGGTCAGCTTGTTGTTGGGGTCATCGATGGCACGGAAGTCGCGGCCCAGACCGGCCGTGCCGATGATGTCGAGGGTGACTCGCGAGGCCCAGCCGTTGATTTCGAGACGGGTGGCGTCTTCGGCGGGAGCATGGGCGGGCGCGGCGGCACGCTGAGACTCGATTTGGCGGCGCATGGCGACGACGCTCTCGCGGCCCTTTTGCCAGAACACAGGGTACAAGTCTTTGATATGGCGGAAGGCAAACGCTGGGGCCAGCATCTTGCGCTGGAAGCGGTGCTCATCACCCTCGGCAAGTAGGACACCGACGCCAAGAATGCGCGAGAGTGCCTGGCGCACGAGAGTTGGCTTGGTGAAGTCATAGTTTTTGGATACAAGGACCTCAGCGAGCGCCTTGGGCTTGGTGATGAGCAGGCGCTCCTGATTGAAGAGGCCTAGGTAGCGGATAAGACCATCGTTGGGGATAGAGTTGATCCTGTAAAATTAGTGGGACGGTCGGGTTGAGAAAGATGGGGGGAGGGAAGGGGAGGAGAGAGAAAGGGAGAGAGTACACACCAGTCTTGGGCTGGCTTGCCCGTGGGCTCGCGGTTAATGCGCGGGAACTGGCCGAGAAGGAAGGTGTTGCCGGTCTTGGGTTGCGGCAAGTTGCGCAACGGCGAGAAGTAGAATGGGTAGAGGAAGATGGACCAGATGCCAAAGACAATGGCCTGGAGGAGATAGGCGCCGAAGAAAGCCCAAACAAAAAGGTAGGCGGAGCTTAAAAACGATGGGCCGGATGCAGATGCAGACGCATCGGTACCAGCAGAGGCCAGAGGTAAGGCTCCGGCACGGCGGGACCAGGCCGTGACGCCATAGGCGGCGGCAAGGGAGATCAATTGAACAGGGCGATGAGGGAGAGACATGGTTGCGGTATTGAAGCTGAAAGGTCGACAGAAAAGAGCCGCAGGGTGACAATCTGCTGTCGATCGGGACCGTCTATTATGGGGAAGCTGCGATCGGCGGTAGACGACGAAAAAAGAAGGAGGTAGACAAAAGGGAAGGAACAACCCTTATTTTATCTTCAAGAATCGAGAAAAGGAAGCTACGTCGTATGTGTTCGCAAATAGTCGCCGAAACGGGGTAGGAGCGGAGGAGGCGGCCACGGAGTGCAACCGCCTGGGGCAGCTTTGGGACAGCTTTTGGGGGACAGCACAGGCCAGACAAGGTACACCAACAACCGGGGCGGAGAGTCCAAACTGCCCGACCAGGATAGGCAAGAGTCGTCTTTTTGACATCATAGGGGGCAAAAGGCTGGAGCGCGGCTAGATAGGAGTATTTCTACGCTGTACAATCGTTGTACAATCGTACAGGCAGATGATGCACCCAAAAACTTATAATCTTTACTGGAGGATGCCGGTTTGTATGTGGAAATTGTGGACGAAGTGTCGCGATTTCGAGACTGGGGATGCGCTCGACCCGGATTTGAGAAGTTTGCACCAATCCCGCGTCTGAAGCCCGACCTCGAGAATGCCGTATGTCGTAATTACATGCAGCTATGCTTGTTGACAATCCTCCCGTTATGGCAGCAGACGGCAGGAACGTCCCAGCACTCCTCTTTTTTTGCTGCAGGACTGTCCGCCTGCCGTGCTTGGCTGATATCAGATCGGCGCCGGGGTTTGACTTTGCGCCGACTACAAAATTAAAGCAGGTCCTTCTGTGCCAGCTGTGCTCCAACAAAAGTCCTCGTACGGACGACGAAACAGCGATCCCCAACGGTCAACGGCAGACGAGGTCCTGATCTGCTCAAGCACATGGCAAAATACATCTATCTTTATTGCATTCAAAGAGAGAAGACCTGCCGAACGATGCGGGGAGAAGAAGGACTCGAAGCGTAATGTCTCCGGGGCGTGGCCTGTCCTGGGCCTGGTTTTTGTCAGGGCTGGTCAGTAAGAGCCTCTGTCTGCCCCGTTGGCGCAAAGAAAGATGCAAAATGGCGGGGCCCGGATTGGCTGCTCTTAGCGATGTCTTTGTGTGGTGTGGGTGTTCCTTGGCGGCGTGGCCAGGCCACCAAAGAACGAGCATAAGTGCAGGCGCATTGGGGGCCCACTGTCTACCCGCGTATTACGAGTACAAAGACGGGAGAGAGCAGAGCATCAAATGCAGGTCATGCTCGCTATCGCTTTCCTTTGGCTGTAGGAGCTCTCGACGTAAAGGTTGCGGGGGAAGGAGCGAAGGAGGGAAGACAAAGTGGTGCGTGTCAGGCTTCAGCCTCTTGATGATTGTACTGGGCAGGCAGCAAAATAAGGCAATTTGGCAATCCAACAACCTGTCAATCAATCAATTACTACCATGACGCGGCCACGTTTCCCCCACGTTTTGAAAAGTGGCAATGGACATGTCAGAATGTCAAGCAGAATGTCAGCTCCGGCTGTCCGACGTTCACCAATTGGGCATCAACAACAAAAAAAAAAACAAAAAACATCAATCATCAAATTCTAAAACGAGAAACAGAAGAAAGGCATCATACAAACAAAAACGCGGCCTAACATAGTAGCCTACCCCTTCCATGCAATCGCTTTTACCTCCACACATACCCGACGATCCACCGCACAAACGACGTCGCCATCCATGCACTGCCAGCCGCAGCGAGACCCATCACCCACAGCACCGTCGTACGGATCCGAAACGCCTCGTCCGACTCCATCTTGAGCAGTTTGCTCTGCATGCTGTGATAGTAGTTGTGCTTGTTCGAGGCCTTTGTGGTCTGGGCCGTCGTGTAGGAGCGGTCGGGGTCGGCAGGCTGGCCATCGGCGCCCTTGACCAAAACATAATGGTAGGGCTGGCGGCGGTAGAGGAGCGAGTGCAGCCATGCGGGCATAGGCATGCGGTGCTGGTCGCATGTGGCGTCGGCGCTCGTTGTGCTCGATGTGTTGTTTGTATTTTGTGCGCTCTTGCTAGGATTCCGTTTCTGCGGCGAGTTGCCGTGTTCGTGGCTGCGCAGCATCGAGTATCGAAACTCGACCCAAGCGAGAGACACGAGAAAAGATACAAATATGACGGGTGTCATGACAGCCTACAATACGAGCAGTTAGCAGATATTCGCGGATGGAGGAAACTAAAAACGTCTTCCTGCTGGTGTTCGCTTACTCACCTTGTAAAGAGGAGACTGCTGGGGCTGCTGGCCTTCTCGAGAGGCCGTAGAGGCCGGCGAAGGTGTCGACATAGCTGGAGCTTTGGTGATGGAAAGCGAAGAGGAAGGCGATATGTGTGTGGATGTGCTGAAGTGGAATTAAAATCAAACGGAGACGCAATGGCAAAATAATAAGAAAAGGAAAATGAGAATCGTTCGATCAAAGGGATAATATATAACAGGAGATTAGACAGGAACGGCCAGGACCCGGTCGCGCCGTCGCGGCGCAGTGCCAAACAAAGGATTGCGAGAGCGAGCTATTCTACTCGTAGGAATACGCCGTATTTTTCATCTTTTTTCTGCAACACAGCCCGAGGGCTCCGGAGTTGGCACTGGGCAGAGCCTCGCTGATTGCGCGGTGATCGACCGTCGGCACTTGTGTCTCATTGCGTCTCTTTGGGTTTTATAGTGGCAAACGTCTACGACGTATTACAGCGGCTCGAGCGGGTTTAGGCAGTACTTTAGGCTTCTCTTATTTCCTTTACAGTGATGTCACTGCCGCGGGGTTTCGGTGAGTGACCCCACACTAAAGGTGACCGTTAACAGGGCAAGACAGGCACTGTTTTATGGTTGCTCTCGGTAGTGGTATCTGTTTTGATTGAATTTTGGGTGGTTTTTTGATTGATTTACTCTTTTTTGCTTCCTATTTTCCGTCCAGAGCCTTGTTGAAGTTCTATCTGGTCAATTGGACTCCAAAGACAGCCCTTTACGGCAGAGCAATGCACTCAATCTCAATGTCGACGTTCTTGGGCAGAGTCTTGACAGCAACGCAGCTGCGAGCCGGCTTGTGCGTGAACCACTTGGCGTACTCGCCGTTCATGTCCTGGAGGCAGTGTTAGAGGAGTGTTGCGGATTTGTGGATTTGTAGATTTGTAGTAGTTTGGAGGTCACCTACAGCAAAGAAGCCCATGTCGGCAAGGAAGATGTTGACCTTGACAACCTTGGCCAGCGACGAGTCGGCAGCCTTAAGGACAGCCTCAAGGTTCTTGATACACTGGGCAGTCTTGTCCTGGATCGTGCCCTCAATCAGAGCACCAGTCTTGTCCGAAGGGATCTGGCCAGAGCAGAAGATGGCAAAGGGCGTCTTGATGGCCTGGGACTATAGGAGGGAAAGCTACCATTAGCTGTCTGTGATCGTACTGAGTGAGTCAATCGAGGTCGGTTGAGCGAAAAAACCTACGTAAGGGCCGGCGGCTGAAAGAGTTAGCAGGTGGACAGTCAATCAAGAGACGAGATAACGCGTATCTTGACACACGGCCATGGAAAGGGTCACTCACGGAAAGCCGCCTCCTCGGTGAAGATAACCTCCTGAGACATTTTGGTCGTCGAACGTGAAAAGGGTCGGTGGGACGGGTGCGGGATCGGTTGGCGAATAAAGCGTGCGGGGGAGTACGAGAGAGGTCGAGAAAGAACAGGTGCGAGGCGTGCGGTGGCTTGTCTGAACATTGAGCTGGGAAGAAGAGCAAGTCAAAAAGAAAAAGAAGAGATAAGCAAAAAGGAGAAAGAAAACCGACGACATAGGATGTGCAGCTGCTCTTGTATTTAGTTCCACAGGCATTGGACACTGGGCCGCGCCTACCCTTTTTCGTCCTCTTTTCCTCTTTGAGCTCTTTTGCCTGTTTCGGCGCTTTCTCGTTGGCGGGGACCCAGTCATAAAAAGTCGGCCCAGTCTGCCTTAAAGCGATGCACGACCACGCCCTCCGCACATCGGATTCCGTCGGCCATGGCAGCGTGGATCATGGACCGCGCCTGCACCTTCTGTTTCGCGGTCGCAGGCTCCTGCCTTTCCGTGTCCACGCTAGCCCACCCGAGGAAGTGATACCAGGAAGGAGGTCTAGGATTGACAAATTCCTAATCATCGAGCATCCTTCCACACCTTCCTTCTCCGGCTTCTAGTCCAGCCGCCGAGACAGTCTACAAAGAGAATGACAACTCACGCATCCCCAGCTTGCGGAGCATTTTGTATTCCTAATCTGAGGCGCCTCCACTTCCCCAGGGTCTATCTGGACGACATCGTCAACAAGGCTCCCAATTGGTGTATTGTCATGTCATTGGTCCCTGTTGCTAGTCCTCGTCCTCAACATTCAGTGTTCTCGGTTGCACCTTCCTGGCGTCGTAGATATCTCCGAAAATGGAAATATACTTTTTTTTACTCGACTGCCCCTCAAGCCCCTCTCTTCTGCGCTCGTCCAAGTCTTGTACCTTTGTACCTCTCCTTATCGTTATCGGAAGGAGCTTGGACCAAGCTCTCTCGTGTTTCTGGGCCGCGAGAAAGCCAAGTGTCCTCCAAGCAAAAAGAAAAGAAGACGAATAAAATGGGATGAGAAACTGCGTTTTTTATGCACATGTGCGCGCCGCCACCACTCGTTCTTTTCTTCTTGGCAGCCGTCTCTTCACCCGGTTTTGCGTTTCTCACGGCACGCCATGCCACTGTCTGCCATGTAGAGAACAGATGGGAGAACAGGTGGTTCTGTACACTCTAATTGCAACCTGCACACCATCTGTCTGAAGCTCGATCCCCTACCCATCAATGTCTGCAACAAAGCTCGGGTTGGTGGCTCAACCACGTTGTAGAGCTGCCACAACTTCTCGAGACTGCTTTAAATGCTTGAATGCATTCACAAATTAATAGCCAGTCGTACCTGCCTCTGATGTGCCCCTTCCTGACCAGAAAATCCCAACTCCCTGGCGGCTCGTCACTCCGTTCGCGCCTTCCCCCCTTGCTCCCGTAGCTTGCCCCTGACTGCTCCCCCGTAACCTCGACAAACACTGCCGCAATGGAGTACACGTAGCTTCTTCCTGCCCCTGCTTCCCTAGCCACTAACACCCAAATCGACTCCCTTTGCGGCTGCATTTCGTGTTAGCCCCGCCCACCTCCAGGCCGTACCGCGCCCTAACACGCTCCCCTTTCCGAGGAAAACCAATAGTGCTTTGGGAAAGCGCCCCCTGTTAAGTCACTAAATCTGGGAAGGGACGCGCCCACACACTGGAAGCTGTCCTCTCCGTAGCACCTTCCGCG
Organism: Sporothrix pseudoabietina; assembly: GCA_019925295.1. Classification (NCBI taxonomy): domain Eukaryota; kingdom Fungi; phylum Ascomycota; class Sordariomycetes; order Ophiostomatales; family Ophiostomataceae; genus Sporothrix; species Sporothrix pseudoabietina. The sequence goes on along the minus strand of JADHKS010000030.1, from coordinate 142,955 downwards.
TCTCCTTTTTTTTGTCGCCCTCTCCTTCTCAGTCTTTCGCGGGTGCGACGATCCTCCCATTTATTACTACACACCCCTTCGTTTTCTTTTTCTTGTCTGTTTTATCACGAGCTAGGTGTCCTGCTCGCATCGGTTTTGAACCTCTTCTTCCCATTTTCTTCACCACCGTCTTTGTCGCTTCGATTGTTTTGTCGGTGGCTTCTTTTCTCTTTCTTTTTCTTATGCTGTGTTCTTTTGCTACTTTATCTCCTTTCTTCGTCTCTCCTTTACGACACTTTTAAAGCTTCTTTTTTTTGTCTTCGACTTTTCCCCTTTCTTATCATCGATCCATCACTCCCCGGTCCAGGACATCATCAACCACCTGCTGGCAAACCTCGATTGCCCAGCATGGCCGCCTCGTCCACACCTCAGGGCACGCTGCGCCAGCGCAATGTCGCCGGCAGCAGCAAGAAGAAGGACAGCGCCGCGTCTGACTCGGATCTCGATATCATCATCAAGGAGAAGACCGTCGCAGCTAAGAAGGATGCCCAGCGCGACTACCAGATCACCGGTATTCTGATCACGGCTCTGGCCTTCCTGACGCGTTTCTGGGGCATTAACCACCCCGACGAGGTCGTCTTCGATGAGGTCCATTTCGGCAAGGTAAGCTTTATATTCCGCATTATCATCATCATCAACCCCTTTCCTCGTATCACTCCCAGCTAACATCCATCTTCCCTTCCCTTCCCAGTTCGCTTCGTACTACATCCAACGCACCTACTTCTTCGATGTCCACCCTCCCTTCGGCAAGCTCCTCTTCGCGTTCGTCGGCTGGCTCGTCGGCTACGATGGTCACTTCCACTTCGACAACATTGGCGACTCCTACATTGCCAACAAGGTCCCTTACCTGGCTTTCCGCGCTCTGCCTGCTCTCTTGGGCTCGCTGACCGTCAGCGTCGTCTACCTGATCATGTGGGAGTCCGGCTACAGTTTGCCCGCCTGCGTCCTAGCTGCCGGTCTCGTTCTACTCGACAACGCCCACATTGGCCAGACTCGCCTGATCCTGCTCGACGCTACCCTCGTCTTCGCCATGGCCTGCAGCATTCTCTGCTACATCCGCTTCTATAAGCTCCGCCACGAGCCCTTCTCGCGCAAGTGGTGGAAGTGGCTGATTTTCACCGGCTTCGCGCTATCCTGTGACATGTCGACCAAGTATATTGGTCTGTTCGCCTTTGTCTCGATTGGCTCGGCCGTCTGCATCGACCTTTGGGATCTGCTTGATATCAAGAGACCCGGTGGTGCCCTGTCCCTGCCTGACTTTGCTCGCCACTTTGCCGCTCGCGCTTTCGGCCTGATTATCATGCCCTTCCTCTTCTACCTGTTCTGGTTCCAGGTCCACTTTGCCGTCCTCAACCGCTCCGGTCCCGGTGACGACTTCATGTCCCCCGAGTTCCAGGAGACGCTTAGCGACAACGTCATGCTGGCCAACGCCGTCACCATCAACTACTACGACACCCTGAGCATCATGCACAAGGAGACCAAGGCCTACCTGCATAGTCACGCCGACAAGTACCCTCTGCGCTACGACGACGGCCGTGTTTCCAGCCAGGGTCAGCAGGTCACCGGCTATCCCTACAATGATACCAACAACCACTGGCAGATCCTGCCCGCCGATGGCGACGAAAACACCAACCGCGCCGTCCAGAACCACGATCTGGTCCGTCTCCGTCACCTGGTCACCGACACTATCCTCCTGTCGCACGACGTCGCTTCGCCTTACTACCCGACCAACCAGGAGTTCACCACCGCCTCGCTCGAGGACGCCTACGGCGACCGCGCCGCCGACACACTCTTCGAGGTCCGTATCGAGAACGGTAAGCCCGGCCAGGAGTTCAAGAGTGTGTCCAGCCACTTCAAGTTCATCCACAACCCCAGCAAAGTCGCCATGTGGACCCACACTACGCCTCTGCCCGATTGGGGACACAAGCAGCAGGAGATCAACGGCAACAAGCAGATCACTCAAAGCTCCAACATTTGGCTCGTTGAGGACATTCCCTCGCTGCCGGCCGACGACGCGCGCCGCGCCAAGGTTGAGCGCAGCATCAAGACCCTGCCGTTCCTGCAGAAGTGGTTCGAGCTCCAACGCTCCATGTTCTGGCACAACAACCAGCTCACCAGCAGCCACCCGTACTCGTCGCTGCCCTACCAGTGGCCCTTCTTGCTCCGCGGTGTCAGCTTCTGGACCCAGAACGACACGCGCCAGCAGATCTACTTCCTGGGCAACCCCATTGGCTGGTGGATCGCCAGCAGCTTGCTCGCCGTCTTTGCCGGTATCCTCGCCGCCGACCAGTTCTCGCTGCGCCGCGGTATGGACGCGCTCGACCACCGCACCCGCTCGCGCCTGTACAACTCAACTGGTTTCTTCTTCCTTGTCTGGGCCACGCACTACTTCCCCTTCTACGTCATGGGCCGCCAGCTGTTCCTACACCACTACCTCCCCGCCCACCTGGCGTCGACGCTTGTGGCTGGTGCGCTGATTGAGTTCATCTTCACGACGGAAGCCAGCGAACCGGAACAGCCGACGTACCAGCAGGTCAAGTCGGGCAAGAAGGCCGCACCGGGCCCCAAGCGCCATATCCTGGCCGGCGAGCGGCTCCGTGGCCAGAGCCTTATGGGTGCATGGATTGCCTGCTTCGTCATCCTGGGTGTCGTTGCTGCTAGCTGGTACTTCTTCCTGCCGCTGACTTACGGCTACCCCGGCCTGACGGTCGACCAGGTGCTGAAGCGCAAGTGGCTCGGCTACGACCTGCACTTTGCCAAATAAGCGAGTCAGTCGCAGTCTACGGGCATCCTTCCAGCAGGGCACCCATGACACGCATCCCCGCTTATCTGCGTAATATGCACAGCATTTCCATCTCCCCTCCTTTGATGCTTTTTTCAACGTTGTGTATGACTAAAAGGGGTTTGGTAGTTGGGTGAAGAAGTATTGGAAGTTTCTTTACAAGAAAAAAAATGACCGGGACCCTCTTTGGTTTCTGGCACGGCGATTATTTTACGAAAAACAGTAAAAGGAGTGGAAGTTCAGTATACTTGTTTGCTTATCCTTTTGGCGGTTTGTATCCTTTTCTTGTTTGGGATATACCGGAGTAGCACACCACAAAGGAATTTAGGTTTATATCTAAAGGCGGAACTTTCCTTTCGCACACACTCAAGCCCATGCTTTAGCTCAGGATGTTTATAGCTGGTGGCTGGGGCACACACTTCTCTTTTGTTCACTTTTATTTTTTGGCACATATTTCTTAGACGTCGGGAAATAGAAAAGAAAAAAAACTTTTAATGATTCATAACAAACTTACCTAGTATTGTGACTTACACCGTTGTGATACATTGATGCTCATCCGCGTGCTATGCCCGCTCTTTACCAGAAAGGGGGCATGGCGAAACATTCTACGATGAGATTATACCTTTTTTTGTTTATTTTGATTTTGTGCCACAGGCCTGCCGTTCGAGAGTCGTTGCAAGTAGGTTATTACCCGCTACTTGAACAACTCCCTTTTACTCCTCTCTCTGCACACCAACCTCGACCAGCATCGTCATTGACAGCCGGCTCTTGCCCGCACCGGTCCACAGTTGATGGTACCGGCAGCGCGGGTTGCGAGAGATGTCGTAGCGGATGGCCGGGTCGATGGGAGGGAGAGAGGGCGACGCTCTGTCATCGTTGGTACGGACAGAGGACGATGCCATCGGCGACAGTGGCGTGCGGCCACGGGCCTGCTGAGATGTTCGCGCAGCAGCTCCGGCCGTTGGCTTCCCGCTCTTGCGCAGGAGCACCACTGACAGACTCGTCTGGCCCGTAAACAACGGCTCACCGCTAGCCAACCAGCGAGCGACAAGGTCGCGCTCGGCGGATGAGAAGGGAGCCAGGGTAGGGGGCACGGCACGGAGACTTTTGAGGCTGTTTTGGCTGCGCTTCCGCGCGGCGTGGTACCGCATAGGACCGTCAATGGCCTGCAAAATGCCGTACCAGCCGAGCGTGTTGGAGCGCGGGACGCCGAGAAGGTCCTGGAAGTAGTCCGAGTGGGGAGACGACGACAGGTGGAACGGCAGGGCGAGGCGGCGGACGGCAGGGTGCTGCAGGACAAAGAGGAGAGTTTGAGCGGCTGACAAGTCGGCGGGCACAACAAGAAGGCGGCGAAGAGTCTGCAGGATGCTATAGCCCTGGCGCGAGTTATAGGGGATGAGACGAATCACCTGAGGAGGCAGACTGTTAGCGGATGACAAAAGCGACAGAGAGGCAACCTGCTGGGCATGGCGGCTAGACCGTGTCCGGTCGTACGGCCGGATGATCTGGCTGGGGTTTCTCACAATTGTCGGCTTGGTCGGTGCCGTCGGCGTAGTTAAGACAGTCGATGCGGCCGGCTTCCCAATCTTCGGCGAGGCCACGGTGATAGGCTTGCGGTGAATCAGCTTCGGTGCAGGCCGTGCAGGCGAGCCCAGGATCTCGTCGAAAGTCAGAGGAGTCGTGGTAGACGAAGAAGAGGTAGTCTTGGAGGCAAGGATCTCGTCAAAAGTAGTAGACGTGCGCAAGAAGGGCAACGTCTGCTGGGGCGTCGGACGCTGAGGAACATGGCGAGGACGAGGCACAGTCTTTGAAGAGGGAACATACCGAGGGCCAGTCGAACTTCCGTCGCTGGTAGAGATGCGCCGACCAGCCAGAGGAGAGGCCTTGCTGTTCCGTTGAGGGCTGCCACTGGCACGCGGCGAGCTGGGTGCCAACAGCACAATAGGCAGAGCAGGCAGAGCAGGCAGGGGCTTATCGAACGTAGGTGCGGTCGGAGTCACCAGAGAAAGCGGGGAGACAGGAGAGATAGAAGACGAAGAAGCTGAAGAAGCCGAAGAAGCTGAAGAAGCCGTGGGGACCGGAGAAGTAGATGCTGCAGTAGAAGAGGAGGAAGAGGGAGAGGAGGAAGGAATAGACTCACCAGGATAACTGTCTTCCTCGTCGGAAGCGTCAAGCAGTAGAAGAGGGAACCGCTGAGCCACTGACCGACGGGGAAGTCTATTGACGTCAACAAAAGTCGAAGGAGTAGAAGCTGGGAAGTTGTAGAACTGAGACCTGGCAATCAACGGCGATGGTGGTGCCTGTTCCCAGGTGAACATCAACCGCGGCGGAGGAGACGGAGGGTAGGGGGCGGTGTGGTGGCTGAGGTCGCTCAAACGGCGAAGGTTGCGAGCACCAGGAACCCGAGTAAGAGAGTTGCGAGATGAAGAATTCGAGAAAGTCGGTGAGGGGGGGGATGTAGATGATGAGTAGCGGCTGGTCGTGACTGCCGTGGTTAGTGTAGTAGTGGCTGTAACGGAAATGCCAAAAGCCGGTGGTCGGGCAGGAGCGATGGGAAGGGAAGGAGCAACCGACTCCGAGAAGTCGGGGAAGGCAGGAGAGAATGGCGCCAGTGAAGACACTGAAGAGGAAGTAGAGATGGAGACGTCAGACGAGGAAGAAGAAGCATTGAGCTCGACAACGGAAGACGAGTCATCACCCTCGTCGCTGGCATGCTCGTTGAAGTCCTCGACATCGCCCGTCGTCTCCCGCACCCATGATGGCTGCCATTCCTCCTCTACCTGTGCCTGCCCCAATCGGTAGAACCTCTCCTCGCGCCTCTTGGTACGATGTGAGCCGGTTGTCGTCTTGCATCTTTTGCAAACGAGGCGGTGGAGGAAAGAGAAGATGGCCATGATGTGAGGTGGTGGGGTGGGAGCTCAGATGTCACCGTGCCAGCACGATGATATCTGAGGTGGAAAAGTGTGAAGTGTCTGGAAATTAAACAGTGTAAGTGAAGCGGAATGAAGATAAAAGACAAAGAAAAAAAGGAGACGAAAAAAGAAAGGGAAACAGAGAATCAAATGCAGCGCCGACGCTATGCAGAAGTACAGATAGGAAATGGACGAAAGAAAAGAAGACAAGTGAGAACAAAAGATGGAAAGTGACAGTAGTACGAAAAGGCAGAAATAAGGAATACAGGAAAACGAAAAGACAACAAAGACGAGAAGAAGACGAACAAGGCAAATCAGCTGATAAGGATTGCTATGAGAGACAGAACTTTCCGCCGAGTTGCGAGCCACTTGGACGTCGAGAGTGTCTTGAAACAGGTGAGTAGGAAATATGCAGAGTGAAGAGGCTGGGGGAAAAAGAAAGAGAAAAGAAGAAGGATCGAGTAAAAGTTGGTGTTACATTGTCGTATTATACCCTCAAACTCTTCATGCAAGGCACAAAATTGCTGTTCAGGTACTGAAAATATCATGTTTATTGTTCATGTGAGGAGATGAAAACTCGATGTAGTTTACGGTGAGAAAGTGTTGTCGCGAACAGCGTGGGCGTTCATTTGGCGGGACAAAGAAATCAAATGGGTGGCCGCAATAGGGGGTACCAACAAAGGGACAAAGGGCTGTTTTGATACCAAAAAGGACTGAACAATGGGCTGCCACAAGCTGTAGCAATTACAAGAAAGTTGCAAGTACTATGAACAAAGAGTTGAAAGGGTCTGTTCACCATCTGCATATACTGTATGGCCCAACTGTCAACACTCTTCTCTTGTACAGCCAAGCTGTGCATCTTCTGTCTTTCGTGTCCGTTTTTCTTCCTCTTCAACAACAGATGCATTGTTTCAATCCTGCGGACAATTTTAGCATCTCCCCTTGTTCCTGCTTCCCTTTCATGAACATGACCGTCTTTGGCATTTGATTTGACGCTGTCACTCGAGCCATATTTCATGAACAGCATATTTAGACGACCTGCCGTCCTGTTCATCATAAAATTAAACAAGTCATTTGAACATCTTTTCCTTCGTAAAACAGCTACATCCAGTCATCCAGTACCACTGAACAATATCGCTGCCAAGAACAAGTCTCAACAACCTGTCCACCAGAACAAGAACCTCAACCTTCACCCCTCAGCCCTTTACTATATAATACAATGTGCGCCATCACTTGCAATCTGTATCGAGAATGCAGTCATCACAACCGCATTCTCGCTCTCTGCCCCGAAAAGCAAACAAAGCGACTCCAAAAGTACAACCAGTATAGACGTCGCCAGGAGCGGCAGCTTGCCCGCGGGTCTGAAAAGTCCGACAGGTCAAGCAAACCGAGTTTCTGGAGCTGCTTTTGCTCGTCGTCGGCAGAAGAGCGCGATCCCATTCCGCGCCCACTCATCCGTCCCGCAACAGAGTTTCTCTACACCACCCCCGAACCGCCCAAGATTGCTTTGGAATACAGCTGTCGCGAAAGCAAGATCACGCACAAGACTTCAACTCATTGGAGTGCTTGCCCTGACTGCACTCGTGCCTTTAAGGCCCAAACCCGTGCTCAAGCCAAAGCTCGACTTCTATCTCGCTCTCAGGCTCGTCCTCAGCCACCCCTTCCACTCCAACCACGTCTTCCGGGCAATCGCCCTATACAGCGATCCCAGAACCGTCCTCAGGCTCGCCCCCAGCAGCTTCCCCCTCTCCGTACCCAGTATCCCAGATACTAGGTGCCTGATACATTGACGTTGACACAGGGCACAAACAGGAACACCTTGACAACACCGGCAAGATGGTCTTCGGCTTCCTCCACTCTTCCAAGAGCTCCAAGGGCTCCAAGGGCTCCAAGCCCCCTTCGAGCTCGCGGATGCCCACGGGCTACTATGAGCAGCCGTCCGTCCAACGTCCTTCCACCTCGTCTAGCCTGCACCGGAGAAACGCCATCAAGTCATCTCACTCGTCGTCTGGTCAATACGCCAGCCGTATTGAGGTTACTCCTTGGACTCGCCCCGGTACTGGTTATCGTCAGGCTCCTCCCATGGACATGACTTTTGGTATGCCCCCGTCTTCGTCGTCGTCGTCCCGCCCTCCTACTCTCCGTCGCCAAGATGCTTTCTACCACGAGAGCGGTTACCCGGTTGACCTGAGCAGCATGTCCGGTGGCCCCCAGATGAACTTTACGCCTGCCCAAGTTATTCCTCCCCCTCCTCACGGTTATGGTCAGATTCCTGGTTATGCTCACGGTCCTCTTCCCCCGGTTCCCCGTATGTCGTCTCGGTCTTCTCGCCCATCTACTTCGTCTCGCGCCCGGCCCCCGCCTCCTCCGGTCTCCGTCTCTCGTTCCCGCAGCCACAACCATGGCTCCCGGCGAGACTCCCGGCGTGACTCCAACGGTATTTCTCCCATCGACGCCATGTTCCCTCCCGAGGTGCAGCGTGTTCTTGGTGGTGGTATGGACCATTCTTCTCACTCTTTCTCCTCTCGCTCTGGCTGTCGCTCTGGTTCTTCTCGTTCTCATGGCACCTCCCACGGCCACTCTTCTCACAGTGCCCCTCGCGGCTATAACCCGTCCGTTGCCTCTCACAGCCAGCCCAACTACAACCCTTACTCGAGCGGCTATCCCGGCGGCAACTTCTTTTGAGAGGTTCGCGCCCAATATTACATCTCAGGTAAGTCCTGTGCCATTCATTTAAATATATATTTCCTTTGTCACTTGTCACTCTTTTATTACACCTAATTTTCTTTGTATTTTTCTTTTACAGTTTTGCTTTTATGTTTTATGAAATAATATGAAGAAAAAAAATTGGAAAGGTTATAAAAAAAAAAAAAAAAGTACCAAAACGATTATATATGTCCTCAAAGCTACAAGTACAAAAATCTGTGCACCCGTAAGAATTAATGACCGTAGGAACCTTAAGAAGACATAACAAGCATTATTAAACCGTACATCAACTAACAAAGTCGGCAAAGTAATAAACATAAAACATGTATGATAAAACATGTATGGTGATTGCAATTGGGCGCCTTCTGTTTGGTGAGTCGATCGCGATGACTAATCTCACTTACAGGGGGCAGGAGCGACCAAGATTGACCCCAGTCAATCGCTCAGTGGTGCCTAGCCAATAAACAATGGTGCCTGCCAATTTGGCGTTCGACGTCCATCCTTCGTGCACGAGGAGGGAAAGAGCGAACCGGGCCTCTCTTTTGCCCCTTTTCATAATCCCCTCACTTCACTTATCTCACACTCACAGAACGGACAGCAGCCACCCCACAACCATGGCTACCGCTGCGTCCCCGCTCGAGCGGCTGCACCCGGAGCTCGTCGACCTTGTCGTTGGCGAGCTCGTCCTTGCATCCGATATCAGCGCCCTGCGCCTGACCTGTCGCACTTTGGCTACTCGTGTCGCCAAGAGTCCTGGAATGCGGCCATTTCTGGCTCGCAAGACCATTGAGCTGACCGTGCGTGAGCTCGAGACGTTTGTGGCCATGACGGGGCCCGAGTGTCCTGTCGGCCACGAGCTGCAGCATCTCACGCTCAAGGGTATCGCCCGCAACAAGACGGCTGTGTACATGAGCAAATTCAGCGATTTGCCACCACCAAGTCACCCGGACGAGGATCCAGAGCAGGACCAGGACACGCTTTTGCGGAACGTGCCTGAGGAGGATCCGGAAGACCACAGGCGGTTGCTGACCGCTGCCCTCACCAACCTCAAGAAATATGGCCGAGACAATGCCCTATCCTCACTCACACTCGCGATAGGGCCGAGCACAAATCCACGGGCCATTTATATTGTCCCGCGGCACAAGCGCGGTGCAGGCACTTTTCCCGAAGAGGACGATGCTGATATCGGCAGTGGTGGTGGAACTGGCGGCAGTGAAACGAATGGCGACCCGGAGAGCGACGATGACTATGTGGGACCGTACGAGCTGCCATATCGACCATCATGGCGCTCTGTCTGGAATGCTTCTGAGCGGACCTTTGGTGTGGTCATGGACTCGTTCACGGCCGCACAGCTGCCTGTGACGAGCGAGCTCGACATTTACCAGTGCGTGGTTGCGTGCGCGCTGCCATTTGATACCTTTTTGTCACGGATACGAGACCCGGCCCTCGTGCCCATCTTCTCTTCTCTCAAACGCCTCAAGGTCCACATGTCATTACGACACCGCACGGCAGCCGACGAGCGAAAGATTACTGCCGCCAAAAAGACCCGCCAGGACCGCGAGGCCGAACCTGACGGCGCCAACGCGAGGCTCACCAGGGCTCGTCTAGATGCCGAGTTTGAGGCGGCATATAATGCCCAGGTGGCCGCTGACCGCGTTGCCACACACCGTGTTCTCGAGTCCATTACAGCGCCCACCGAGCTGGTAAGGGTGATGCCATCTCTTGAGCTTCTTAGTGTGGAGTGGTATCGAATCGGAAGCAATATGGTGCCACCAACAGAGGAAGACCTTGCCTCACCTCCTCCACCACCAGAACCTTCGCCAGGCTCAAGAGGCACAGATGACACCAATACCCGCCCCCTCAAACATCTACAATCAATCGACCTGCGCGGTATGCGCCTCGACGGCGCACACTTTTTGCAATTTCTCAATACCGCCCGGCCCGAATACCTTTCTTTGGGTTACGTTCAATTCACGCCTGGCTCCTTTCGGCCGGTTCTGCGTTACCTGACCGATCCGGATCTGCGCAATCCCACGGCCAACCAGGCCATACTGAGCCTGGACACCCGGCTTGTTGGCCTACAGCCGTCGCCCATCCACCGCTTTGAGATTGACGATGTCATGGAGGGCCCAAAGCTCGTTCACTATGATGTGCGAGGACGGCCCAAGTTCCGTTATGGCCAGCCTGGCATTGGACCCTCTACACTGGTCCGGCCAGACCCGACCATTGATATAACAGCGCCAGTGACACAAGCTATTGCGGCTGCCCTGGCCGCGGTGAGGGCTGATTCACCTGATTTAGACCAGGCCACTGATTTGGATGTGGCATCGTCAGAAGAGGTGACAGCGATTGCTGCAGAAGCTTCCGAACCTCCAGAAGACCCTCCCGGTGGAGTACAGATGGTCCTACCTACTACTCGGGCCATAGGTTCCGGCAGCCGTATGCGCTGGGCTCGCCACAACGGCAGGGTCTATGGTCCACCACGTGTCCACTATGATCTGCCTCTTCTTAATCAGGGTATGGCTCAGAACCCGCCGCCGGGGCGTCGGCTGAGTGCAGATTCGCAGTAGTCGTGATGAACTACCTGCCGAGACGGCGAGAGGTGGCCCCGTGGCAGTTTCAAACTTGATTACGACAGTGATCTAGCAGGCTTCAAAGGCAAAGCCGTCTTGTACATACTACCAGATACCGCAGTCGGGACGACCTACTGCCATCCAGTTTACCATGGGACCATGCAGAATTCCCGTAGATGCCAAGACATGGGAATTCTCAAGGCACCATCATTTCGAAATATTTATTTTTCTCGGTCTTTCTTCTTTCACTTCCCACGCCACTCTTACTACATACTTCTCCGGCATACCCAGTACATTACCCACTCCCGGGGTTGCTTGTTCCTTGCAGCGGGCGCTGACAAGAAGGAAGCGGGGGATGTGAAGGATGAAGAAGTGTCAATGTCTGATGCAGAGAGAGAAGAAGGAAAAACTTTTAGCAGCCTCTTGCAGGCTCCGACATTTCTTGCCTTTTCAGCTCGGGCAGGCATCCCTGATGCGAAGAGCTAGTTCTCTTTTTACTCCTTCGAATGGGGGCGCATATGTCCAAACGACACGAACGATAGTTCTCTCAGGACCCAAAACACACCTTTCACACCTGTTTTTGAAAAGGCGGATGCACGTGTGTGGAGCCCAACGAAGAACGATGGGGTCGGGCGAGAATGAGGCTCTTTTGCACTCTTCGGGTAAGAGTGTGGTAAGAGTGTGGAGGCATCGTGTTGGGAAATCACAAAAATTGGAAACAGGGTTCGTTATTGACGGGTGCCTTCACGGGGCGTCAACAAAACAAAGCATGCCCAGTCAATGGTAGTGTTTGTCTTCTGTCGCGTTCGTGTTTTGATTGTTTGCTTTTGACAGTGTTTTGATCCTGTGCCTCGAGGCACTGGTCCAGCCGCCTTATTGGGCATCTGGGCACGACACCTCAGTTTTTGAGGATACGAACAGGCAGATACGAGTTTTTTTTTTTTAGTTTTTTTTTTTTAGGTCATGTATACGCATCAAGTTCGCTGTGATGGCTTCTCAGATTGCTGTCGTCTTTACACTGTAGATCTTTTATTGAAACCACGAGAATAAACGACAGAATTCAAAATCAAAATCAAAATTCAAAGACACAGAAAACAGATAACAGGAAACAGTAATACTCCCCACGAGATCAATGTCGTCAACAGGATAGATGTCATTGATCACGAACGGCGTAAAACGTCACCGCCCATACGACATATCTTGTGCTGCCCCATATCTGCACCCCTGTTGACAGTATTACGTCGTATCGAGCCGCACCTCTATCTATCCTCGCGCTTCAGCCGTCTCCGAACTCCCTTTTGCTGTCTTTGTGCCCTCCAAATCCGAAAAGGCGGACATTGTGCTCGAAAAATGCGTTTGCCTTGCATGATGCAGACTGTGGCCGACAGGGGTGGGTGAGCCGTCTGGCCTCGTCTGGCCTGTCAGAACGCAGTGTTTGGCCCAGATCTCCACAAAAGCTCAAGGTGGAGGGCCCGGCTGCAGTAGCGAGACGGGTTTGGGGTGGGTTTGGGGTGGGTTTGTGGACATCTGTGTGCGATTCCTAGCGGTTTGCAACATCACTCGGTGTTAGCGACACCGCCAATCCAGGCACCACTTTAAAATCTGCGGGTGGTGGACGTCAAAAGACTTCAAAACAACTACGCATACGTCGTACTCCGTACAACAGACTCTGTTCGCAGGCTACCGGATTTTTTGGGCTCTGACTTGACGCGGACGGATAACAAGGCGTTTTACACAGTACACGGGTTTACAGCCGGGAAAGGTTCCACTCTGTTTTGCGTACTCGATATTGTTGCTGTTGTTTCTCTTTGTTTCTTCCTGTGTCTGCAATCTGCAGCCTCTTTACGAATTTTTACTGTTGCTCGAAAGAGGCAGGAGTGTATATCAAAGTAGAATATTGCATTATGCAGGCAAGTAATTAATTCGGGGAAGAGAATGAGAGACAGTTGTTTGGATCTCTTCAGAACGAGGAACACGTGGTCTCTTTCAAAGAGCACACTCCGTACAGTTGATCGGACCCCGCCCAGACTACAAGGCTTGTCATTGGGTGCTTGGTTTCGGTAGGGCTGTGGTGGAGGAGAAGACATGGATGGCAGACGTGGCAGTTTCTTCGAGTCGCGAGTATCATCGGCTGGTGATGAATGGAAGATGGGAGATGGAGATGGAAGTGACGGACATGCAAATGAGTCAAATGATACAAAGAGATGTCGGCACAACGACGAGAAGGGTATGCTGTGAATACGCATATATTGTACGGAGTATATATGCAGCTTCGTGTCGTGCACGCGTTCACGGGTCCTGCGGTCTTGACGCGCCCAGTTTCCCATTCATCTATCATTTGTCGGTCGATGCGGGATCTTTTTCACCGTGATGTTTGATTGTTTGGAGTACGTCGTATATTGTGGTTGAATTGCTATTGTTGGCTGTTGGCTCGTGTGTCTCTTACCTCTTTGTTTGATTGTTTCACTCTGCAGGAATATATCACGAAGGAGCACAGCCCTGGTTGTTCTTCGGCAAATTTGACAGTCGTTTTCGGTGTTCAATATGTCGATCGGACCTTTTATTCACTCTTTTCATTCATCGTTTGCCATCCCTTGCGTCTCGATACTGATTGTTTATTTTCTTGTTGCTTTCTTCTCTGGATGACGCCGAAACTTGTCTATCGTTTTTTTCAGCCTACTTGTGCAGAATGCATTTTATCACGGCATCATCTACGATCAGGGCTCCTAGACACACCGAACCCTTTGCCGAATCGTTGCCCCCCGCTCATCGACAGGATGGATGGTAACACAGGCTGAAAAGGAGATGCGGGTAGATGTTTCCACTCTACAAGGCTCTCTCGTTGGCTACGATGAGCAGACTTTGAGTAGTTTTTCGGCGTCGAACGTCGTAGCCGTGCTCACGGCCATAGTTGGGCGTGGCCCACGACCGTGACCAGCCAACAAGGGATTGATGCACGATCCGGGTTGCGGGGATTCCATTGCATTCTTTCAGCCTCTTTTTGTGCTATTTCACGATTTTACGATACGACAGCATGCCCAATGACATTCGCATTGACATCTTGGGCTTGTGATGTCTTTTTTTATTCCTCTTGTTTCCATCAACATACCAGCCAGATGCCAGCGCGCCGAATGGCTAATGCAGGGGTGCTGAGTGCATGCATCAGGATAGATGGGGTACGACAAAAAAGGAAGGTTGTTTGGTTTGGGTGTTTGTTTGAGTATTGTTGGAAGCTGGCGAATTGGCAGGACGAGAGGCTCTTGTCAAAAGGCGAGAGAGTGGAAGAAAAGGTTGTGGTGCACACTGCAAAGGAAGGACGCAGGAAGGTGCCGGAGGGATTGACGATGGAGCACACAAAGAGAGAGACCGGAAGAGCAGAGACACGGAGACACAGAAAGAGAGAAGTAGAGACAGGGATGGCAGGCCAGGCCCAGATGCCAACATAAAGGTTAAATTCGATACGACTTGCAGTGGGTAGCGAGTGGACAATTTGAAATGGTCCTTTTCCCAATTCGGACAGCTGTGCGAGCACAGCCAAGGGAACTGGGAATCAAGGCAGGCAATCTTTTGCTCTGTGGGACACGATTGACATTGGGGACATTCTGAAATCAAAGGGCTTATGGAGTATTCAGGTCAAAATGAAAAGAATCAAAATCAAACAACCGTGGAAGAAATCTAACCGGACAGGCTGGAAAATACCGCGGGGGAAATTTGGACAGACAACCAGGAAAATGAAAAGACGACAAGTAAACGGAAGCAGCCGGGAGTTCGTCCTGTTGGTCAATCAGTGGTCCAGTGACAGTTCCAGGCCACACGACCAGACCGAGGGAATATACCCTTTGTGAGGCTGTGATAGTCCCATCATCTGGGGGTATCTGGGGCAGCCAACAGAATACGGCAGTCAACTGTGTATTCACCATCAACAATCCCCGGGTGTTTGTGCGGCGCAATGCTGCATATGAATATTAAATATGCGTATATGCGCGGAGAAAACGAAGACACAAGAGCCCCCACGCGATCACAATCAACCAGTCGGGTCACGGCAACTTTGCACACAGCCAAGGGAAAGGGAAAGTGAGAGAGCCACGATCTGCCCGCCTCGTTTGCCGTTTGACTCAGTCGAGAGGGGGATCAAAACACGGACGATATTGGCCAGTCAAGAGAGCCAAAAGAACAAAACCGAGCCAAAACTGTCAAAAGGGGACATCGAACGGATTGAGGCCAAACACCAAAAACAAACCAAACGGACACCGTCGTGCAGCAGTTAGTCATATCTGCATGAAAAGAGTCAGGGCAGGGGCCGGCCGTAATGCAGGTGTTCAAGATACGATGTCTCATCAGTGTTTGTTAGTTGAACGCTTGAGGGAAAATGCCATGATCATGAGGCCAGATAGCCAATTAAATCATATCGTTAATCACAAAAAGCAAAAAGCAGAAGCCAATCGGCCACAATAACTTTCTTGCCTTGACGGAAAGCGAGGTTGGGACCGACCGGGGAGACAGGCTGGCGTTTTGCGGTCAGATCGCAGCTCGTATTTCGGAGAGTTTCTGTCGTATGGCGCAAGAGAAAAGTAAGAAAAGGGAAAGGAAAAGAAAGTCTTGAAATAAAAAAGGGTCAAAAGCACAATATGCGGAAACTAACAGTGGGAGAGTGGGAGCGATGGAGACAGCAAAAAGCTTAAACCCGCACTGTGCCCATTGATGTGTCTTCGGGGACTGGCGGCTCGCGGTCAGTTATTTGTCAGGCGGATAACAAAAGCCAGCAAGGGCAGGTGCGATGGGTGGGCAGACGAAAGCCAGGCGACTGGCGGAAGGTAAGAGAAAAGCAGGGAAGGTCACGACGAGTGAGAAACAACAGAGAAAAGTTGCAAAAAAAAAGCGAAAAAAAAAAAATTGCGGCCGGAGTCGCCAGGAATGCGCGCCAAAAGAAGCGTAAAAAGCAAAATAACAGGGGTCATTTTAGCGCCGCCAGGCCCCAGGGCCCCCAAGACATGCCCCTTTTGGCCCTTTTGGTCCCCTGGACATTGGTGCAATCAGCGGCCGAAGAAAACGGTTGCCTCCTCCTTCTGTGTTGGGAAAGCCGTGCGAATTTGTGGCTACGTAGATCGCACTGTCCTTGGGTCACCAAACCCGCCCGTTTCCAGCCAATCCCGTCCCGCCGTCGACCGCGTCGCAGTCAGCCTGGCAATCGACAGCCCCAAAAAGAGCGCCAACAGAGCGCCAACGGGGATAGGGCCACCAAAAGTCCGCCTAGCCTGAGGTCGCGAATCTGTTTCTCTTCAGTTTTCCGTCTCTTTTATCTCTTTTGGTTTCTGCCTGTATGAAAGCCCGTTTCCTGTTTGTTGATATTCCTCACCAGAATCCCTGGAATCTGCCTCTCATTCCGTTTTTGTGACCCCCTTTCCCCTGTTTTTGTTTTCATTCGTATCTTCTTCCATCTTCTTCTTTTATTTTATCTCTCTGCCTTGGGCCATCCTCACCGAGCTTATTCGAGAACAGACAGGCGAGAACAAACCTAGCGTTGTGAGACCTAACTGTTGTCCTCCCAGCACTGAATAAAGCATATGTATTATTACACCGTACAGAATTGTATGCGTATTGCTGACGCCACTTGCATACCTCACACTGTCTGCACTGTACGAGTAAAGTGGTCTGTCCCTCGTTCCTTCCTCACCAAACGCACAGCGTCAGAAAGGACTTTGGGACCCACTCCTGCCCTCTTGCCCAGTCCTAAGGATTCCGCCCATGGAGGCGTAGTCGCTTCCCGCTAGTCCCCTTTGGGAACAATTCTAGGCAACCACCTTCAGCACGCCCCCATATGTCATCCGCCGTCCGCTCGCTTTTCCCAATGTCGCCGGCCTCGTTTCTTCCTCTCCTTTTCCCACTTTCTATCAAACCTCCCAACGTCCAACGTCCAACGGCTACACCACATCCACTCAGGCACTGTCGTAGCGAGCATAGAGAGAGGTCTACTCGTACAAACCCGACAGACCGTGCCTGCCAGAGCGAAATTATCCACGAGAACCGACCGCTACCCTATTTTCTCTTTTATTCGGCCTCATTTCTCAATTCTGCTTTTTGCCCCTTCCTGCCTTTCTGCCTTCTTTTCACCCTCGCATCCATTCATCGTCAATCACGCGTCGTGCATTGCGTCGCTTGCCCACTTGCTCAGTGTTAGTGTCCGGTGCTCAGTGCCCAATCCACCGCATATCGTTTCGAACCGCCGCCGCATCCATCACAACATCCGGCAGCCTTTATCCAAAACCTGCTTCCATCGTCTGCCTTTCGCGAACCCAGCGTTGCGAACCATCGACAAACTCCCTCGCGTGCTCTCCGGACCCAACCGAGTCCGCAGATACACGATCCACGAGGGCCAAAGTCCTAGAGATTCCGAGTCGAAGTAAGAACTTTTCCACTCTCTTCACCTTCCTTCGACTTCTTCCTCGTTCCCTACATCCTCTGCCTCTCCTCTGTCCATCATCCCTATCTTGTCTTTCCCTTCCATCTCTCCTTTCCTCTCTTCGCTTGCCTCTTTCTACCATTCCCCGTCCATCATCTCGCCATCACCACTTCCCCTAGCGTGAACCCAGACCGCAAGCCGCCGCCTTGTGACTCACAGGGACTCATTCTCGCCAACCCTCGTCTTCCATTCGTCTCTTCTCTTCCATGCACCCCATCTGCTCCATCATACAACCTCCTAGCCCTCAGTCATTGCATCACTTCCCCGTCAGTCTAAGCCCAAGCAAGACCCGTCTCCTCCACCCTTGTCTCGATTCTCTCCCTTCTCTTCTTTCCCTCAAGTCGCTTCCGTCTCAAGTTGTGTCCCGACCAAAGTCACTGACCACAAGAAACAGTCTTTCACTTTGCTCTTTTGCATATTCTCTCTTGACCCCACCCGGCCAAGGACAAAGAGCCAGAGATCCACTGGGAACAGGACTTCTCTTCAGCCTTCTCTGAAACGTTTCTTCCCACACTCCATGACAGACACCCTTTTTTATTGATCATTTATAA
Source organism: Sporothrix pseudoabietina (assembly GCA_019925295.1). Classification (NCBI taxonomy): domain Eukaryota; kingdom Fungi; phylum Ascomycota; class Sordariomycetes; order Ophiostomatales; family Ophiostomataceae; genus Sporothrix; species Sporothrix pseudoabietina. The sequence continues at coordinate 124,932 of JADHKS010000030.1, read as the reverse complement.
ACCTGGCTCTATCCCGCCTCGTCCCCCAGCTGCATCCTTCATCATGTCTTCTCCATCTTCGTCAACCCTTTCTACCAACCCTCGTCGTGTCCCGGTGACTCGTCTCGGTTCTTCTGGCTCTGGTCATGGCCTGAGCCTTAAGACCAACATCATGCTCCGCAAAGGTGCTACTTTCCACTCGCCTACAAGCCCTGTCAACGACACCGACGCTCCCTTCTGCCCTCCGCAGCTTGCTCGTTCGCAATCCAACCTTGACGACGTCGTCGACGCCCACCGCCGCCGCGTCGCTCTTACTCTGGACAACATTGGCAAGACTCTTGCTGGCACCCACATCTCTTCGCCCAAGAAGAACAGCATCGACGCCGTTTTCCTTGACGACGACAGCGATTGTGTCCCCAAGGGCCTGCTCGACCACGCTCTCGGCGGCTCGTCCTCTTCGCCTACTGAGCAGCGGCAGCCGCGCCGCGTTCTCCAGCCGCGTTCCGTGAACCGCCGCCTTTCCAACCACCACCACGCCTCTGACAGCGGCCTCGGCTCGTCCGTCGCCTCGTCCTCGGGTAAGAAGCAGCAGCAGACTGGTAAGAATACCACCGCCACAAGACGCGCCCCCGCGCCCGTCCAGGCCAAGGCCGTCACCCGCTCCGCCGCCGCTGCTTTTAACGAGAAGCCCGCTGGCCTGAGCGCACGCGCCACCAACCGCATCTACGAGCACACCGTCAAGCCTCTGCTTGCCAAGCCCGCCTACAAGGCTTTCCACCCCATCCTGCTTGAGTGCACCACCAAGATCAACAAGCGTGACATTGTTTGCCTGCGGGATCTCGAGAAGACTATTCTCTTCCTCGCTCCGGTAAGTGACGACCTTCGTAACGATACGGGCGTCTGGGGAAATACTTATCGGTTTTTGTGTTTAAAGGAGAGGACCAAGGTCGCCAAGCTCTATCTCGACTTCTGTCTGGAGTCTGTTCGTTGCCTCCAGACCACCGTCGAGTACCTTTCCGAACGCGAGCAGACCCGCCCTGCCGACCTTCCCTACACCGCCGGTTACTTTATCGATCTCGTCGACCAGATTCACCACTACGCCCAACAACTTGCTGACGCCAAGGCCAACGAAAAGGCTGGTTCTGTCAACATGGATTTCCACAGGTACAACCTCCGATCTTCAGCCACCATGGCTGCCATCACAACCATAAACCCAATCCATCTTACCCGTGCTAACCCCGACCCCAGCTCTGATGAGATCAAGCTCCACGGCGGCATTGCCGTGAACGGCCGCCCCGCCGAGCTTGTCCGCATCAGCCGCGATGGCCGTGCCGTGTCTATTGCCACTGGCCTGCCCGTCGAGCTCGAGGAGGACGTCAAGGATAACATCCGTATTAAGCGTTCCGCCAGCCAGGAGCTGGAGGACGAGGAGGAGATCATGCGGTCCATGGCCCGTCGCAAGAAGAACGCTCCTCCTGAGGAGTACGCCCCTAAGATGTGCAGCGTTCCTGGCTGCACCAAGGAGTTCAAGCGCCCTTGTGACTTGACCAAGCACGAGAAGACACACTCGCGCCCCTGGAAGTGCCCCCTCGAGTCCTGCAAGTATCACGAGTACGGCTGGCCCACCGAGAAGGAGCGTGACCGTCACATGAACGACAAGCACTCGGACAACCCGCCGATGTACGAGTGCCTGTTTAAGCCCTGCACATACAAGTCCAAGCGTGACTCGAACCGCAAGCAGCACATGGAGAAGACTCACGGCTGGACCTATGTTCGCACCAAGACCAACGGTAGCAGCAAGAGCGCTGCCGGCCAGGTTGCCGCTTCGCCTTCCATCAAGGATGGTGGTCAGATCCAGAACTCCGGCTCGTCTGTTCGCGGCAGCATGGATGCCTCGAGCACCACTCTGCCTACCCCTCAGCTGGTCAACCTGCCGACGCCCGTCAGCTCCCGCAGCCCCAACGTGACCACTCCCGGCTACGACGAGTTCTCTGCTCCTCTGTTCAGCGGCATCGAGTTCCCGACTTGCGCTCCTGGCGACATCCTGCCCGGTGACCTGCTCCCTGCTGAGCTGGACGACCTCGACTTCTCGCCGCTGCCGATTGACCTAAACGATGCCTCTGCTTACATGTCTCCGTCCAACGCCTCGAGCCTGGACAACAACTCTGCTTACCAGGACATTGGCCAGGACATGACCATGTATGAGGACATTTACAGCGCCCCCATGCAGCTGCCAACGCCTGAGCCCATCTTCGCTCCCAACTACGCCAACAAGGAGCTTCTTGACCAGTTCATGGCCCTGCAGGCTCCCGATTTGTGCGCACCTATGGTCACTCCGGCCCAGCAGCAGCAGATGGCTCGCCTTCAGGCCATGCACCAGCAGATGCAGCAGCAAGAGCGCCAGAACCAGCTGGCCCAGAACCTGATGCCCCACATCTCGCCCCTCGGCGAGGCCAACACCATGTTGTTCACGCCGGACTCCATGCTTGATGACGAGGGCTTTGTCGATTACTCTGACGACACCACCAAGACGGGCACGGACTTTATCCTGTTCCCTAACGCCGAGCTGGCCGCTCTGCCGCAGACCACGTTCAAGCACGACCCTGTGTTCGACACGCTGTTTGAGGAAATGACACCCAGCCTGGCCGCTGGCTTCTCGCAGCCCACGTCTCAAATCTACACCAACATGGACTGGTAAACGCTTTGCGCTATTAATGAAGTATTGCCACATCCTTGTACTTAATATCTCACCCCTCCATCACACTTGTTCCACAACACACCTCATCTTCCCTCGATCATCACATTCGATCTCATCTTCCCACATGTATTTTGCACAACAACTCTTGTTTTCACGGCCGGGTTCTATTATTAGCGAAGCGGACGAAAGACAACACCACCCCAATATGGGCGGGTCTCTTATTGTCGACAGTTTGGTGTTTTTATGTTTCTAGTTCTTTGACTGTTTTTTTATCACTTCATTTGAGTGATACCGTTTGTTTATGACAGTTATGATTTCTCAACAAGAGGAGGAAATAAAGTATCTCAGCTTTCTTTTTATTTCTTAAGATAAAGACCTTTCTCCTTTGCTTGCCCTTTTCTTTTCTATCTTTGCCATCTTTCCTCACGGGTGTAACTACCTCCAACGAGAAAAACAGGACAACAAAAAAACACGCAAAACGAGAACCACACCCACAAAAAAAGAACGACAACGGCACCTCATCGACTGGTCCGAAAAGACTACACTGCTTTTCACTTCCTCGTTTGCTTATTCTTTTTTCCTCTTGTTTCTGTTGCTTACTTTGCTGCCTTGTTTGCTGTCTACGTCATCTGCTCTCGTGTACTTCTTTCTTACGTCTGGTCGGTCTTTCTTTTCTTGTACTACAACCACAACCATTTCTGTTTTCTACCACATTTCACATCTATGGGAGATTTATAAACAAATGGAATTTGATCTTTTTTCTCTCTCTGAACAGAAAGTTATCATGATGGTTGATGTTTGTACTGTGATCGATTTGATGAGAAGTAAAACGCAGTGGAAAAGTGATAATGAGCAAAGCAACAGAGGCAGTATGTCACATCATGTTCGAGCACCAAACACCACCCCAAAAGTAATCTTTTCACCACCCTACACTTGATTCCCCATACCTAGATAGAAAACCCATTACTCAAAAAGAAACAAAAAAATTATATAAAAAAAGCGAGCGCCAAAAAGCGAGAAAGGATCTTTGTCGATGTTGAATAAAATAATGAATTTATGGCTTCATATTATCCGTCCCTGCCCTGTGGTTGCCTATTTAAAGTGGAGCCCCATCCAAATGCATGTCACGTGTAAGGAAATGAGCTACAGTCAATCTTTTCTCCAAGGTCCAGTTTTTCAACCGCCTTCCTCTCGTACTATTTTTTTCTCCCTCTTTCCGCGAAACCATATCCCGACGCCTTTTTGCCTTTACTCTCACGCCCCCCACGACACATACACGACCACGTGCCATCTAGATCAAAGGAAGAAGCCTTCTTTTGAGTCTGTCGATTTTTCTTCCCTCGAATTCCTTGTTTTCGACGTCCAAAGGCATCGCACGAACTCTGTCGGGGCGTCTGCTCTGCAGCCTTCTCTCTCGACGATCCTTCCATCGAACGACCAGAACCCTGATTTTAGGGGGAGGAGGAAGGGTTCACGGGACCCTTGATACGGCACGGCGGAGTAAGCAGGCCCTGCTGGACTTGTCCCGACATCGGGGTGAGACTGAATCTTCTCTTTTCTGTCGTCTGGCGTCATCGAGATTTCGACTGCCGTCAATACTGTACTACGGGAAAGTCGTGGGGGGAGAAACTGGCACTTTGTTCTTTTTATCCCGTCGAACGCCTGGACGCCTTGACGCCTGGGTCTCCTGACGCCTCGATGTCTATCTCGGCTTTTTTTTGGACGGACGGACCCGTTCGTCCGGGTCGTGGCACCCTATGTCACGACCTTTTCTAATGGTAAGCTTCTACTATGCCTCTGTCAACACTCAACACTTTCCTCTCTCGTTGTTTCGTCAGATCTACATGATGAGGTGCACGTCAAAAGAACTGCACATACCCCTTAAAATAATCTATAGGAAGAGCCGTCTGAGACTGTCCCTGTGGGGGGTCCAAAGGGAAAGAACAAAGCCAAGACTTCAAACCTCTGGCCCCCTTCTTTTCACCTTTGCCCCTGCCGCTAGGCTCGTTTACCTGCTGGTGTTTTCTTTCTCTTCTCTCCCATGGCCTCCCTTGATCCCTGTGCCGTTTGTTGCTCTTTGTCTTCGTCCTGTGTCTCCTTCGGGATCGATACGGAGGTTGATGGGGGGTGGCGCATAGCGGTTCGGGTAGAGCGAGGGGCGGCGGTGGGTAGCGAGGAGGGAGGCATGGCCCGGCAGGCGGGTAGGGAGGGTAGTGCTTTAACCGGGGTTTCTGAGAATAACAAAAAGACAAACACGAGAGAGTTGCTTGCAATTTATTTACATTTAGTTGCTTTCTCTGGAAACCATTGCTAACGTTGCATAAAAGACTGCTCTCTATTCTAGATACCTTCCCGGGCCCCGACGACACCGATGACAGTAAGCAGCTACAGAGGAGAAAAAGTAGAAAACCTCATACCAAGTGGTAGAAAATGCAGAGCACGTATTGCCTGTCGACCAGAACACACCGGGATGCTCACCCCAAGAACTCATGATAAATCACATGGAAGCACAGGCAGGCAAGACATGAAGAGGCGTAGTCTTCTTCATCGTAGAAAACTTTTGATCTAAATAAAGATCTGTAATAGACGGCATCATTTTTGGAAATATACATGCATTAAAAACATCAAATAAAATTCGTCAACCGTGATATACATATGTTTGTAAACTCTTCCTTGGTAAACCCTAATACCTCGCTCACATCTATAATGTTCCTTCTACTCGCTGTCACTGTCAAAGATCAACCGCCGGCCACGCTGCGCAGCAGCCGGTCGTTTTGTAGCAGCCTTATTTCCTCCATCATCATCGTCATCATCACCGACGACATCGCTCGAGTCGTCCTCGCCACTGAGGATATACTCGGCACTCTTTGGCGGAGGTCCGGTCGTCTTGGCGGGAGCTGCCCCTTTCTTTGGAGCCGCCTTTGGCTTGGCAGCTGCTGGAGCAGCAGCCTTCTTCGTAGTTTTCTTTTTCGCCGCTGGGGGTGCTTGCTGGTTGGCCCGGCCATGCCGCTCGCTAAAAATGCCGTCGTTGTCGTCGCTATCGTCGTCGAGCGTCTGGGATAGGCGGATAGGCATCTCAATGGCGCCGTTCGTCTTGGCTTTGGGTTTGGACTTGGACTTGCTCGCAGTGGCTTTGGCTGTTGCTGGCATTTTCTTGCGGGCAGCAACCACGGGTGGGGGTGAGCTTCTAACGGGCGACGACGTAAAGACCACGGTAGACTTCCGGCTCTTAGAGACAAGTCGCCGACCACCTCCAGTCTTCCGGCCACGTGGGCCGGTACCAATATCGTCGTCGTCGTCGTCGTCATCTACTTCGTCGCTAAAGGCATGACGAGGTTCGGGCAGACTCGATGTCGGAGCCACCTCGACTTCCTCGTCGTCCTCGACAATAAAATCGACCAAATCACCACCGCTGTCTGACCCATCGGACTCGTAGTTGTCACTTGTTCGCATACAGTCGTCGCCACGCTCCTCAAGGCGACCATAGCTGGTAGCACGACCACGACCACGACCGCCACGGCCACGGCCTCGGCCACGACCTCTCCCACCTCGTCCATGGCCAAAATAGTCGACTTCCTCTTCTTCTGACTCTGCCTCGCCCTCCTCGGCCTCTTCTGCAATGGCTGAGAATCCGCGTGAACCGCCACCACGGGAGCCAGCACCCCGCCCACCAGCGCCTCGTGCACCACGAGCTCCTCGTCCACGACCGCGTCCACGGCGAATACCGCGAAGGCTGGCACCGGTGCCTGCCGGCTGCGAGAACCGAATTATGTATTTGTCTTGGTCGCTCATGGGAGACGGCGTCAGGCCTGTTGGTTCACGGGGACCCTCTTGACGAGGAGGCGTCGGTTTACTCTGTTGGTGATAGCTTGGCTCAGGGCGTGGCGGCTGTGGTGTCGGCTCCCACGAAAGAACTTCTTCGGGTGTTGGTTCTCGGTGTGGTGGTTGAGGAGGCGTCGGTTCCCAAGAAATGGGTTCCTCGTCGGGGATCGGTTCGCGAGGAGGCGGCTCCCGAGGTTTGGGAAAGCTTGGCAGCACGGGTTCTTCCAGCAGATCAGACATGTCAGACATACCGGGCATGTCAGGGATGTCGGAGAACTTATGGCTCGGAGGCGCAGCAGGCATTTCGGGAAGTTTGGGTTCTTCGTGGGCGTCGACAACCCGAGCGACCTTTTGTGACCTTTGTACAGAGCGCAGGGGGGCCGACTTGGCAGTGACAGTTTCTGGCATCTCGGGAAGTCTTGAAATCTCCAAGATATCATCATCAAAACTGGCGTCACCAATGTCTTCCATCAAGGCCTCCAGTTCCTTCTCCATCTCTATTCCAAGGCCTTCATCTTCGCGAACCTTGTCCGCAACCTCTTCCTCGTCCTCTTCCACCACGTCGGGCATATCCAAGTCCATGTCGATATCCTCGTCCACGTTCAGATTGGGGTTCAGGTCCGCATTCAGCGTGTCGTCAAGATCGTCGTCGAGAATGTCGAGTTGCCATTTCTTGCGAGCGCTGCTGCCTGGGATCGGATCCTTTTTGGCGGCATCCCGTTCGGCCTCGGAGTCGGAATCGTCGCTACAGAAGTCATCGAGGAGCCGCTGGTTGACAGCCTTGACTGCCGGAAGCGGAGCTGGCGCTTGAGGCAGACGGCCATACTGCGGTAGCGGTGCACGAGTGGCCGGGACACGCTTCTCACCAGCGCTTTTCGAGGCAAAGGTCCGGCGCGAGGTCTTGGGGAAGTCGTCTTCGTCGTCTTCGTCCTTGATATCATCGTCGTCCCGTCCACCACCACCAAAGCTGTACGACTGGAACTGCGAGCTTCGCTGGCGCGTCATGCCCTTCATAGCTGGCCTGAAGCTGCTGCCGCCGCTCTTTTTCTTGGACCAGCGTGATGATTCACCCTCGTCCTCCTCTTCGTCGTCGTCATATTCCTTCTTAACGGAGGGCTGGTTGTTCATATAACCCACGGGTGTGAGTCTTGCCCGCTCTGTCTGCGTAGAAACAGGGCCAACACGGCGGCGCTTAGACAGGGGCTCCGAGGACGACGGTATAATGGCCGTCGCACCAGCGGTAGCGGTTTTGGGTCGCGATGGTGGCTGAAATCTAGACCTTGGCGGTGGATGCGCAAACACCTGCTCCTCCTCTTCAAGCTCTTCTTCTTCAGACTCATCAGAGTTGGGAGCGAACTTGGGTACCCTCTGGCGCATATATGACTCGCCCTGGGAGCGGGGCCGGTCGTAGGCGCCCTCCGTCAGCCGGGCCATGAGCTTGACGTTGCGGCGAGTGAACTTTCCGTGGTGCAGGTACTTTGTCGGGCGTAGTTTCTGAAGGGCTTCGGGGTCGGCTGTGTCAATCACGGGTGTGCTGCCCTGTGGGCCAAAGGCCGATGAGAACGACGAGTTGTTGTTATAGCTGCCGTTCTTGCGGCCATCTCTTAGGGCCGTCTGGAGATCTGGAATCTCCATCAAAAACTCCGTCTCGTCCCGCTCTGGCACGACTGGTCTTGGGGCTGCCGTCTTTGCCCTTGCTTTGAAGCCGAGCTTGGTCTGTCCGTCTTCTTTGACAGTTGATGCCGTGACAAAGCCAGTCTCCGCGTCGTCGGGCATGTGGAACACCTTCTTTGATGCCTTGGGTGGTCTTCCACGTCCCTTGCTAGGCTCCGGGAGTGACCCATCCTGGGTGTTTTCGATGGGGATTTCGACATGGCGTTTGTCGACTTCGGGCTTGATGTCTCGAGGGACAATCCGCTCCGAAAGGTCAAAGCGGAAGTTGAACCGCGAGCCTTCACTGACAAGTTTCTGCATGTTGGAGTACTTGTCCTGCGCCTCGGCAAACTTGTCCTCTTCTTTGCCCTTCATGAGAAGAAGCAGGACGCGACCAGCACGCTTACGGCCTGTACGGCCCATACGCTGCAGCATGCGAATGGGCGACGACGAGGCATCGTAACAGATGATCAGATCGACCTGGCCAATGTCCAGACCTTCTTCACCAATAGACGTCGCCACTAGGACATTAAACTCGCCTGATTTGAATCTCTTAATTGCTTCAATCTGGGCCTTCTGTTTCATGCCGGCGCTGCGCTTCGAGTCGGCCTGGCCAACAAAGATGGACGCCTTGACGTTGGGGATGCCGCGGTTGAGGTTCCGCACAATGTCTTCGGCGCTGTCGCGGAACTCATTGAAAACAATGGCCCGCGTATTGGACCCGGGCGGCTGGTCTTTGAAGTGGTCGAACAGTTGTTCTTTGAGGAATGTGAGCTTGGGGTGGCTCTCAAAGTTGTCCTCTCGCATCCATCGCTCAATAGTCATCATCATCTCCTGAAAGTCTGGGTCGCGGAAGAACGCCTTCTTGTTCTTCGAGCCCTTTTCGTCCTTTTCGACTTCATTCCGGAGTTCGGCAAGGTTGTCGTAGCAGGCACGAATACCATGGAAGTTGAGGAGCTTGATCGAGTGTGCCAAGGTCTTGAGTAGGGCAAACGTGCCCATGATCATAAACTTCGTGCCCTGGTTCACGTGCCGGCCCGGCCCCGCCACCCATTCTCGCTGAGCCTTGAGTAGGGTGAACGTGTTGAGGGACATTGGATCACGGCCAAACCAGATTCCCTGCTGGGTGAGTTTGTCACAGAAGGGCTTCAAGGCTTTGGAGAGCAAGTCCTGCACACACTTCATCTCCGTCGACGGCTCCATCGTCAGACGCTCAATGTCACGGTTATGGACATATTGGCGGATATCGATGGAGTCTTCTGTGCGGATCTCGACATTGGACATGCCCAGGTTGTCAATGACGTCCTGAACTGCCTCCACAGAGGATCCAGGCGTTGCCGTCAGCGCCAGCACGCGGAAACTGTTAGTGAATCGGCGCATGAAGCCAATGACCTTGACGTAGGCATAGTCGCCTGTTGCGCGATGGGCTTCGTCAATGACCAAAAGTGCAATAGACTTGGGGTCGGCGTAACCCTTGGACAGATCGTTTTGCAGCGTCTGTGGTGTCATGAAGAACAGACGCTTGCTTTTCCACTCGGCCTCGCGTAGTGATGGAGGTGTCTCGCCTGTCAGGAGCGTCGTGTCTGAACGGGGAATGCCGGCAATGTTCAGACAGGCCTCGACCTGCTGCGAGACCAGAGGCTTGGTCGGTGCCACAAAGATCATTTTGGCATCTATGGTCCAGCGGTAGAAGTTGAGGATGACTGTGGCTGCAATAAACGTCTTTCCCAGACCAGTCGGAAGTGCAACCAACGTGTTGTTGAACAGGCTGCTCTTCACGATGCTGAATTGGTAGTCGCGGATGGCGCCCAGGTTCGTCGGGTAGACCCAGGTCTTCATGGCCTCCTTGTCGATCTTGTGGTGCGTGGGCTTCTCGGGTGGCATGTCTGATACGAAGGCGTGATTGTGGTGTATTGACTGCGATGCTTCGGCCTGGAGTGTATCGCCGTACAGAGTGGTCTGTCTGAACGACTGCTGGCCCGAGAGCCGTAGAGGGTTTCTGGCACTTGAGATGACCGAGCGCTGTGAGTGGGAGGCACCGCCGTTGTAGCTGGCAAATGAACTGTCAAATGCATCAGAAGGAAGGTCGTCCAGTTCTGCGGACAGATCAATGGGTTCTTGTGCCGTCGATTGCCGGATATTATTGTGCTGTATATGGGTCAGAACACGTTTTAGTATTCTTGAGCTCTGTCATTCTAGTCTGTCATACCTGATTCTGTGGCCCAGATCTTGATGCATTGCCGTTGGTTTGTTGTGGACGAGGAGGGGCCGCCATGGTCTTTCCAGCAGCAGCATTTTGGCGGAAGGCCGACACAACCGGCTTTCCCGTACTCGGTGCGCCTCCCCATGAGCCAGTCGATGTCCTCGGCGTCGTCCGTGCCGTAGATACAGTCGAGGGCGTCGTAGCTGCTGTCGCGGGCCGTGACGATGTCGACAACCGACTGCTGGGCTGTGTCGTCTCATAGGCGAACATTAAGTCCTCGTCGGCGACATCACCGCCAAAAAAATCGTCGTCGTCGTCCATCCTCGAGTCACTGACACTGCCTGGCCTTCAGAGTGGGGTGTCATTGACGTGGGTGGTGTGCTGGTTGCTCATCCGTCGTTGGTAGTGAGTCTCGTGAATGCTATGTTTTAACAGTGAGGTGCTCCAAGCAGCGGTTAAGTGACGCGCTATCCGCGTCCAGGCACTCAAGACGCGGGCTCCCCCATTCTCCCCTCTGTCGCCAAGTCACGTGATGCCGAAACACTTGTTGATGGTTGTTTTGCATGGGCGGGGCAGGCGCAAGGCACCAAGAAGATGACTAACAATGCACTTGCTGCCTGTGGAGCGCCTTGCCGTGGGCACGTGTTTGGCCAATCACAGCTCTCAAATCGCGCTCCCAAGCCAAACTCTTTCGCTCTTCCCGCATGCGGCATCCATCAAAGGTCAGGGCGACAGCGAAAAAATAAAAATAAAAAACAAAGAAGCTTTCTCCTTCTTCTTTCTTCATCCTCTCGCGTCTCCTCCTCCGTCGACAGCGCCACGATCGCCTACAAAACCGGCTGCTGTCCTGTTTGGCCTCTTCTCTACCCTCGCTCAATCATTATTTGCATTTCTACACTGTCTCTGAACTGGGCACAACTGCGGATCTCGACGGCTATTTCCTCGCCACTTTTCTCTCACGATCTCTTCACCTTTTCATCGAACTCGACGCTCCTTTCCTTCTATAACATCGAATACCGACACTCGAACAACCTGCCTCTCTTCTCCTTTCTTTCTTTCTCTTTTGTCCGCCACCCTTCCTCCTCTCTCGACGCCTATTCGTTCCTACAGAAACGGCCTCTCCCACCCAACCACAAAAACAACCCAAAAAACACCCAAAAAACACAGCCCACTTTCCTCGAAATGGCTCCTCCGACTGGTCCTCGCGCAGACGCGCGTGCTACGAGAAGCTCTACGCGGAACAACAACAACAACACGGGTGGCGGTGGCACCAGAGGCGGCATTCGGAAGCAGGGCGGCGGTCCCAAGACCGACCGCAATGGCGACGTGATTATGGGCAACAACCCTGCTGCGAAGACCGAGGGCCGTAAGTCGGGTCAGTCGACGCGCGGCGGGCGGGGTGGCTCACGTGCTGTTGCCGCTGCCGAACAAAAAATCAAGAGACATCTGGGTGTCCAGGGCGAAGCGAGCTTGGCCAAGCGGATTTCAGAGCTTCCACGCAAGAAGTTCAGCAACATGGCCAACCGCAAGGTATTCAAGATCACCGGCCTGCAACAAAGTAAGGCTGCCTCGAACGCCGATCGTGGCGAGCGTGGCCTCCTCGACTTTATTGAGCGGAAATCAGCGAATATGGGTCGCGGACTCAAAATCATCAAGGTACGTATTTGAAACTGTGACGTGTGGAACACTTACGTTGCCCTCTTTTTTTTGGAATAGTGATCTATGCTCCTTTGCGGATCTACCAACATACATCCGTCATCGCATCGTCATCGCATATCCTTACCTTCGGGTGCGGCTTTGTCTCGCCTCTGCTATTTACGACTAACTAGCTAACACGACACCACCTCAGTCGCGACTCGACAACGACTTCATTCTCTCCGTCATGGTGGACCAGGAAGACGCCGAGGAGCTCATGAAACTCAACAACTTTGTCTTTGCGGGCGCGAAGCTCACTGTGGCCGAGGACCCTCAAGGATGGCCCGGCCAAGCTGCACCGAAGCCCAAGCTGTCCCAGGAGACACTTGAGCGCAAGTCACAGCTCCAACAGGTGCTAGCCACCCGCTACGACGCCGGGGCCAAGCTCCTCAATCTCTCTCGCCTGGGTGAGGATCCCGTGCTTATTGGGATGGGATACCTCGAGGACAAGGACCGAGCAGAGAAGACATTCAAGGTGCTCATGGCAATCTGCGACGAGACTTTCCCCACAGCCGATGCCAAGCGTGAAGCAGTGGTCAGTGTATCACTTGCAAACAACAACATTGACTGGGTCGGCCAAGTCTTTGATCTCGCCGAGACCTTTCCCGACATCAAGAACCTGGACCTCAGCGGGAACGCGTTCAAGCAGCTGAAGAGCCTTAACCGCTGGAGAGGCCGCTTTCGCAACCTGGAGACGCTTCTTATGATCGGCAGCCCTGTGGAGACCGAGGACCCCAACTACAAGACGGAACTCATGCAGTGGTTCCCGAGGCTCATGAACTTGAGCAACGTTCAAGTCCGGACGCCCGAACAGCTTGCGGCAGAGGAGGCTGCCAGGGCAGCAGCCCGCCCCATCCCTATCCCGCAGTTCGGCTCCGACTTCCGCGATGGCAGCGGTATATCCGAGGCCTTCTTGACCCAATTCATCCAACTTTACGACACGGACAGAGCCCAGGTGGCATCCATCTTCTACGATGACGCCAGCCAGTTCTCTCTGTCCGTCACAACACAGACGCCTCGCGACCAGAGCGACTCGCCTGTTCTTCCTTGGGCCGCCTACCTGCGCTACTCCCGGAATCTTACTAGGATTACCAGCCGGAGCGCACGCGTTCAGCGGCTCGTCCGCGGTGCTGCCATGATCAAGGAGCTGTGGGCCACTCTGCCCCAGACACGGCACCCTAACCTGACGACGGAGCTGCACAAATACATTGTCGACTGCCACCCACTCCCGGGCATTATGGATCCCACAGGCCAGAGCCCGACAGGCGTCGACGGTCTCCTGCTTACTCTCCACGGCGAGTTCGAGGAGATCGACCCCACAACCAGCAAGGTCGGCAAACGGAGTTTTACTCGGACTTTCGTTCTCGGCCCTGCTGCGCCAGGTGGTCAGACTGCCTTCCGCGTCGTCAGCGACATGCTGTCCCTGCGTGCACACCAACCCATTCCCGACCAGTCATCTCAAGCCTCATCCGAACAGGAAACGAAGCAGAAGATGATCACGGAGCTGTCCAGGCTGACAAACATGACTCCCCAATACTCGGAGATGTGTCTCGCAGAGGCGGCATGGAACTACGACGGTGCCGTCGCCAAGTTCCAGGAGTTGAGAGTAAGTCTATCATTATGCTTTGCACGGTATCGTGTCATTCCTTTGTACACATCCATACTAACATTCTATCTCACAGCCTAACCTCGGTCCCGAAGTATTCATGAACTCGGCGGCCTAGGGGCCCAACATGATGTCTGAACAGGCCGTGGCACAGCGTACTCCCGATCCAACGAGATCCCACACGGGCGTGTACAACGGTTATTCGTTCTAACCAGGGTGGTAGTCCGTGTACGACTGCTCACTACCAATAAAAAAAAACTATCAACGAACGGGGGATGACGATTGCCTGGGGCATGTCCTGCAGGCAGGTCGGGCGGGTGGTGTTTTTGGCATGCGACTCGGAACGAGTCTCTTGTCATTGAGAGAACGAACAAAGACTGGTTTTCATGGAGTTACACGGAAAGGACATCAATAATGGATTGGGTCTTTGGTTTCTTGCATTTTTATGCATTTGCTGCATATTGTTTTCTTTTGTTTTCACTCCCTCCATTTGTTGTATTGTGGGCAGGGGTCACAGGAAGGTTTGGATTTCTGCATTTGTCGTTTTTTGTTTTGTTTGTCGGCTGCATCGGGGTGGTCTCTCGGCTGGTTTCATTGTTCTGGCTCTCTCATTTGTCTTTGTCTCTTTGTCTTTTGTGTATTGCGTCCGGGCCTATTTTTAACGATACCAACCAACGCGCTTCTTTTTTTTTCTCTGCCAACTCACCACCGTTAGCAATGCCGGTTATGGATGTCTCTTTACTATGAAATATTCTCCGAGCAACGCGAAGGAAGCACAGCAAGCAAATACCGTGACGTTCCGCAGCCGGTGACTGACGGACATGCGTGAGCACATGGACAAAGAGACTTGACATCAAAGCACGGTCAGGGCAATGGGCCCCCAACAGGCCAACAGAGAAGCGCCACCCTCCCTTCGGGTATGCACGGTGACGATGTGCCTCTGCCTGCGTCTCGAGGCCGATGCCGCATACCATCCTGCCGCCGGGAAGGAAACGCCACTGAGAAGGGAAACAGCAGACCGCAGAACCAGATCTTTCCAGACCACCACGATTTCAGACCCCAACTCTCAACGACCGTTTGAGCCGCCCAAATATGCACGATGGGTTTAATATAGCAGCAGCGATGCATGTTCGGCAGGTTCGTGGCTGTGTGTGTGTGGGGGGGGGGGGACCAGTTTATTTCCTATACAAATTGTTAGCAGAATCAACATCTTCAACACTAGTCTGCTGTGCCTAAGCTCCTATGTGACTGTATATATGATCTCTTGCATGTACTTATTTTTTGTGTTGTGTTGCCAATGACTGTTCTTTTTTGTAATTTTAAAGTATACGTTGTGAACTTTTTTATATTACATGTATTTGTTAAAAGTACGTTCTATTTGTACGTTGTGTAAACTTCAAAACACACTACTTTCTACCATCTCATCTACCATCTCATAAGGTCGTAGTTCTTTGGCCCCCCAAGCACAGATACTGAAGATTACATGAAAAGGGCGGGCCGTCACATCAAGAGAGAAAACCACAGGGCGCCGACATCACAGGTCGGATGCCGCCTCTTTGTGACGTCGATGCCGCCCAAAGATCGGCATGCAGGCGATTCGTCCACAAAGACGGAAATGTGGACCTGCATAGTGCATTTGTCGAGCAATTTTGGCCAATCAGGTGTTGCAGACGTGCTTCGGCGCTCTGGTTCGCTGCACCTGCACGCCGTTTCCCACCACACAGAGAAGCAGAGTTTAAAAAAGCCGCGCGCGAATTTTCAGGGAAAAAAGGTCGTCAGCAACAGCAGCCAAAGTACGCCGATGCCATGGAAGCAATAAAAATTGAGACGACCTTCCAAAGAGGCCCAACCCCGTTCTCTCGTCTTTGTTGGTGGTGTCACATGTGGCCGTTGAAGGCGGCTCTCGCGGTCCTTGGAACGTGAGCGCAATATGACCAGCAGAGGTGGTATGCATAAAGATGCAATTCCAACCTTGAAATTCAACAAAGGTCGAGCACACCTAGCGATTCGCGAACTTTTTATTCGGAAGAGGGTCCAGGCTCAGCGCTAAACTCGAGACGATCAAAAAGAAGAGCGTCATATGAGCAGTATTTCGCACTGGGAATTGCAAGCGGGATTGCTTTTCATGGTCTTCAGGATGCAATGCGCCGTCGTCATATGGGATGTGTATGTGTAGGACTTAGGTTCGACTGCCGATCTGTGCCGCCTGCAGATCGAATGTGAGAAGTAAGGAGGGATGACGGCCCCCAGGTGGTGCTATTTACTGGCCGTCCATGAGAAGCTTTGGCATACAGTTTCGTGATATTGATGTCAAGGCCACTGAACCCTTTGTTATCAACGGCTGGTGGGGAGCTGCCGAATTTAGATTGAGACAGCGGGCCGGAAGGAGAAATTGTGACGACACTGCGAAAGGGATAATATCAGTAAACAGTAAACACCTTGCCCAGAGACGGCATAGCTTATGTCGGACATTCTAGTGCTTCGGCGCGCAATATTGGAGCAAAAAAAAGAAGCAAACATATGGAGCATCCCCCACGCAAAGGTAAGAAAGACTTCCCTTGAAAAGGGACACCACGATGGTCCGCTCGTGGTATCGTTGCAAAAAAAAAAATTATTTAAAAAAAAAAGCCCCGATGCTCAGACTTGTTCAGCTTTGCCCAATTCGATCCGGCCAAGACGCCTCGTTGGTGGTGTTACCTTTCTGGTGGTATTCGCGTGCGTGGGCAAGGCAAATAAGGGAAAGTGTAGCGAGACGATTGCATGATTGACTGATGACGAAGGGCGATGAGGCCAAAAACACTTCAACAAGCACGTCCCGGATACTCCGTACAACTGCGAGGTCCCCAGCGGTCAGAGGACGAGAACGGCAGAAAAGGTTCTTATTGCGTCGGATTGTTGTAATCGCGAATGGATGTGCAGAGCAGCCAATACAAAAGCAGCTGTTTTCTTATCGCTCTTCTCTCTTGTCTTTTTGGGACACCGCATATCGCAATGGGACGAGACACCTCGTGCGGAGAACATTAAGATTGCTTTGTGTCGTCCAAAAGCCAAAAAGCCTGGCAGACAAGCCCGAAGCCCTGGAAGACCAGGGACAGTTTTCTGGGTCTTGAAATCTTCAGAAAGAACGATATTCAGCAGCAAAAAAATTATTGGAGACTGCAAGCTCTCCTCGCCGCCCTCGTAAACACGGCTGAGTCCCGCTTCGAATGGTAGGGTGCCAAGAGAGCGCCCTTGTACCTCTTGGGCGAAGCGTCTATGGAAAAGTACAACGACCATCGTCACGATGCCATTCTTGGTCCGCGCTAGCTCAGGGGCAGGCGTTGTGCACACCGGCGCGTTTCAGCAAGAGTGGTTCCCCCCCGGACAGGACCGCTCGCCCAAGTGGAGTCGGGCGGCTTGTTCTCTGTGCAGCGGCTGGGCATCAGGGCCTCTTGGGCGCCGTTGCTTCCAATGTCTCTGCCTCTGGCTTTGTTGTAGGGCCCTGGATAGACAGAGAAGAGAGAAGAGCCAGGTCAGGCCCTCTGTACGTCGTAATCATGGTGTTCTGCGAATTTGCAGTGCTTGTCGCCCTCTTCTCGTCTTTCAGCCTCTGGCTGGGCGCTTCCCGAACGGCGACTGAGACAGCCACAGCGAATCAAGTCGGACAGGCATGTCGCATGTCTGACTTTGTATCGCGACAAACAGGCTAGAGGCAGTGTTCGTATGAATTAGCAGAAATATCTCAGCATAGAACAGACAACTGTGACAGAGCAGGATCGGAAACAGAGCGAGAGGGGACAGGGAAGAAAAAGAAAGAATAGCGAGCGTCTTGCCGGGAGAGGAGACAACAACAGGCCACAACAGACAACAAGGGACGGCAGCAGGGTGTAATACTCCGTAATATTTGGTGAAAACCCGTTTTGTTTTCTGTTTTAATTCTCGCGGCCGCCGTTGTTTGGTTTCTTCGCGGCCGCACAGGGGAGCCTGGCTTTTTCGCGGTGGTGTGCACCGTTTCTGACTTCCATATTATCCGAGTGGGAGGTCAATCAATAGCAAACCCAGGGTTCTTTTTGATTGCGTCGATATGCCGGGACGAGGGGGTAAAGGTCGAGGATACTCGTATTTGTACGGAGTATGGAGTATGCAACTGCTGTGTACATGTATTTACGGAGTACATTACGTTCGTATTCTGCGGGACAAGGAAAGAAAAAGGACAAGGTATCGTAGCGTGCCCAACCTTCACCTAAAAGAGCAACCAAAAAAGGGGAAGGAGCCAACCGCCAGGGGCACGTTCCCCCTGCTAAAGGTACTACTTGAGGTGTGGTACAAAACAATATATTTGCTAGACAGTACACTGAAATGTAGCATAGGAACACAGTACTTGAACCCTCCCGTCCCTTGCAGATCCCCACCGTTGGCTGCGCGCTGTGATTGGCCAATGCTGACCTTTTGTCGTGCAACGCCTCTTTCCTCACCCCCTATCAGGTCCCATTCGAGGCTCTGCCTTTGCTCCTTCCCTCCCGTCGTGGTCGTGCCTTCCCATTCTCTTCGCAGCTGTGCCTCTTGAAGCGAGAGAGGTGAGAGGGGCAAAGGCTTCCTTTCCTCCCGTCTTTTGAACTCGTTCTTTACCTTTTGTAGATGCATCCTTCATCTGTTGACATTCGTTGTATTTCACCATTCTCTTGACTATTGCAACGACGTGCCTCCCCAGCAAGCCAGACCAAACAAACACTGAAGAAGCCAACTCCATTCTTTCAGTGGACACCCCTTGCTCCGTTCAAATACTTCGTACACGAAAACAGGAACCTGGCACATAGCAGCCTTTTCTTCTTTGCAGATCAATAGGTAAAATCAACGGAAAGCAACAAACAGCAGCCTTTTTGTGCTTTTGTGCCTCGAAGGCGGCGCAGCACCAACCGTCGCCCCCTTTTTCGTGTCTCTACCCTGCAGCAATCAGCATCGTATTGATATTAGCGGCCGGGGCGACCAGGGTCCCTCTCTTTCAGAAGCCACGAGAGGCAGCAAAAAGATACTCTTTGAGTCTTTCTTGGGCATTCAGCACAGCCTTCACAGCGTCCTCTGGTGCGCTTTGAACCACCATCCGCATACGGCGTGCAGATACGGAGTAGGAGTATTCTGCTCTTCTTTCTTCGTATCTGACTGTCGCTTTGCGCGCTCCTGGTCCGTCAGCCAGCCATTCATCCATCCAAATCCATCCCCCGTTCCTTGGCTGGCCCCAGTCGACCACCACCCTAGTCGTGCGACAACGCAGGGACACTGGCTTGACTGGGAGACTGGCACACAGAAAGAGTGTGTGCAAACCTCTTTCTGTTCCTGTGCTCCTGGCCTCTTCCTGGTGTTCCTGGCTCTCATCCTGGGGTCCCCTTCTCACCTGTTTCTCACCTCTCGCTGCCTCTCGCTTCCCCTTTCCCTCCTCCTCCCCCCTTTCCCGCTCTTTCAAAACATTCTCTCCATACACGAACCTGTTGCTGGAAACACTCGTCCTCTCGCAGCACAGTACCACAGCAGCAAAGGAAATTCCTTGTGCTTTTTTTTTGTCGATCATCGAAAGCTTTGCTGAGGGGGCCGGCTCTCCTCCCTTTCTCCTTTTCTCTCACTTACTCTCTCGACACCGCCGTCTACCGCCTGCATCTTCAGGCCACACCTTTTTCGCTTCACACGACTCCTCAGTCGCTTCCTCACTCTCTCCCTCTCACAGCGGC
Organism: Sporothrix pseudoabietina; assembly: GCA_019925295.1. NCBI lineage: Eukaryota > Fungi > Ascomycota > Sordariomycetes > Ophiostomatales > Ophiostomataceae > Sporothrix > Sporothrix pseudoabietina. The sequence continues at coordinate 105,574 of JADHKS010000030.1, read as the reverse complement.
CTCGTTGTTGCGTGACTGTCCCTTTTCTTCCTTTCTTCCTTTCTCTCTCGGATATACTCCTCTTCTCCAGGACTGATTTGGGCACTTCTTTTTGCGGTATTCGCTGCTCGCGTTGACTTGCATACCTGACATTCCCTCTTTGCTTTTGTACCCTCTCCCTTCGTTCGTGCGCGAACTCGACCACTCTTTACATTCCTCGCGAGCCAGCACAATCGCCTTTCTTCGACTGCCCCGCCGATTTCCCCAATCGCCAGCCGAACCGCGCCGCTCAGCCGATTTACAGTTTCACTCTCATTCGGCTTTGTTTTGTTATGTTTTGATCATTCGTGATCGCTCGGTTTTTGTTCTGTACTCGTGACGCTTCACGGCCTGTTCCTCGATCGAAACAGGTCCCAAACGACGACGACAACAGCTCGACTCTTATTATTCTCAGCAGGCCTGTCGACTGGCCCTCTTCCCGGACCCGATTCATTTCTTTTACTCTCTCTCGACGTACGACGACGCTATGCAGTGCCGGCAGTAATACGACGACGAACGCTTTCGAGATTCAAGCGGCTAACTCGCTTCCGCTCGACGGGCTTCAGCGGTTCACGACTTTGATCGAGCGACCGTCAACAACGTCTTTCACCTGGCTTTTCTCTCGTATCTTCGACCGATTTTCTCTCTCATCTGATTAACACGCCACGTCCCGGAAGGGACCAACCGCCACGATGTCGCTTCCTCAGCCCACCGTGGCTTTGAACAACATTTGTTCCGCCATCTTCAACAACACTCTCTACACATATTCTTCGGCCGCCTTCCAATCTCTCGCCCTGACGTCCGGTGCCAAGTGGAAGACGCTGGGTTACAAGACGTCTGTGACTGGCGCAGTCTGTGTCGGCAGCACACCAGCCGATTCCACGCAGGCTGGCTTCTTCGTCATCGGCGGCACGAGCACTTCGGCTGACTATCCCGGTCTTCAAAAGTACACTTACGCGACTGGTGAATGGGAGACAATAGCCCTCTCGTCGCTCGTCACACAAGACCGCCTGTACCATGGCGCAGCCTACATCAACTCGACAGACAGCCTTCTGGTCTATGGTGGCCACCAAGACGGTAGCACCAGTGGCTCGCAGGACACCTTCACCATCGGTGCATCAGCCCCGTACCAGGTCGTGTCTATCCCGTCAACCTCTGCACCACTAACAACCGACCCTATCCTGCTGGAGTGGTCTGACACCGAGATTGTCATGATCGGTGGCAGCACCTCCAACACCGCCGTCATGCTCTTCGACAGTGCTGCCGGCAACTGGGTCAACTCGGGTGCCACACTGCTTGACCCACTGACGACCAACACGACCGGTATGCAAGCTGCACTGATTACTGGTGACGACAACAGCAAAAACCTCTACACCTTTGATGCCACGGTGTCGCCAAACCAGGTCAGCCATATCGTCCTTCAGGATGGTACTGGTGCTCCTATCACAAACGCCGGTCCCTCGAAGCGGTCTGCAGAGGAGGAGGAGGAAGAAGTCTGGACCGAGGAGCTTGCTCGCCGTGCTTCCCTGACGGCTAGCAACTGGCCTGCCTACAACGCTACTCTGGCACCGTCAACAAAACGCTCTGGCTTCTCTGTTGCTCAAGGCTCGAGCGGTATGATTGTGCTTTCAGGCGGCGGTGGCAATGATGTTCTTTGCGTCTTCAACGGCCGCACGAACGCATGGCGCAATGCTACTCAGATGCTCGCATCACAAAAGGCTCTTGTGCGGACCAGCACTTCGTCCTCGTCCTCGTCGTCCTCCTCGGCAACTTCCGCACCGACCACTCTTCTCGTTGCTCCATCCTCGGTATCAGCCTCGGCCACTGCTACGCCTGCCGCCTCATCTTCCGTTGCTGCCGCCCCGGCCACAGTTTCCCACAACCTGCCCACAAATGCTCTTCTGGGCATTGTTCTGGGCGCTGTTGGTGCCATGGGCATCGTCCTCATTGGCCTGTACTTCCTCATCATGCGCCGCCGCAAGCGCCGCAACTTCCTTGAGGCCGCCCACAGCCGCCGTGCCAGCGGCACTTCCTCGTCTGAGAAGGATGCGTTTGCCATTGCCAGCGACAGCTTCCCGCAGCGTCCCAACGTCGGCGGCATGGGTACCTTCCGCCCGGGCCACCAGGCACAGGACTCCCAGGGTTCTTTCTCCTCTGTTGCTATCCTGATGGGCCGTGTAAACCAGCCTCGCCAGCCCGATACCATTCAGAGAAACAACAGTGGCGGTGCATCCAAGTCTAGCCCTACCAGCGGCCCCTTCAACAAGGGCTTCAAGGGCACCATTAGCCGGCCTATTCCCCAAACTCAGCCTGAGACGAGCATGGCCAACGTTGGTCCTCGCCATATGCAGTTTGAGCGTGGTGCCGGTGCCGGTATTGGCGCCGGTGCTGCCGCAGCTGCCACTGGCTCCTATGGCCGCAGTGTCACCGACTCGAAGCAGCAGCAGCAGCAGCAGCAGCAGCAGCTGGCTAACGGCCAGAGCGGTACACGCCGCTCATCAGGCTGGAACCGCTACTGGTCCGGAGGCAGCGCTATGAACATGCTTGGCTTCGGCAGTGGCAACGGTAACAATAGCCGCAACTCCAAGCGTACCACGGTCGCCAGTGACGCGAGTAGCAACTATTCGACTAACAACCAAAACAACCGCATTACGCAAGACTCGGCGACCGTGCCGCCACTGGACATTCCCGGCATGCCTGAGGCCACACCTCACTTCCAGCGTGTCAACTCGGGCTCGCCCACAATATCCAACTACGACAACTACCTGAAGGATGGCATGCGGGGAAAGATCGTGCGTTCCACGAGCCAGACGTCGTCACACTCGGGCTACTCGAGCGGCATCCCCGCCAGTGTCCATGACATGTGGGACCCTACGTCGTCGTCCGACCACCAACCTTGGGGCGCCAACCGTGCACCCAGCAGTGCGTACGGCTCGTCATCGCAGTTGACGTCTCTTGCACCGGCATCTGGTTCGGGCGGCAAGAAGTCGTACACGCCGACGGGCATGAGCCGCCAACCACAGCTTGCCATGGCCGACACATCGTCGGACATGAGCTGGCTGAACCTGGGCGACGTGAACGCTCGTGTATGAGAAAGCCGATGGCGGCACAACTCACGAACGTCTTTTATGACCACACTTATATTCTCGACACTCCTTTCTGCTTAAAGCATATAAGCATCCTCTATTTGCAACCGAACCCGCATTTTCTGTGTGTTATGACGGCTACACAATATCCGAGCCACCAGACCAAAAAGAAACCTCCACCTGTACCATTGCGTTCTCTCGTTTATACCCTTTCTTCCCTACGCCAAACAGCCACTAGCAGGCTAGCGATACCTCTCCAACGATATCTTCTTACTCTCCGCTTCGCCTTTTCCGGTCATCAGATAGGTGGCTTGACGCGAAACTCTTTATATGAAGCAACGAGGTCAGGCATGATTTACTTCACGGCCGCTCTCATTGCTTACACCACAGAGCACTTGCTTGCTCTATCATATCTCACCCCCCCTTTATTCTCTTTTTTGTTGCGTTTTGCAATACCTGGCATACTCGGCGTGCTGTTTTCTCTTTACAGACTTCCCTTCTGCTTTGCGTTTTTTCTATTTATATCAGCTTTTGCGTCTCAGCCTTTCGTTTCTTACACTCCTTAAGCTACTCTTCATGTACGATTAATTTGTGCGCTCATTTCTTTTTTTTGCAGCCCTCTCGGCATCTCTATCTCTCTCTCTCTCTCTCTCTCTCTCTCTCCGCCTCTCCCTCTTTTCTTCCATTTCATTTCTGTTGCGCTAGATACGACCTGGGCCCGGTCCCGACTATTTTTTATTTTCCTTTCGTCACTTTGCATTATACCTAAAAGCTGGCCCCGGGTAGGAGTCCACGACGTGGTAATATTTATTGTCTTTTCTGTTGCCTCTGACAAAGGAAGGGGAGAACCCAGAAAGGAGCAGAGGAGGAAATCTCGTTTCCATTTTTCTTTTTTCAATTGTATCTATTGCAAAGTCAAAATTTCCTTTCAACCTTTTCTTTTAGTTTTCGGGAAGCTTGTGCCAGCACATATCTGCAGCATTGGCAAACCAACAAATATATCAAACATTCAAATAATCTCTTTGTCCGTACTGTAAAAGTTGCAAGGTTGTGACAGAACGAGTCAACAAAGGGGCGTCGTGTTATTGGCCATCGAAGTGTAGACTGTATGGACAAAATGAGCTCTTTCATACAACGTTGATAGACAAGGTAATGTATGACGAACTTTTGTATGATAGTTTCCATCTACGCAGCACACATATACGAAGCGGTCAATTGGGCAACAGCATAACCGGCAGCACATATAAATAGATAGGATGTATGGGGTATGCCCGCGCTATTCTTCTCCATTGTCAGAAACCAACGTAGTAGTGGCTCATCGCACAGCACGATTAAAGGTATCTTACTCCAGATTCTCTGATTCTTTAACCAATGGCATCATTCGGACAATGCCAGTGGTTTAAATGGTAGAGCCTCTGCAGATTCGCTCACGTGAGAACTTTTTGCATGTTCCTTTTTTCCTTTTCTCTATTTTTTTCAATGCACCTAATGGTATTGGGGTGGTCCTAGCTCTCGGGCAGGCCCGTCACGAAGAGCCCGGATTTTCTCGGCCAGGACTGTTTTGGGCTTCGGTGAGCGCTCCCAGTGAGGCGATGGCGATGCAAGCTGGGAATAGCGACAAAGGGGGGGCGGCTGGCCAAAGTCGAGCACGAGCAGCCAAAAGTACGGGGGTGGGTATTTGTAGTGTCGCGTATTGTTATTTTTGAATATGCATTGAGCATTGACCCCTTCAAATCTTGAATATAATTTTGTTGATGAATTGCTTTTTTATATGTCGCCTTAGGCTTCGAGAGTTCTTCCTCGTGGAACTCTCATGCCTCTCCTTTTGAATTAATCTACGTCCTCCTTGATACAATCTCTTTTTCCATTCTTCTGAACTATTACCGCAGCCTGCTTAAGGGCACTCATCGGCCAAGGATAGTACGTTCTTGCAAGTCAAGCCATGAGTTCTTTTCTTAACGTCTCGCCTTGGCCCCCTTCTAGAGTCATGCAGCCGTTTCGCTCCCCTTTTCCCTGCCTACTGTGTACAGTCCAAAATAGGTGTCGAAGTGTCTGACCCCCATTCCAGGCCGTCTTTTGCGACCCAGCCGACGCAGCGGGGGGTTTCGTGGTGTCAAAGCATGATATCCGTATGCACTTTCGCATGGCGCACATGGATTTGGAGTAAACTTGAGAGCGCACGATGTGATGGCAAATACGCAACGAAGAGGACAGCTTCTGTTCTTGAAAGGGCAACGGCCAAGATGCAGGAGGCAGGGCCAGCGAGGTGCAGTGTTGCAACGAGGAAGTGGGGAATGGAATACCTGCAGGAAAGAGCTGGGACCAGATGGAGCACAAAGCATCGGCAAGTAGCACCTGCATTTTGCAACCTACTTTTGCAAATACGGAGTAGAAATACGGCACAAAATATACTTCGAAGGAAGGAACGAAGGACCGCTGCGGCGGTGGCCGGCAATGCACTTCCTAGTGTACCTAAGTTTAGTTTTGCCGCCTGGCGTCTCACGTCTTTTTTTTACGAAGCATCATTGCACGGCAGAAAATATACGGCGCTGCAAATTTATTCGCTATATTTTGCCCAGGATATTTTGGCCTGCGGCTACGGTCGGCGTTTTGTCCGCCTTCTGTCCGCCAGAAACCAAAATTAGGGGTCCCGCCGACGCGTGGTGATGGTGTCGACGGTGGATTCACTGTTCCTGAGTCCTTCCATCGTTGGCTGGTGTAGTCCCCCTGCCTACCATTTTCTTCTTTTCCGCCATGTTTTTCGCCTCCGTCTTCTTTCCCTCCGTCTTTCTATCCGTCTGTTTGTTCCTTCCTTCGCAAAGCAATGGCGGCTCCGCCGTCTCTCTGCCTCTTGCCCTATTCGGCTATTTCTCTGTCAATGGAAGACGGAGAATGTCGTTCAATACTCTGACTCGTGGTAAGAACGATGTACTAAATATTTCTTTTCTTGTACTCCGTAGGGCAAGGTGCATTCGTCGGCTGTCGCACCTTGCCTGGTCGGGCCCAGTAGATCATGCCAAAGGCCTGCTTTGGATGGAGATCATGCACTGTCACAGGCCATCTGGCTGCTCTTCACGCTGAATGGCCAATTCTTGACTGCTCCTGCCATTTCTTATCGATATGCCCTCCGTACCTGCCCTCACCTCTTCCCTCGGTATTTCCAGTGACTACGACGTATTTTGTCTATCGCTCCTTCCTCGCTGGATTCAGAGCTGGGAGTGCAGTTGGCCTTAGTTCATCGCTTCTCGCATTCGCTGCGTCTCTCTTTTGCCCGTTTCGGCCATCCTCCTCGTGCAAGATGAGAGGTGAGAGACTTGACAAAAATCAAAAAGTCCTTCAAGGCCTCTTCTATTGGGTGCCCACCGGCTGCCCACCGGCTGCCCACCTTGGAGCCACCGACTGGCTTCGGCTCACACTCTTTGTTTCGAGCTCTGCGGCGGTGGAGACGCTCTTTCCTCGTTAGCGCAGGAGCCGTCTGCGATCTAAGGCTCGTAGCGTGGAAAAAACGACCTGGGAAAATACTCTGACGGAGTAGAGGAATAAAGGAAGAAGCAGCGAGGGAACAGTGGTGGGAAATACTCCGTACGGAGTAATACTAGGGAAAGAAACCTGAAAAAATAGGAAAGAATGAGCTGCTCGCAGGTGCCCCCACCCCACCTTCCCTTTTAATCTTCTGCCCATCCTTTGCGCCTTCCCTCATGCTGTTTTCCCTCGGGCGCTCTTTCTGTAATACTGTGGTGTGTGTGCCTGGAGACCGTTTCGATTTTAGCAGGCACCACCACCGTAGACTCCCCTTTCCTGACTTTCCCGTTCTTTCCTTTGTAAACTTACGAGAGGGAGAGGCCGTAAGGAAATAGGAAAACAGGAACCAACACCACAAATCAGAAAAGCCCCTAGCTTTCTTTTTTTTTTTTCTTCTGTCCCTCGAGCAAAGCCAACTGTTTGATCTGTTGCTTCTCGACTTGATTGTTTACCATCCTACAATGCCTTTGTCGTGAGCCCGACGACCATAAACGACACTCCTGCACGACCTGAAACGACCTCGACGACAAGCCACGCTCTTTTTGGGGTTGAGCATATATCTCACCGCAGCCGATCGTTTCCCGCTGTCCGGCTCGACTCACAAGACTAGCAGCCACCCGACACAGGCAGACGAGCAGACGACGGTTCTAGACGACAACGCAGCTTCGGCTCATCTTCTTTCGTTTTCTCGGAATCTTCATCGCCTTTTTGCGCCCGGGACAAAGTGTAGTTAGCCAACGACTCATCTTCGGCTTCCCGTTTCCCGCTTCATTCCAGTCGATTTTCCCGGTCACAAGGACAGCCCGCCAACGACCTCGAGGCTTTTATCGGACAGCAAAGTCAACTCGCTTTGCTGCTTGACCGTCTTATCGACCGTCTCACCTCGAGCGCATCTGCTCGCAACGCTGTGGCACATATCGTTCCGCCTTCCGTCCATCGCACATCCGCGCCGATCCTCTTTCTCTGCCTCTCATCGGCACGTATCGGCACTCACTGTTCTGCCCCCACTCCCCGGCTTTCACTCTTGTAATGGCCATGATGGGGTCCAACGCCTGGAACGGCCAGGACCAGGCTATGCATCCTGCTGGTGATGAGGAGTTCCAGCAATTTCTCGATATGAACGGCATGAGCAACCTCACCGACAACATCCAGTTTGGCTTCACCGACTTCCAGAATGCTTCGCCTGGCGCACCCCACTTAATACACACCACCATGGCACCCACCACGGAGTCGCTTGATACGCCCATGACCGGCGCACACCACACACCCGGACTCATGGCGCAGCCGACCTCCGGCCAGCTCTCCGATGCCGGCCTTACCGGCGCCGCGGGCATCCACAACGGCTCGCACGCGCAGCACGGCATGCACCCAGTCGTCACGACCGGCGGTGGCTCTCACGCGAGCATTGCCACGGCTTTGATCCCCCCCGTGACGCCGACCGACGCCATCTCGGAGATCGACGCTCAGATCCAGTATCTCCAGCAGCAGCGCATGCAGCAGCAGCAGCGCCAGGTTGAGGAGCAGAACATTGCCTTTTTCACACGGCAAAGCCACATCGTGCCACCGACGCCGCAAAGTCTGGAGCTGCAAGCTGGCAACCAGTTCTTCCACTCGCCAGATCCGCGCAACCAGCACCAGCAGCACCCCTCGCAGCAGTCGCAGCAGGCGGCCATGTACGAGCGGTATCAGCACTTTAAGGAGCAGCAGGATGTACGTGATGCACTTCCCTTCCCTTCCCCTTGTTAATCCCCACCGGGCTTTGCTAGCCAATGTTCTACTTTGCTAATCTCTGTCTCCCTGTAGATATCCTTCACCCCGCTTGTGTCGCCTGCCGTTACACCACTAGAGACACAGTTCTCCATCGATGCGCAGTTCACCGTCCCAGGCGCCTACTTCAGCCCTCTGACGTCGCCTGCTCTGCATGCGCAGACAGACCCAAATTCTGTATTTGACCCTCGCCTGACTGCTTCCGGCACATCACCTCTCGATATGGATATGGAGATGCTTCCGGCTGCGGCGCCCGCTTCGTCAAATTCAACAGTGATGAGCGGCGATCTCGCCAAGAAGGCGCGGAAAAACAACGCCGCCAAGGCCCGGAAAGCCAACGTCCGCCAGTCTCCCATCACTAAGCCGATGCGGAAGAAGTCGACGACTACGCCTGTTATGAACGCCCAGGTACTCGACCAGCTAGCGGAGTCGCTCGAGCACGAGGTTCTGTCTTCGCCTGTCATCCGCCAACAGTCACAGCAGCAGGCTTTCCACCCCAGCAATGCACGCCTCATGCAGCTTGGCGGCCAGTCTTCCTCCTCCGCTGGCACGACAGACTCCGAGAACGACTCGGTGTCGCCCGAGACCCTCACAGATATGCCGCCTCCGCCACTGCCCAAGTCGCGGTCTGCGCGGCCCTCACCTTACCTCCACCCTCAGAACCACAGCTCGGCACCAAATCACAGCACGGCTACGGCAAGTGCGCCCGTTCCTGCTATTGCCAGTGCCGCACTTGCCGGTGGCTTCCCATCTCCCGCCACCCCAGCTTCGCTTATGAAGCTGTCTTCCCCCAAGCAGAAGTCCCACAAGTCGTCCCCGGCGGTCACTGCAAGCAAGCGTGATGGCACCGCCAGCGGCAGCAACAGTGTCGGTGGTGGTGCAACCACCTCTGTCGGCGTTGCCAATGAGCACATTGAAAACTTTGAGCTACCCGAGTCTCTGAGCATGGACTTCCAGAAGACCCATGTGTCCACCTCAAGCGTCCACAACACCCCGTCGATCGAGACGACCGCTTCGCCCTCGCTAGATCCCATTGCCAGCGGTCGTGCTTTCCAACCCCTGCCGTCTCCGTCTATCACCAAACTGGGTGGTGGCACCCGCTCCGCCACACAGAGCCCTCAAATTCTCCCTGGCGGCCAGTCGTCAACGCCTCTCCTTGCCGCCAACTCTAGCCGCAAGACACCGCAGATGCTGCCACGCGGTTCATCATCCAAGAAGCGGCCTAGTATCAGCTCCGTGCAGGTGTCTCCTGCCCTTCGGCCCAGAATCTCTCCCAGCATCAAGCCGCTGCTGCCCGGTGGCGTCTCATCTGTCGAGGACCAGGCATCGCGCCTGCTGGCGACCAAGTCTAATTACCAGAACATCCTAGAGGGTAACACTGTGCCTGGTGTCTCGTACCCGAGTGAGCTGTCGACGAACTTGACCTCGAAGCGGACGTCTCACAAGATTGCCGAGCAGGGTCGGCGGAATCGTATCAACTCAGCGCTACAGGAGATTGCAACGCTGCTGCCGACGCCGCCGCCCAAGGAGACCAAGGAGACCAAGGCCGGTGAGGCTGCTGCCGGTGCTGGTGACGACGAAGAGGGTGGTGATGGAAAGCAGGACGGCAAGTCGGGTAGTGGTGGTGCTGCGGGCGCCAACAACAACGCACCCAACAGCAAGGCCAGCACGGTCGAGATGGCGATTGAGTACATCAAGCAGCTGAAGAAGGAGGTGGCCGATTTGACGAAGCGGGCAGAGGATGCCGAGGCAAAGCTGCAGCTCAAGGCGGAGGAGACTAGCTAATGCGAGACGGTTTGGTGAAGGGTTTAGAGAGGATGGGGATAAAAAACTACATATGTCACGGCGTTATTGTGAGCAGGGTTCGATTCGGCTGGGCGAAGCTGGACGGGGCGAGAACGGGTGGAAGGTGGACATGGGTTGTCCCTTTGCTATTTCGGTTTATGTGTTCTCGGTTTTTTTTTCTTTTTTCTTTTCTTTCTTTCTTTATCCCTTGTTTTTCTCTGATTGAGAACGCTTCTACTAGATTGCATTGCTTCTTCCTTGTCAATGTTTTCTTTTATACTTCTTGGTCTTTTTCTTTGTGTTATACTATATATTGCTCTCGAGCTGTACTCTGTAATGAAAGACACCTTTTCACTTGTCATGCTACATATTTTATCGTTTTTGGAAGAGACTGGACGAGGATAGGACAGCGATGGATATACCAATCGGAATATATATGATGCTTACTTTATGTATTAACAGGCCCCTGCACGATGCGATGATTTATTCGACAACACGACTCTATGGCCATTGACTGATCTTCAATGTGATATTGCAGAGGACTAGTATGATTGACACCATAGTCTCGCTTCCTAGTCGTATCTCTTATTGTTATTCTTGAGATTTGATACGGCATCGAGACTAATCGGCTTCCGCGGCCGTACCTACTTTACAACGAAATACATGCCCTTTCGTAGTCACAAAGCAATAAGCACCTCCCTCATCTCGTCCTATCTGCTTGTTCGCGGGAACGAGTTCGGCAAATTGGTCTCTGCCTGCATGGGCAGCATCCAATCATAGACTTGTAAAAGCAAAAACGGCACCTGGGACGGCAAGGGATATAAAATACGGAGTAGAGTGGCAGCAAACAATATGGAAAGGGACTCTGCTAAGAAATAATAGAGAGCCAAGAGACAGGAGGTAGAAAAAAGACCAGGAGGAGTTCGGGCCAAGAAAAGCGGTAATGGCGGCAGAGGCGCGGCAGAGAGGGTCGAGTGATGAAAAAGGGCAAGGGCGGCTTTCTTTTTCTTGGCCTCGATGCAAACTCCGGACGTATCGGTGGAGTCAGCCCATTGCTACTAGCCCGTACGTCGTACGTCGTACTCGTTGGAAGAATGGTAATCTCTTCTCTTTCTTTGCGAAATGAGAGAAATGTGGCGGTGTATCTGTGGGTTCCTTTCCACGTTCGTGGCAAACACATTTTGCCTCTGTGGGGAAAGAGCGATCTTGATTCTTCTTTCCGCCTCCCTCGGACAGTTCAAATGCCCTTTGGAAGTGAACCGTGGCCTCATTTCTCTTCCCAACCCAGCGATGAAAGTCACGAGCTGTGTGAAAATACCGACAAGTGTGTAAACCAGCTCAGAGTTCGCCGACACTTTGTCAATCGAGTCTTTTCTGTTAACGATGGAGCAACCAGCCGACGCAATCGGCGCAGTCATGACGTGTGTACTAATTTCTAGGGTCAAAAGAGGCAAGGGTGGATGGTGAGATGGCTCGGAATCCGAGGCAGGATGGCCTGGATTCAAAAGCAGTCACTGCTCGAGTCAAAGTTGAAATTGACTTTGAGGAATTGATTGATTCGAAGAGGGGACGACCAAACTTATGCGTATGTTTCCTTTTTTTGCCTGCGTCAAAAAACGGCGGATTGGCGCTAAAATGGGAGGCCAGCCGTAAGAAGTGGGTTTAGCGTCGGATCTTCGGTGTTTTGGCGGGTAGTCGCAATGCCCGAGCAGAGAAGCGGGTCCCTTTTCTCCTGTGTGGGCTGTCTGGGCAGTGCTCCTGCCTAATCATGCTTTGAGGATGCCCTTGCTCGGGGTTAACTACCCGAGCCGCGCGTTTTCGCCACCTACTACCCACTGTTCAACGTTCACTGACGTCGAACGCCAGGTTCCCTCCCATTTCGGCTCTCCTCCCCCCTCGACACCCACATTCTTCAGTGCACAGATCAAGAGCCAGATGCAAAAAACCCACTCCCCGCATTAGGATCTTATTTTCGTTGTGTTTTGGACCTTGTCAAACGTGCGTATATCCGACGATGACGAGAGACTTGGAAGCTGCCTTGACAAGGGGTTGCCTGGAACTCGTCATAGTTCTCAGGGTCAGAAGAGTAGTCTTACAATCTGGACAGCTTGTTGGGTACTTGTCACAAGCCAAACGAGCACAGAAAAATCAACAAAAGTCAAGACGAGAGTCGTGGAGATACGCAAACCAGTAGGGAAGTGTGACGAACCACCAACAGGCTGCACACCATCTGAAGAGACTCGAGTGTCTGTTTGACGTGGCCCCCGACCTCGATCAACAGATTGTTGTGCACTAAAAGTGGAGGGGAAAAGAAAGAAAGAAACTGTTCCACTGGCTTTTCCGTTGCATATTTCCTGGCTGCCTAGCCTAGTCGTCGTCGTTCAGTTTGTGTTGGGGCCAGAAAGGTGGGAGGCGATAAGCTGGAGGTTTGGTGTGTCCGAGGCCATTTGGGTGTATCCAAGTACGAACGTACCAAAGTACCTTTTTGCCCGGAGCCCCGACGCCTCTCTAAGGGAGGGTCCAGGCCCCCTCCACGGCAGGCGACTTACACGGCCACTGGCCAGAACACAACACCCTCACACCAACGCAGCTGGACTCGGCTCTCTTTATTGAATGCGTCTCGGTGTTTTCAGTCTCTATCTCGCCCTCCCCATATCTCCTTTCTTCTGATCTATTTAACCGTCCTTGATTCCCTCCTTCTGTCACTCCTTCTTTTCTCCTTCTCTTCTCCTTTTTTCTCTTCTCCTTCTTTCTCTCTTCAACCCATCTTCTTTACCCGACTTCCTTCTCTACCTTTTCTTCTTTCTTCCTCACATCTTAAACTTTTTTGTAAGTATTCAAAGTTTCCCAAGCACCAAAAAAACCAACCTATCAATTCCCGCATTCAAACACTTTTGCCAACCAGCAATTTTATACAGAATGTCTTGGAACGAAATCCCTGGCATGCCCGGTTCCGGTGTTGACCACTCCGGCCCGCTGGCTTTCCGCCCTGGTCCGCCGCCGCATCAGCACGGCCGCCACCACCACGCCCATGGTCGTCACCACCATGGCCCGCCCCCTCCCCCTCCTGGCCCGACTCCTCCTGGCAACGAGGTCGCTCTAATGACTGATGATGCGGCCACTGAGGCCACTATCACGGACGCCTCCACTGCCAAGGACAATAACAACAACAACGACAACGAGAAGGGCGCTGATAACAATGGCAACACTGGTAACAACGGCGACAACGACCGCGAGGGTGGTCGTCGCTGGGGCGGCCGCCGTCACCACCACCACTGGGGCGGTCGTCACGCCGACTGGGAGGCATACCCCGGTATGCCCTGGGGCGGTCCCTGGGCTGCTGGAGTCCCTCCCCCTCTCCCTCCCCCTCCTCCGGGCTTTGGTGGTTCCTTTGGTCACCACGGCCCTCATGGTTTCGGCGGCGGTCGTCACCACCACGGTCACCACCACGGTCACCATAGGGGTGGCCCTGGCGGTTTTGGCGAGTTTGGTCTCGGTGGTCCCGGTGGCCACGTCCATGCTCACGGCCACCACGGCCACCACGGTCACGGACGCGGCTTCGGTTACCGTGGCCGCGGGGCCGAGGATGGTGCTGCTAACGAGACTGACGAGGAGCAGGCCCACGGCCGTGGTTTCGGTCGTCACGGCGGTCGCCATGGCCGTCATGGCCGCTGGGGCTGGGACGAGTCCGATGCTGCCACTGCCATGGGCACTGAGCCCATGATGACTGCCGATGCCAAGTTTGGCGACGACGAGGAGCAAGCCACTTCCTCTTCTTCTTCCTCCAGCGAGAGCGAGAGCGAGGAGGACATCGCCATGATTGAGAAGGAGGACTCCCCCTCCACCGTCCGCGGCGAGACTGCCGCTGCTAGCGCTGCCACCGGCGCTGCTGCTGCCACCACCACTGCTGAGGGTGAGCAGCCCACTCCTGGTAACTGCTTCGGTCGTCGTAGTGGCGGTCGTGGTCGCTACGGCGGCCGTGGCTTCCGCGGCTGGGGCGTCCCACGTGGCCCTCCTTGCTGCGAGAGCTGCGAGGAGGCCCGCTCGGCTCGCCGTGCTGCCCGCCATGCTCGCCATGCCGCCCGCGCTGCTGCTTGTTCTGCTCGCTCTGGCGAGGACGGCACTGCCGCCACCGACCCTACCAACCCTGCCGAGCCCGGCGCTCCTGGTGAGGGTGAGGGTGACCGCCCTTGTGGCTGCCGCAGAGGCCGCCATGGTGGCCGTCACGGTCACGGTGCTCACGCCCACGGTGGTTTCCACGGTCACCATGGTCCCTGGACCCGCGGTGACTTCTTTGACGCTGGCTTCGGTCCCGGCGGCCCTTACTTCCACCACCACCGCTTCGGTCCTGCTGGCGGTCCCCACGCTCATGGTCACCACGGCCACCACGGCCACCACGGCCGTCACGGTGGCCGTGGCCCCTATGGCTTCGGTGGCCCTGGTGGTCCCTTTGGTCCTGCTGGCCCCTTTGGTCCTGCTGGTCCCTTTGGTCCTGCTGGTCCCTTTGGTTCCGCTGGCCCCTTCGGCCCGGATGGCCCCATTGGTCGTGCCTTTGGCCCCGATGGTGTCGGTCGCCGCAGCTTCGGCCCTATGATGGCCGCTCTGGCTAACCACCCCGTGGCCCGCAACCTGCGCGAGATGAGCCGCGCCTACTTTGGCGATGCCGGTGCCGCTCGCGATGCTGCCACTGGTGCTGATGCCACTGGCGCCAACTCGGGTGACGACGCCGAGTACTTTGTCCCGCCCGTTGACATCTTTGTCGACGACAACCGCGGTGGCTGGATCCTGCACGTTGCCCTGCCCGGCGCTAACAAGGAGGACATTGATATCCAGTGGGATGCGGACCGCGGTCTGCTAACCATTGCTGGTGTCGTCGTGCGTCCCGGTAACGAGGCCTTTTTGGAGGGTCTGATCAATGCCGAGCGCCGTGTCGGCCTCTTCCAGCGCGAGGTGCGTCTGCCGCCCTTTGGCAACCAGTCGCAGCAGAAGCCTGAGAGCCCCGACTCGGACAGCAGCGCCAACTCGGCCGCCAAGCAGGAGGTCGACGCTGCTGGCATCACGGCACGCATGGAGAACGGTGTGCTGGTTGTGGTTGTGCCCACGGTCGACAAGGAGTGGACCGAGGTGCAGAAGGTGGACATTGAGTAGACGGATGCTTTGTTTTGCTGGTAATGGACACAATGAGGGCCCCAATTTGTGATGGCTCATGGGAATAGGGGGTAGCAACATGTCGCGCCCGCCTTATCTTGATGTATCTCGTTCTTTCCTTCTCTTGTTATTCAAACACGAATACGACTGTCTTTTCCACAAATCAACAAACTCTACAAAACACGCCTTTCCTGAAATTAGTGCTCGATCTGTTTTCTTGTTTATTTTCTCAATTTTCTTCTCTTATTCGTCAATGCTTCGCTCTCGTTGCTTTGTTGCCATTTCTATTCTTTTCCTACCTGCTAGATAGTGGCTCATGAAAGCCAATTATTTCTCAAAAACAAACAAAACATCCACCCAAAAAATTGATCTTTTCTCCCCTTCGAATCTAGAACAAAATCTATTTGCCTCCCGTGTCTGCCTTATGAAAATTATCATGTCCATGTGAAAACCTGTAAAAGCTGTAAATGTGAGGCCTCGCCTAACTTACACAAAAATGATTGGCTGACATTCGCTCTCGCTCTGCTGCCTGCACTTTGTGACCCGCTGACTCATCAATCTTGACGCCCCACTTATATGGGAGGCCCAAGCTCCCTCCTTCACGCGGACGCTCGCTCTTTCCCCCCCATTGCTGTTGCCGCTGACAACAAAGGTCGGGAAAGGACCAGGTCTGGCAACAACGTAAGGGGGGCGAAAAGTAAAAAAAGTGGGTACAATCCCGTCACTACTCGCTCCTACCCACCGGGCCACAACAAAACGTGAAGGGCAATCCAAAACAAGTCCTTGCAGGAAGGAGGCAAACGTCGTGCAACACCTGTTCCTTCCCCCTTCGTTCATTGCCCGCACAGTACAAGTACTTGCATCCCAAATTTCTTGGTCCCGAGGGCGACTGGAATGCAATCTGCAAGAAACACAAAAAAAAGGAAGCCCACATCTCATCTGCGCCCGCCTGCTCGCGACACGCAGACGAAGACACCCTGGTCTTCGATCACGACACACCGTGCATCGTCTGCATCGTCGTGCATCGTGTTCTCTTCGCACACTCATTTCCCTTTATTGACAGCATTCATCGCGACCTCTTTTTGAAGCCATCTTTCTCGTTCCGACTCCTCTCTTCATCTTGTCTTCTCTCCTCAACATCCTCACCTTCCTCTCCTCCCTCCCCGCCACCATGTCCGACTCCGAGAGCGTCGACTACCTCCAGCCGGGCTTCGACCCCGCCGGCCTGACGAATCCCCGCCTGCGGTCCATTCTCGTCACCTACAATGTCCACTACCCGTCGAACGCCAAGAAGCCCGAGCTTGTCGAGCTCTTCAATACCCATGTTGCGCCCCAGGCCAGCAAGATCCTCGCCCGTCGCGCCCGCGCCAAGCGCTCGAGTATGGGCATCGTCGACGCTCAGCCGTCGACCTCCTACAGCCAGAGCACAACAGCCTTTGGCGACTCTTTTGATCAGGAGCCGCCACAGCAGCAGTTGTCGCCCAAGAAGCGCCGTGTCGGTCGGCCATCGTCCCACGCGGCTTCGTCGCACATTGACGAGCACGACGAGGAAGACGCCGAGGACGCTGCTCAGCGTCGCCAGCGCCGCAGCAGCCCGCGGAAGCGTTCGTCGCGTCAGAGCAGCTTCCAGCCGCCTGAGTCGGTAGCTTCGTACTCTGCGGCCGGTGGCTCGGACGAGGAGGCAACACCTGCTCCTGCTTCTGCCCGCCCTCCGTCGCGGCGTGCCCGCGCAAAGACCCCCCAGGTCAAGCTCGAGCCTACCGAGGAGGAGCGGTATCTAGCTACTCCTGTGGCTGCAGCGCCGCCCAGCCGTCACAACCGTCTGAGCCCTGCAGATGAGGACAACAACACCGTCTTCACCTACGACAACCCCTTCCAGAGCGGCAGCTCGCCCCTGTCTGGCTCTTCACCCGCTCAGCGCCGGCGTACCACACAGTACGACGGGCCGGCTTCGAGCAAGCGCACATCGACGGGCACGACTGGGCGCGTCCCGTCTTCGTCTCGCAAGCCTCGCATCGTGTCCTCTCCGGCCGTGCAGCCGACCTACGACTCCCCACCTATCCACCCTGCTGTCGCACAGCGCCGCAGCTCCCCCTTCCTCAAGGCAGATTCTCAGTCGCCCGAGCCTGAAGAGGAGGAAGAGTCTGAAGAGGAGGAGGAGGAGGAGGAGGAGGAGCAGTACGAAGAGGACTACGATCCGCTTGAGCCTGGCGAGGAGTTCACACCTGAAGAACAGCTGGAACTGACACAAGAGGAGGAGGTCCAGCGGCGGCACAATGCCGTGCCCAGCCGGCGCTCTGGTAAGGCCAGCAAGGCTGTTACACGGCGGAGGAAGGGCGTCGCGTCCGTCCTTGCTACGCCGCTGCTGGTGCTGCTTGTGACACTGCTTGGTATCTACGGTGCCTGGTACCGCCAGGAGAAGCGTGCTGTGGGCTTCTGTGGCCTCGGTCGCCTGGCCGTTCCTTTGTTGTCTGAGCAGATTGAGAAGCTGGAGTGGTTGCCGGACTGGGTGCGCGACATTGAGATCCCCAACAGCCTGCAGGTGTTTATCGAGCCGACCTGCGAGCCCTGCCCGTCGCACGCCTTCTGCTACTCGGACTTTACCGTCCGCTGCGAGAACGGCTACATTGAGAAGCCCCACCCTCTGGCTCTCGGCGGTCTGGTGCCTCTTCCGCCCACTTGCGAGCCCGATGGCGAGCGTGCCCGCCGCGTTAAGGCTGTCGCCGACAAGGCCATTGAGGAGCTGCGCGATCGCCGCGCCAAGTGGGAGTGCGGCGACCTGGTCGACGATGATGGCCAGGCCCCTGAAGACCCAGCCATCGACGTGCCTGTGCTGAAGGAAGTTATCAGCGGGAAGCGTAGCAAGAAGATGAGCAAGGAGGAGTTTGACGACCTGTGGACCGCCGCCATCGGTGACATTGAGTCTCGCGACGAGGTCGAATCTGAGCCGGACAGCAACTACGCGTAAGTACACTACTCTCCACACACCCTTGTTGCCTTTCTGCCACGCCTTCTATACCAGCTTTCATCTACCATTTCAAATATCTGACAATAAACTAATTAGCCATCCTATCGGACCTGTAGCGCCACAGATCCCGGAACAGTTCCAAACACCCGCCTATCGTCCACCTCGCTCGCTCGCCTTCCGCTCACCTGCGCCGTCCGCCGCTCCATCCGACTCGGACTCGCAAGACATCGAGTCTCTCTTTCAGTTCTAATTTTGTCCCTTTTCGGCGTCGCCTACCTCCGCTATAGGATTAGAAGCCGTCGTGCAGACCGCGCTCGCGTGCCTGCTCTGGTAGACCTGGTGCTGGAGCGTCTTGCGGCCCAGAAGGAGCTGTGGCTGTACGAGGATGATTTTGAAGGCGGTGCGGGCTCGGGCCAGCAGAGCGACGATGCGGATGACAGCAGTTTCCTGCCGGATCCCTTTTTGTTCCTGCCCCAGCTGCGCGACGATGTTCTGCGGACCACCCACTCGTTGGCGGCGCGCGAGCGTATTTGGAAGTATGTGCGCGCTGTTGTGGAGCAGAACAGCAATGTGCGCACCGGCCAACGTGAGGGCCGCAATGGTGAAGTTGGCCGTGCCTGGGAGTGGATTGGGCCTGTGGGCACGGCCTCGAGTGTGATTGCCAATGGCAGTGGTAATGCAGTCAACCCCTTAGATATGAGCGCCGTCCGTCGGCGGCGAAGCGGCCGGGCGTCGCTGATGCCGACCGGCAGCGGTGCCACTTCTCGGGCTGGATCGGCCGCACCGCGAGACAGTGTAGGGCCGTCGGATACCTCGGCAGGTGAAGCACAACAGCAGCAGCAGCCACAAGATGGTGCAGCTGCTGGTGAGCACCGGTCTGCACTGCACAAACGGTGGAAGGAGTCACGGCCAATCTACTAAAAGGCGTCGTTGTATTTCAATTGTACTTTTTTTCTTTTCTTTTTTCGTTTTCTTTTCTTATGTACTGTTGGTTTCTTGCCTTGTCTTTACTACTACATGCACGCATCATGCCATGCACTGCTCACATATATTTTCCCTTAATTCACTCTATATTCAAAGCTTACTTTTTTGCATTCCGGGTTGCGACTGATTGTATTCGATTGTTGTCAAATCTTGTCACGGTTACTTTACGACAGTTTGTTGGCGTCTGTTGCGTTTATCGTATGAGCTGTTAGCAATTGTTGTTTTCGCATTGCGAGTACGACGCTCCGTACTCCGTAGTCCATGTTTTTTAAGTTTGTGACATTAAAAAAAATCCAAGTAAAAAAAAAAAAAAGTTTCTGTTTCCTTTCTTGCTTCTGCTTTCAGTTTCTCAACTCTTGTTTTTCGGTTTCAATGAATGCGCTATCAGTTTTCAATAGATTTGTCACGGTTGTTTGCGGATCGGAGGATTGTATAATGATAGTTATTTCGAAAAAAAGAACGCTGAAACTTTAGACCTTAGATAGTACAACAATATAACAAACGCACACGTAAAACACGCCCCCATAAACCTATACAGTGAACACTCATACAGCCGTTCCGGCGGCCCGGCAGATCGTCCGCAGCCGCTGCATGCTTACACCAGTGTTGTCCATGGTGGCATAGCAGCCAATCTCGGACCCGTTTCCTCCCCCTCCTGTACCACCGCTGCTCATATTCATGGCCGACTGTTCGCGCACTACAGTTTGCAGGGCAGCCCGGAAATCAGCATTGATCAGGTTGGACAGCACAAAGTACCGGTACACGTGGTTGTCCGTCTCGACGCCGGCCCAGAACAGCGGCCACTGGAAGCGGTCAAGCTCGACGGGGCCGACAGTACGGATGGCACGTTCGGCGAGATGGATAATCTGGGCGGCGATGGCCTGCCGGTGGGACGCCGGGGCGCCGAGGGAAGAGCAGTTCTGGAAGGAGCTGAAGGATGCCTGCTGCTGGTGCTGGTGCTGCTGGTGCTGGTGCTGGTGCTGGTGCTGCTGGTAGTTGCCATAGTTGAAATTGCAGTCGTAGCTGTTGTTGTTGGTGCTGACGCTGTTGACGCCATCGTCTGGCGCGGCAATACCGAGCAGGGCCAGCTCTTTGGCAGGTCCCTCTTCGCCATACAAATCTTCACGCGCGGCACCGGCCCTCAACAAGTGCAGCTCCAGAGATAGAAAGTGACACACGGCCCAGTCAGCCATGGCCAACAGCCGTGAACGGTGACCGCCACTGGTAGCAGTAAAGGCCGACAGGCGGAAGACGGTGGTGTAGCGTGAGCGCAGAGCACGGGTGTCGCGGGCGATCTGGGCGACAGACTCGGACGAGGAGGAAGAAGAAGACGAGGATGAGCGGCGGCCGCCCTGCTTCGCCTTGTCCTGCATCTCCTCGGCCTCGTACACCAGGTTGAGGCGGTGTACGGCGACCCATGTCTCATTGATCAGCTGCAGGGCCGGCCAGTTTTGGTTGTCGTCGGCAATCTCTTCGGGCGTGTAGTCGTCCCAAAAGTCGAGCAAAGTGGTGCGGGCTGTTTCGTAAAAGCCGACCTGACTGCGCGGAGGCATGCGGAACTGCACGGAGAGGGCACCACCTTTACCGAAAAAGCAGGCGGCACAGTCAGACCAGTAGAGCCAGCTGAGCAGGCGTGACAGAAACGAGCGGTACTTGGCAGGCGGCAGCGGACGGTCCGCAGGCGTAAGGTCTTTAATAGCCTTGGCCATGTTTGTGTTTGCGGGGGCTGCTGTGGGTGTTGCCAGAATCTGTTCAGTTACGGCTTGGGAGCTGGCCTTGGCTCCGTCTTCGGTAAACTCGCTTCCATCCGTCTCGTTGTCCTCGTCAACATTAAAATCGTCATCTTGTGCTGGAGCACGCTTTGGAGGCGAGGGAGAAGGCTTCGTTGGGGCAGACGTCAATGGAAGTGCCTCGGTGCTCATAAGGCCACGCCGTAGCTTGTACTTGCGCATGTAGTTGCCCATGGCCTTGCTGAACTCTTTGTTGGAGCCCCAGCGCCCATGTTGCAGCGTGTTGCGTCGATGGATGAGGTACTCGAGCCAGAAACAGGCCACAACCACAACATGGTAGAGACCGGCCTCGGCCGTACCGCGGGGCGCCGCAGCCAACTCTTCCAGTGCCGCCTGGCCGGCATTGTAGTGTTGCCGGGCCAGTTGTCCAGGCGTGAGAGCGCCGCCCTTTGTCATGGGCGGGGTTGGTAGGATTGCCGGGGCATTGGTTGCACCGCCCGTGATGCTGCTGTTTCCACTTTCGACCGTCTGGCGCCAGTCGAGCTCGCCGAACGAGGCGGCCAGAAGCAAATGCAGGATGGGCGCGTGGTGGACAGCAAGTTTGATGATAATGGCGTGGGTGGACCAGACGGGTGACTTGGAGCCGATGCTGAAGCCGACTTGTTGGTGGAAGAGGAGAAGTGCCTCAAAGTCGCGTTCCGTCAGGCGCATACGACTGGGGAAACTGGCAAGGACAATCGTGTGGGTGCCGAGGACAAGGCCGTTGAGCGGTGATGGGACCGGGGTAGACATGAGGTGAAAGGTTGAGTTGGGACAGTTCTTGTGGGCTACCACGCTGCAGTTGGCGGCTTCAGCCGGGTTCTCTTCTATTGCGAGAGGTGTGGGGGCAGCACACGACGGAGTTCCAAGTGCCATTGTAGACGACGGGGGCATTGGTGAGAGCGGAGTCGACAGATCACCAAAGAACATGTAGTCGGTGTCGTCCAGACTCTGCAGGAATGAGAAGGGCGATGGAGTACGCATAGATGTTGATGCGAGGAGGTCGTCGTGGTTGTAGGAAGAGAAATCTAAGCATGTGTCTGTGATAGCTGCAGTGGCCTGGGATACAGTACTGGTGCCGTTCATGGGGTTGTATGCGGCCATATCGTTCCTAGCAGTCTGTGGCAGGGCCGAGTCGTCTGACCGGAACTCTGCATATTCAGATGCTGGTGTGAATGCAGCCATGTTGTTACTGGCGGCTGTGGTGGTGCCCAAGTATGGCGGCGTGGTGCTTACAGACGGCGAGGACAGCGACGAGATCGTGGATGCCACAGCCGGCGCAATGGACGACGACGCCGATACCACTGGTGCTGCAGCTGCAATGGGCGTCTTGGGCACAATCTTCTGTGGCCGCCAGTTGGTAAACTGCCGCTTCTTGATGGGCCCCGCTCCGAGGCGCCGATCGTGTAGACAGGCGGTCTTGCCCTCGGTGCCGTAGTCGCAGTGTAAGTGCAGACGGGTGCACATTTGGCAGCCTGGTTTGGCTTCGTCGCACTTGACTTTGCGGCCACGGCAAGTCAGGCACCCGGACTTGGAGCGGGTATTTGAGGAGCCGTTGCCGGCCTTTTTTGGTTGCGGAGGAGGCATGGTGAGGGACTGTTGATGTGTAGTTCGATTAAGATGTTGGTCGTGGTGTAAGTTGTGAAGGTGACAGGTATTGAAGCGTCAATCATAAGCAGTCACTATTTCGTGATGTGCAGAGAAAGGGCGATTTGGTGATTTGGTGATTTGATCCGAGTTCTGATTTGGAAAAAGGTGCATGTGCAAGCGAGGAGATGTCATGGTCGAGACGGGGTACGTAGGACAGCTTCTCCGTATATCCCACTGTTTCTGCCTCTTATCTCGTTGGGTCTGGCGTCTTCCGGTTCCGCTGATGAAGCAGGTAGAGAAATGGGGGAGACAGAAGACAAAAAAAGAGGAGAGATGGGGAACGAAATGCAACGGAAACGTCAATGCTCCCCATGCAGGGAGCAACGGGGAATTAGCAAAGCACAAGTCGCCCCGGTGGTAGTTGACGATAAGGAGAGAGGAGGCTCATCACGACGCTCTCCACGAGGCCCCGGCCTCCGTTAGTATGTAATACTCCGTATGACAATATGACATAATGACGAACGTGGCGGGGAACTAGGGGCCCTGGAAACGTGCATTTTGGGTGGTGTGCCTGTGTGCCTTTGTTGTTCTAGGCTAGAGACGCCAATAAAAAAGCGCCTAGCCCAAGGGAAGAAGGCCGTTCAATGCAGGGAAACGCTTGATAAGAGGAGTTAAAGGAGGAGGTGCAAGTCCACGAGGCGCTGTCGGCAAATCGAGCCAATCAGGAGCGCCAAAATGGGCCTTGCGACCAAAGGTTGGAGGAAAGATGCGACGACAGGCCTCGGAACAAGCGACAGGAATAAGAAGCAAGTGGAAACCAAGATATGAAAACGACAAAGACAGTTCAGGAGAGGCAAAGGGGGCAGACAATGTCCCATAGCCTCGCATGGTTCGATTTTCAAGATAAAGCTTAAAGGACCATGCTTGTCGATTTCGGGAAGCGGCGGTCAAGAGATTGAAGTCCTAGATAGCCAAGAAGAGGCGGCATGGAGGCAGTGTAGGATAAGTCTGTCCAGGTGAGGCGATTTCATGAAAATGGGACAAGAGACAAGTGATGAGAAATGCAGGCGACAAGAAAATAAGAGCCCAAAAACCAAAACCAGATAGTAGAATGTTATAAACATATACTCCGTAATGCCTTCAAAACCTCCAAATTAAATTATTGTATATATAACAATGCCAAATATTATTTTATGGACAAAAAGAGAAGGAAGAGAGGTACCCAGCCTCATATTCAAAAGTGCCCATGAGCGTGGTATCCGTGATGGGCTGGTGCTGGTGCTGGCGCTGGCGCTGGCGCTGGCGCGGGTGTGCGGCGTTGTCGTATACGGCGCTCGCCCGACAGATAGTTGTATGTGCTGGCAACGCCGAGCGACTTTTGGATGAGCTCCTCAACCTCATCACAGACATCATGAATGTCGTTTGTGACGTCGACATCCTTATTGTGCGCAGTAACTGCAGCAGCCGACGATGGCGCTGGTAGACCGCCGCCTACTCCGCCACCGCCATACGGTGACGCGGGCGAATTTGATGAGATGGAGTTATGACTGTGCCCTTGGCCTTGACCGTATTGGTGGCCTTGGCTGTGATAGTCGTGTAAGGTGTTCACGTGATGATGGCTGTGGCCATGGCCACCAGAGTGACCATAACCTTGGTTCTGAGGCTGGCTCTGGTTACCGTATGCGTGGTAACTACGGTCGGTGGGACTGTTGTGGAAGTAGTAAGGCGGCATCTCGGGGTTGGCTGCGACAGCGGCTGCGACCGACGAAGACGTGGCCAAGGCGGCCTCGCGGCTCTGCACTTGGCGAAGACGGAGACGGAACGCCGATTCGAGACGCCGGTAGAGGAGAGCACCCTTGCGTGCATAGACCCAGGTGTGCTGGAAGGCGTGCAGAATGCTCTCGCACTGCAGGATCATGTCGAGCTGCTCGGCCACAATAGTGGCTAGTTGCTGTTCAGGAGCTGCAGGCGGTGCCAAAGAGGATGATCCTGGTGTGCCGGCAGAGCTGTAAGCACCGTGGCCGTCGTTACTGCAGGAAATAGGTGTCTCACAGCACAAGTTAAAGTATGTGTGAAGCAAGATACGGCACACCAGCAGCATGCGACTCAAGGTGGTCCAGTTGAGAGCCAGCTGGCGGTCGACAAACTGGGCGTGCACGCTCTGGACATATTTGCCAATGGTGCGGTGCAGGTCCAACAAATCTTCTGGCTCGCTGGGGCCCGAGTTAAAGAGCGACGGGCAGTACAGGAGCATAAGCATGCCGTGATAGTTGGTGTTGAGCCAGGTAATAGTGTTGTGGAAGTGCACTGCATGCGCCTCACGCCTAGCCAGGAGTGTGCCTTGCGTGTACCAGTTGTCGGCAGCGCCACGCAGTTCGTCAATCATGGCACGACGCTCCCGGATGCTGGGCAGCAGCATGCGGTGCTGCTGTTGTTGCTGGTGGAAGGGGCCGGCTGGATGGGACAGGGACAATCCGCCGTGGCCCAGGTGTACCAGTGATAGACAGCGGCCCTCAATGTCGCGCAGGGCAATGGCCTGGCGGGCAATCTGTAGAGTGGTGATGTGCTCAGCCTGTTCAGAGGCAGCAAACTCTTCGGTTGTCACACCGGGGAGTGACAAATTGGAGTCGTAGTCCTGGACAGCCAGTGAGAGACCATAGACACTAGCCACAAGGCGATCAATGGAGAAGATGCACCAGAACAAGCGATGGCGGAACTCACGCAGTAGCATTTGGCTGGGCTCCGAGTCGATCGATCCACGACGGTTAAGACCGAGCAGCACAGATTCGCGGCCCAGCATGCCGACAATGACCCAGGGCGACCAGCCATCTGGGTCGAAGAGTGCGTAGATCGTCAGCAGGAGCAGCACTTCGACAGCCAGTATGGACCGGTTGCTGAGGCAGGTTTGGACGATTTCTTGGTACGGCATGCGGACTTGTGCAAGGGCCTCGGCAGCAACTGTGCGGTCGTCTTCGTCGATATCAACACCGGCACTGGTACGGTGACCAAGTCCGGCCATACCGTTGCGGTAGGTCTCGCCGCCGCTGCGAGTACCACCGAAGCGAGAGATGGCTTCGAGGCCAACAACCATGACGAGATATAGACGAACAGACGTTAGGTCAATGCTGTGACCCTCTTCGAACACAGCATGGCCAATGTGCGACTCTGCAGCGTCGATGATGGTGCCCTCATAAAGGAAAGGATAGGAGCGGTGCATGTGGCGGAAGTAGGCGCGGACGAGGTGCATATGGCTGAACCTGGCTGTGTACGACCGTACTGGTGGTAGTCGGGGCCGTACACTGAGGGCGTCAGATGGATTGTAGCGCGGTGTCAGGCTTGCGGCAGGCATTGCTGGTACTGTGGCCGGTGGCAGACCGTGGTGTTGATGCATTGGTGGCGGCTCCGGGTTGTCCATGCTGGAGGGCGTTGGTTGTTGGTGAACGCTGCCGGCGGACGTGGCTCCTTGTGGGATGCCGTCCATGTCGTGGTCCTCATTTGGGTTCTGGGGTACCATGGTCGGTCCAGGCGCAGAGACTGGGACTGCTTCTGGTACTGGAGCGGCCGGTGCAGACCCGCCTGGCGCCGCTGCTGCTATGGACCCCCTGGCTGCTGCTCCCTCGGTCAGCCGTGCAAAGTGTGGCAAGGAGTGAAGGTCAAAGCCGGTATCGTAGCACGAGACTGGTGCTGAGCCAACAGGCATCAGCGAGTCGACAAAGTTGGACAGCCATGTCACACGGGCCCGAAGCGCAGCAGCTTGACTAGCGGTGCTGGCAACAGGCGAGGGGAAGAAGCAGCGGGCGCCCAGCCGTTTGCAGGCGGTGCATTCGGGCAGGATGCGGTCACACTTTTTTTTGGAGTTGCGGCAGCGTATGCAGGCGTACATAGCGACTGCACCGTTGCTGCCGGGTGCCGCAACAGACGGAGTGCCATCGGCAGAGGTCGTGGCGCCGTCTTCACCTTGGCTACCACCACCGCCGCCTTGGTTGCCTTCGCCGCCCTCGACACCTTCCATGTTGTAGTCCGACTTGATCTGTGGGCTTGTTTTGGACCCTGGCCTGGATGCTGAGGCTCGCCGAGCCGTCGGCAAGTTTGCCGGCCTTGGCTTCTCGATGCGGAAGCGGTGCCACGAGCCGGCCCCGTCAGGGGTACTGGGGCCCGACTTGTCCATTGTGGGAAGATATGGTGGGGGAGTAAGAGGAGTGAGGCGAGTGAGATGAGAGGGGGTGTATGTCTATCCTCGATCCCTGAATCCCACGATCTCTCTATCCGGTAGTTCGTGGCGGTCAACCAATGCCGTTCCCCAGTCCTAAGTGGGAACAAGAAGAGAGGGTAGAAGGCGGCAGGGAGAGACAAGGGCCGCCCCGGTCGGCCTGGGTCGCCCGACAGGCGGTGCCTAAATGTAGATCCAAACGTGGATTTTTTGCTGGGGCGGGTCTTGATAAAATGGGAAACAGAAATAAGAGAAAAAGAAATATGGCAAAAAAAGTTACAGAAAAAATTGTGAGACGTGAGGCGTATGAGAGAGAGAGAGTGTGTGCGTCACACGAAGGCGGCAAGGAACACCACACACACGCCAGAGCACACAACAAAGAAACAGGCAAACAAACAAACGAACTGGCAGCCGAAAAAGCAACGCTGAGGCTGCGGGTGCACGGGCTTGCTGCAGGGTAGGATGAGATGATTGCCGGTGGCACGGCAGAACGTGCACACACACAGACACAGAGCCTTTCTCAAAGTGCTGCCAGTATGAGGTCACACCCGGAGACGGCCAAGGCTGACAAGGGGCCAGGCAGCAGTGAACCGTGGAGCAGTGAGCCGTGAACCGTGGGCAGCAAAGAAGCTCGATTCGAAGGATGCAGAGCTCCAAGGTCCAGCTTCCTGGCGGGTCGGATCGCGGATAACAGCAATGCTTGTAGCTGAGTTGTATGCAGTGCAGCAGCGGGCAGGCACAGCAGCGGCTTAGTGGGAAAATGGGAGATGAGACTGGGGGTGTGTGAAAGGAAGGGAATAGAAGCGGGATTGGAGGAGAGGGGATTGGACTGGATGAGACTGGGCGATTCGATTGGGGCAGGCAAGGAAGAGAGCCAGGGAAAAGAGGCAAAGGCAAACCAAAAGCGGAAAAAAAGGAAGAGAATATCTTGGCCTGTCGGGCAGGCGATCCTGACCCTTGATTGAAAGATTGGTGCTGCTCGCGGAGGGGGGTGAGCGACGAGAGATGGGAGAAACGGGAGTTTTCTTTGGATGGGACGCGAGAGTGCGCGAGAAAAGAGACGGGGAAAGGGAAGTGAGGCTTGGCAGAAAGGGACGCACAGAGCGACTGGGGGGAAAAGAGAGAGAAAAGGGAAGAGAGCGGAGAAGGGGACCGTAGTTACTTTTGGGGGGGATCTTGTGGGCTGGTGGGTTCGGACTAGCCTTTGCTCGGCGTAGCTTTTTGAAGAAGGCACGACCGGGGCGGCTGCGCGAACGGGCAGGAAGCACGAGAGAAAGCAGAAAACGGGAAGGCGCAGCCGAACGTCGAACGGCAGCAGGCAGGAGCAATTGGCAGGAGATATCTTGTGAATCAAAGTTTGAGGCAAGAGTCGAGACGGGGGGAAGAATGGAAAGAGGAAAGAACGGCATGTGGTGTCGGGGCGTGTGCCCGAGCTCGATCAAAGAAAGAAGTGAATACAGCGTAAAGGGCAAAAAGTCATTCATTCAATCAGGAGGCGCAACAAGGCACAAAAGACACTCAAAATCTGTACGACCTCCGTACTGACTGTCAAATAGCCAGCCCCATGAACGCCGCAGCGGGCTTATCCTTCACTTTAACCAAGTCCAAAGGGCGGCCTGTTACCCCAGGACTGCATTCCATTGTCGCCATCGGTCCAGTCGATTGCGACTGTCATTTTGTGAGGTCGAGTTTAGCACTATAAATTGGTGCAGTTTTTACAGTGGACTCGCAAGGCTGCAGTGATATTATCAAAGCTGTCAAATTACGTCACAAATTTCACCTCATCGCAACAACCTCGCGGTATATAAAAATAAATGTCATTGTAAGAAACAGTGCCTTGAACTTAATCTTTCGTAATCATAGATATCTAAAGATGCAGTACAGTTTATATAACCAAGAAAATGCGAATATATGCAACTCAAACTGAAGTAACCACCCCATCGTTAACAGCTGCAGGGCTCCGGGCTGCTGCTGATGTAGCTGTCCCGTCATTTTTCCGAGCACCATTGACCGCGATCTCATCTTTCTCTTCCCCGTTGCGCTCGTACTTGCCCACAGGAATGTAGCGCTGAGCTACAGGCACCATCATAATGGTGACAATCTGCAGCGCCAGAAAGACGGCCGTGATCTTGTAGCCAATATGAAAATAAGGTGCTTCACCCGTGTTAAAGGTGAGCAGCGGCAGCCAGGCCACAAAGACATAGGCAATGGTGTCGGCCAAGGCAATGACGAGGGCTCTATGCAGATAGTTGTACCCCAGGACCTCGGTAATGTATGTCATGTAGATACCTGCCGTGCCTGTCGTGAGGTACGTCAAGAAGAAGCCAGCCAGGATGGCCGGGATATTTGGGTCGGCTGCACGTTCATGCGTCACAGTGACTGACAAGATAATGGCGCCAATCAGCGACATGGACGCGCCCCAGACAATGACGGGCCAGCGTGTGCGGAAGCCGTCACTGGTCCAGGCAAAGACGAGTGTGAAAAAGACAAGAATACCGAAGCCGGCAGTGGGAATCAGGTTGACCTTCTCCACCGAGTACTTGCCCGTGGCCTTGAGCCACACATTAAAGTACGAGTAGACGCGTGTGGCCTGGATGTAGCAGACAAAGGACAAGGTGAACAGGTAGACTGGCCACTCCCGGAACAAGTCAATGACCGTACGCACAGTCAGCTTGCCTCGTGCGCGGCGACCAACGCTCTGCATACGCTCAATGGCCCGCTGCTTCTCGTGCGGTTTGAGCCAACGCGCACGCGTAGTGGTCGGGCTGTTGGGGATGGCAAAGAAGCCGTACAAAGCAATGGGCACGCCAATGACACCGTCAAAGATGAATAGCCAGCGCCAGGCGGCGATGCCGTGTGCGCCGTTCATGTGGGTGTAGAGAGCCGCCTGCAGGTAGCCGCTAAACATTTGAGCGACGCTCGATGACGCTTGGTAGATGCAGGCACGCTTGCCCTGCTCTTCGGGGAGATACCAGTTGCCGAGCAGGGTCATAATGCCAGGGTACGCCGAGGCCTCAAGCAGGCCGATAAAGAAGCGTAAGATATAGACAGTGGTCACGTTTTTGGACCCGGCCATGCCCATGACCAGCAAACTCCACGTCAGTTCGAGGGCAGGCAGCCATATGCTGGGCGGCACATAGGCAGCCATGATGATCTGTGAGGGGATCTGGCCAATGATGTAGCCAATGGTCCAGTAGGTGGTGAGGTAGTTGAGATCGTTGCCGGCCATGTGCAAATCCTCCTTCATACCCGAAACATATGCATTGGACACGTTTGTCTGGTCGAGGTACTTGACAAAGTAGGCGAGGCAGACAT
Organism: Sporothrix pseudoabietina; assembly: GCA_019925295.1. Classification (NCBI taxonomy): domain Eukaryota; kingdom Fungi; phylum Ascomycota; class Sordariomycetes; order Ophiostomatales; family Ophiostomataceae; genus Sporothrix; species Sporothrix pseudoabietina. The sequence continues at coordinate 75,412 of JADHKS010000030.1, read as the reverse complement.
AGCTGAGGATAAACCAGTCGATCTTGGCAATCAGGCGGCGATCCTCGGGCGACTTATCGAGGGTGTCCCAGACGATGCCGGCGAGCCGCCGACGCCGAGACCGAGACTGGGTTTGTGAGGTGAGAGGCGAAGGGGAAGAATGCGGAAGGCCATCGTTATCGTCGTTCTCGGCTCTGGGCGACCCGTGATGGGACGAGGTCGTCGTGTCGTCGGCCATGGCCTCGGTGGAGTCAATGGCCATGTCCTTTTCGGCCATCACGAGGGAGAGGGCGATAGGAAGAAGAAGAGAGAGAGAGAGAGAGAAGCGAAGAGGGGCGAGGACGAGGATCAAAGTTTGTGCAACGTCGTCGACCAGTCTGCCTCAACTGCCCATTCTTCAGCTGGAGGCTACGTCTGGCACTGGCAACACAACGTCGCGTGGTCGTGTCTCGCGTGACTGCCGATGCACGATGAGTCGACGACCGAAACACAGCGCTGTCAATTGGTGTCGTCGTCGATTGCCGATTTGTCGATGTTGAATTGTCGATGTTCAATTGTTTCTTCCCAAACCCCTGTCCAACTCGCAACTCGCGGCAGTTGTATGAACAGTCCGGGAAGAACAAAAAAGACGTGCACAGTGGCAAAGGCCACAAGCGAGAATGATGTGCGCGAATCTGTCGATCGTTTCAAAACGACGGAAACAAAAAGGCCCAGAAAAACCAAGATAAAAAAAATGGGACAATGGCTAAACGTCGCCAGCGCGTTGGTCCAGCAGGCTAGCGATGCCGCTACTGCCCTTTCCTCCGTCCTGGGTCGCTTAGTGCGCTGAAGACGATGGGCCCAAAAACGAGGCTAGAGTGGCCCAGACCTCTGGGTCAGTGCTTTTGGCAAGAGCAAAGGGATGGATTGCAAAGACATGCAGCTGAATAAAGAAGGAGCCAAGAAGCACCAGTGAAGCCTTTCGTATTCCGACCTCTTGAAGAGAAGGTGCGATACGAGTGTTCAAGAGTGTGAAGATGGAAAGAACGAGAGAAGAAGGGAGGCAAATCGAACGTCAAGAAGACAACCAAAAGAAACCTCTGTCCTTCTCGCTTCTTATATCTTGCGATCCTGGTCAAATAGCGGTCAACTCTTGTTGTCATTTTTCTCTCTCGCTCCCACGCTCTCGTCGCCCTTCGCAAACCCTTTGCAAGCCTCTCTTGGCGGCTGTCACTTTTTCTCTCCCTCGCAACCACCGTTTTGAGCTTACCGCTTACCTCGTTTTTGGCCATCACGCACTTCGCTTCTCGGTCGTCTCTTTGTGGTTTGTCCTTTGTGAGGCGTCGTTTCCTGTATTTCCTTGTTTGCCTGCGTCCCCCAACAACCGTTCATGGCCGTCGATGTATGTCCATGTTTCCAGACGAGACCCTCTTGACCCTTCTCTTGTTAGTTCTCTGTTTTTTTCTTATGTTGCCCGCGTCGTTGCCTGCCGACGGGACGAGCCATCCGCCCCCTTGTTTGTCCCAATGTTGTCCGGATCTGCAACAATTGTCTGAGCATGAACCAAACTTTTGGTTCTGTTGGTGACCTCTGACCACACTTTGGTCTTGGCCGAGTCACTCCTCCTCCCTTTTGCTCAATTTTCTGCCTCTCATCCCTTTATCACCGCAGCCATTAGGATGTCGACGTTTGCTGGGATTGTGCCGGGTCCAGCAAACCAAAGGACTTAATTGAAGCCGGGACCCGGACGACGTCGTATGGAGTGCCGAATTTGTGACCATTGCCGCAGCTGCAACTTTGCAAAGCAGTGATCAACATTTCTGCCGAATGCCTGATTGGTTCGCGGATGCCGGGAGTCGCCGTTTAGGCGTGGGGGTGAGAAGGGAAGAGTATCATTGGAAAGTGAAGCACAGACGAAGGGTGCACGCAGGCAGGACAGATGTGAAATGGAGTGCGAGTATGTGAATGCTGAGGGGAGTGAGTGTGCACAGAAGTAACGAAAAGACGATGATGAAAAGACGCACAGAAATAACGAAAAGACGAAAATGAGACACCTTCTGTCTTATATTCTCACTTCCTTTGGCCCTTTGCCCTGCTGGTAAAAGTCTGTCTTAAACAGATTTGGGCAATCGGGATGGAGCCCCGACGAAAAAACGCTGGTCAATTCCAGCAAGCGTAGTTTGCCAGCGGCACCTGCAACTCAGAGCGGTGGGACTGTCCGCTGGAGAGCAAACTGCATCCCGCTACAGCACGACGTACAGTAGCTTACTCAAATCTCGGCCGCTCGGCCACCCGACTGCAAGAGGACAAACATTAATGGAAACTCGGGGGCAGGCAAAGTGCGGAAGTACAAGCACGATGTTGAATCATCTCGGCACCGAGTAAACGCACTGAACAACGTTAGACCAGTCGCTCTTGCTGTCTACGACTGCCACCATCCCCCCCCCCCCTTCCCAAGGGGTGGGTCTGCCCGCCGGAGGAAGCCAAACGTGCGTGCAGAGTGACAGACAGGAAGGAACGAACGAGACAAAAAGGATCTCCAAAAGGAAAGAAAGAAGAAAGAAAAGACGCTGGGACAATGAACCTCTCGGCACTGGACGTGCCGGCCAAAAGCCACGGAGAAACAGCCGCGAGAGCAGAGAGACTCATAACGACTGCAGGCTCCGTGATGGCGCTCTTGTGCGTTAGCTATTGACCGGAATGCAGTGGCCGCGCCTTGAGGTTTTCTCTAACAGAATCTGTGGCAACTGGCGCAAGTCTAAACCTCGATTACGGGACACAAGATGCAAGTGCTGCAATCGTTACTGGGGCTGGTGGACTAATACGATGGCTGATGCCCGGACCTATCTGCCGACACGAGGGAGGGACGAAGAAGAGGATGGAATACAAAATGCATTTCTGAAGTGTCAATGTGTCAATGCTTGGCCTCTTGAACTTCTTTCCCTTCATTCGTTGCCAGTCGTTCTTTCCCACCAATCGATTCTTCCTTGTACAGACGAGTGCAACTGTCACTCGGTCTTGCCTTCCTTGATAGCGGGGATCTTAGCCCGCGCCGTACTTTCCCTCTTTGTCCATCCCATGACAAATCCATCAGAGAGACAGGACATAATTTGTACGGCCTGGTCTCCCGATCCTTTCTTCTCTCTTTCTTTTTCCACTTGCATCTGCAACGGGCCGTCTGCAGAGACAATTCCTCGTCACATTCCAGCTTCCATCCCTGCCAGCATCCAGCCTTCCGCCGCGGGCGGCCGTCCTGGTCGACATGTCACGAGACGCCATGTTTGTGGCTGCTGATGAGCCTCTAAATCCCCATCCACCGATAAAGGTAGGTTCTGGAAAATTGTGTTTTTCCTCCCCATTTTTGTACAGCATATCTGACAAAATAGGTCATCATTGTCGGGGCTGGCCTTGGCGGTATCATCACAGCTATACTGCTCTCCCACAAGGTACCGAACCTTGAGTACAAAATATTTGACCGCCAAGACCGTATCGTAAGTGTTTTAGAGACGGTATCTCGAAGATGATGTGCATCCTCTACATGGACTTCGACTAACATCTTAGGGCGGGACCTGGGCTGCCAACATCTATCCTGGAGTACGCTGTGACATACCGTCACACTGTTACCGTATGCAGCTACCGTCTCTCCATTAATCTCTCCACTTGAAGTCTGATATTCTAACACTTTTATAGAGGCCACTTTTGCTCCGAACCCAAACTGGTCCGAGTACTACTCAACCGGCTCCGAGATCCGTGCATACTACGAGAAGCTCGTCGAAGACTATGGCTTACGATCCCACATCAGTCTGCGGCACGAGCTCCTTTCTGCCACCTGGCGTGCCGACGACGCAGTCTGGGACCTGCACATCAAGGACTTGAGTGCGGACACGACATTTCACGAGACAACACCCTTCTTCATCAATTCCCAGGGACGCTTGAGCCGACCCAAACTGCCTGACATTCCTGGTTTGACAGACACGTTTACTGGTACACTTGTCCACACAGCTGCTTGGGACCCAAGCATCGATTTTACTGGAAAGCATGTTGCTGTCATTGGCAACGGCTCCAGTGGTCAACAGATCCTGCCCCAAATAGCACCGCACGCTGCACACGTTGACCACTACATACGCTCCCGCGTTTGGATCACACCAACGTTTCAAAAGAACCTCGTCGAGGCCACGGGCCACAACCCAGGCGCGCATCAGTACACGGATGACGAAAAGGCTGGTTTTGCAGCGGATCCTGCAGCCTATCTCGCCTACCGTCGTACCATTGAAGCCAATCTGCATACAAAGTTCCAACGCAATATCCTAGGTAGCCCCGAGAACGAGGCATTGCGTGCTGCCTGTATCGAGACCATGCATCAGCGCCTAGGTGGCAGCCAGGAATGGTTGGACCGCTTGGTACCAGACTTTGCACCCGGCTGCAAACGTCTCACTCCTGCGCCGGGCTATCTTGAGACCATTGTGAAGGGTGACAAGGACGGCACGGTGACCTATGTAGACACACCCATCGTATCCTCTACTGCGTCTGGGCTTGTCACGGCCGATGCTGTAGAGCGGCCAGCCGACGTGATTATTGCCGCCACTGGTTTTGTCAATGGCTTCGTGCCACATTTCCCCATTGTTGGCCGCAACGGCGTCGACCTTTGTCAGGACTGGTCCGCTGACGGAGACACGGGCTATCCGGAAACCTATTTTGGCGTCATGGCACCAGACATGCCCAACTATTTCATGGTGCTTCAGGCCCAGGGCAACGGCGGTGGCGGCTCGGTCCCGCTGCAGGTGGAGCTGTCGGCGACGTACATTGCCAAAGTGCTGCGTAAGATGCAGCTGCAGCAGTACCGCAGCATCACGCCGAGCCGGGAGGCCACCGAGGATTTCAATGCCTACTGTTTGGGCCACTTCCGTGACAAAGCGGTGAGTGACAACTGCAGCACATGGCTCAAGGCGCCCAAGAAGCCGGGCGACGAGAAAGAGGGCGGACGTACTCTTGTGTGGTGGCCTGGGTCGGGACATCACCGTATCCAGGCGTGCATGGACCCGCGCTGGGAGGACTTTGAATTTGAGCGGAGTCGGTCGCCACAGGCTCAACGCAGCCGGTACCACTATTTTGGCAACGGGTGGACGACGATCGAGAGGGACGCTGTCAACGCGGAGGAGTTGACGAGTTACTTGTATGAGACCGGGGCTACAGACTTGCGGTCGCTGCACGAGCGGTGGTATGAATAGGGACTTGACAGGAAGAGAAGGGAATGATATCATGACTATAATGAATAATGAATATCACGTCAATCCAATTCATGGCAATAAAATATGAAATAATAAACATGAACATAAGAATAAAATATAAGGGGGGGTGGTACATTAAAAAAAAGGATGCAAAAAACGTATACTGAGTCCAGACACAAAGTTGACCGCCTTCTTTTTTGTCGGCCCAGACCAAAAACGCCAGCCATCAAAGAAACGCAGCTTTGTTAAAAATCGAGTAAATCAAAACGCTGACCCTTGGGCCGATCCATCGGTCCCTTGAAAAAACACCAGCAGCTAGACTCCAAAATCGAAATAAATAGCAGTTATACACCCTTCCGTAAATAAATGTTGAAAACAAATATGACAAAGGGAAATGGTTGTATAAAGAGCGGAGGGGAGAGGCTAGGCTCTCGAGAATGAAAATGGAAAACGCAACGCATATTCTCTTTCCTAGATCCGATCACAGATTCACAGCATCGCCGTCCTCGTGGATCTTGAAGCCAATGCCTGCATCCAGGTCGTCGTGGTCACGTTTGATGGTGTTGTCTTGCCCGTGCTGGTGAACATGCGCAACACTGGTAGTCTTGGTTAAGCGCCACGGCCGCCGTGTGCTGGGATACTCGCTGGGCTGGCTACTAACGTCCGAGTGGTGCTCCTCATCTTGCAGCTCGTTTTGGTGCTGCTCTTGTCGTGGGTCTTGCTGGATTTGCTGTGGTTGTTGGTGATGATGTTGCTGCTGCTCTTCGTCTGCAACGTTGTCCTCAAACAAGGACAGAGACGAGGGGTCCAAGTTCTCGTCATCAGACATGCTCTCATCTTCGTTGTCCTCTTGGCTGCCTTGGGAACTGTCAAGGGTGTTGTGGTGGTGGTGGCCACCAAACGTATGTCCAATATAGTCCTCATCGTCGTCATCTTCGTCATCATCATTGTCGTTGTGCGCGTCGTCGGTCTCGATACCAGGACGTGGCTGGTCCTTGGGAAGGAGCTGACTGTGAGGCGGGTGGCCTTGCTCTTGGAGGTAGAAGTGATCGTGTTCGTGGCCGTGTCCTACTTGGGCAATGTACTCGTCTAGGCCCAGCATGTCTTGCCCGTCTTCGTACACCTCAATGTCGTCTTCTTCATCGTCGTCACCGTCGTCAATTTCATCGCCGTCTTGTGTCATGGGGAAGTCAAAGTCGTCGACATCGTCACTGTCGTAGGCAGCCATGATCATGTCATCATCGTCATAATACTGCAGAGCACCATTGCCAAGGCCCATGACTGCAGGCATGGGACCGCGGCTGCCGTGCCGGCTGTTGCGCAGGTACCGCTGCTCATTATCATGGCGAGCCTGCCGCTGCCGCTTGTTGCGCCGACCGCTACCACTAGCGATGGAGGACGCAGAGGTTGGTGGGTGGTCTGCAGCAGTGGTGCTGTACGGCGTCGCGTAGGCAAACGGCGTCGTGCCACGAGCGCGTTGCTGTTGAGGGTGCTGCTGACGGTGTTGGCGCATTTCTTGCTGGAGTTGCTGCTGTTCCTCAGCAGGGACAGCCCACATGGCCGTAGGGCCAGGGCCTGGTGTGACGCTTGGACTCCGGCTGTACCGGGGCGTGTTACGCGGCCAGAAACCACCGAAGCTGGGAGAGCGCGTGCTGCGACGACGGCTGCGTTTGACGCCGGCAGAGACGGGCGGTGCCACGGAAGCCGAGGCAGCAGCGTGGTTGCTGCCTGCTGAGTTGATCCGGCGTCTGCTGACAGCACCAGATGATGCACCCCGCATCATAACAGGGCTGGCCGCCTGCTGGGGAACGGGTACAGACGTTGTGCGAATGGGAGGCGGGACGCGCCGGGAGCCAGATGCCAAGGATGATGAGAAGAATGGCGACAAAGAGCGACGCAAAGTGACCGGCGCTGCGGGGCCGCCAGCTCCAGGCGCCATCTGGTGCAGATGCTGTTGCTGCTGAAGGCGGTGCTGCATAGGCGACTGCGCGACAGTAAAGAACTGCTCAGACGATCCAGAGGTGCCGATAGAAACGGAGTGGGACCGGCCAGTTGCAGCAACAGGAATAGGAGGCGGCGCCGGTGCTGCCATCGACGGATAGGAAGCACGGTGGGGGGTCGGACCGCGAGCATAGCTCATTGGTGTCGTGCCGCGGCTGAATGGTGAGGGCGAGGGGCGACCCATGCGGCTGGAGGACATCAGCGGAGATGAAGATGCAGACGAAGACGACCCAGAGTTCGAGGCTGTTGGCGGCTCGTCCAGCTTGCTATCCCATGCCCAGCAGGCGTCGTCAATGCCGAAATCATTGTCGCCGAGATCAACCTGTACCTGGGGCAGCTCACGAAGCTGCTGCCACGAGCACCCATGAGTGTATGAATTTTTGTTTTGCAGGTAGGCGTCAGGCTGTGTGACATAGAGACGGTGCTGACCACCCGATGCCTTCATGACGACGCTGGTCGTCATAAACCTAGCATCCCAGATGGCGGGTGTCAACATTTCTGGCCGTGTGAGAAAGCGCAGGCGTGAGTCCTTGTGAACCTTACGCAAAGGAACCCATGACTGCTGCAAGCCCAAGAATTGCGAAAAGGCGGTTGAAGAAGTCCGGCGTTGACGACGAGCCTCGACAGTGTCGTTCAGAGACAGCATTCGCAGAATAGGCCCAAAGGCAGTGACCATGGCCATCTGCAGGCTGCGTGCATCGGCACCTCGAACAGTCAGCGTCTGAATAAGGCCGCGGCTGCGAAGGCGGCGGTCGATGTTGCGGCCGGGCGTGCAGGCTTTAGGCAATAGCCGCGGCGTATCTGCACGCCGTGCGGGCTGTGTCCATTCGTCGTCCCCGTCAGCGTTGCCGCTACTCGAGGAAGCTGCTCCAGCTTGTCTTCGCTGAGCCGCCGCAGCCGCGGCCACGGCATCAGTTGCGCCAAACTGGACGGCCTCTACCCAAACTCCCTTTAAAGGGAAGGGCAGGAAGACGACCTCGAGTAGCCAGGGCCGTGAAGCTGAGGGAAGCGCCTGCTGTTGCAAGAGGCTCACACGCTCTTGGAGTTTTTGAAGCTGGCTCAGGATGGCAGGGTCTGTCACAAGGGACGGCCTCGACGAGCGGCTGTTGATGCTTGTCGTGGCCGACAGTGGCGCCCCAGATGCGGATGTAGACACGAGACTAGCAGTCACAGTGGCCGCATCGTTGTCGTTGCTGATGTGGTACCGTTCGAATTCGCCAAAGCGTGACTCCAATTCAGTCACGCGAAGGTCCATCTGGTCATGGCGCTCGAGACACTCCTCATGAGCCTGTGTAGCAGCAAAGGAGGCTGATACTGAGGATGCCTCCCCAGAAAATGACGGGTTTTCGAGCTTGTTCAGACGAGCCTCATGCGCCTGCACAGCATTCGTCAAGCTTTCTGGTCCAAGAGGACGAGAGGCTGACGTAGTGGCCTGTTGCTCCAACATTTGTCTGAGAGGTGAACCAGACGAGTTTGATGCCGGTGCAGCTTGTGTGAGAGTTTGCAGGCCCTTGCCAGCAAAAGGCCGCATATACCGCACTTGGCTGGTGTAGGACGTGGTCGTTGTGGTAGATGGCGGCGGCTGTTGAGAGGGCGGAAGCAGTCCAGCATGAGGAGCCGAGGTGGGGACAGATTCTGCAGCGGCTGCAGCAAGCTCACCTCGCGCAGACATGTTATAAGGGCCCCAGCTAAGCGTATCCGGGATAGAGTGGTCAGCGGGAGGGCCGGCAATGGAGGCAGCAACCGATGGAGGGGCTTGCTGTGCTGGACGAGTCGGGGTAGTTTCCTCGGCTGCCTCAGGTGCCTCATCATCCTCGGTAGCCACCTCGTCTTCGGCGACCTCTGCTTCAGCTTGTGCCATGATCAGATCACGGCTCTCTCGTGCGGCGTCGGCGATCATGGCAGCAAAAGATGAATCCAGATGAGCAGGGACATCCGAGGGAAATCCAAAGGAGATGTCCGGCAGGGACTGGTCGCCAAACTTCAGCTCCTCTACTTGGCGACTTCCTTCCTGTTCCAGATCCTGGTCCTGATCCAAGTCCTGGACGGTGCCAAGTGGCGCTCGTTGTGGCTTTGGCTGTTCATTTTCCTGTCCTAGGAACGAAGTTGATGATGATGGTAATAGTAGTTGTGGTGTTGACGGTTTGATTGATGCAGATAATGGTGCTCCAGTGGGTGCTGCGGCGGTAGTAAAAAATGATGTGGTAATAGATGCCCGGTCTAGTGATGATCCGCCATTGGGGCCATTGGGCGCATGGTCATGGAAACAGGCATGGTGTGAGCACATGCACCAGCCGGTCTGGCTGGCGTCCAATCCGGCAAGGCTTGCATTGAAGAGGTTGTTGGGCGGCACAAGAGCTCCAGGTCCGAAGCTTGGTGTCATGGGCGTGGCAGCAATACTATTGTTACTTCGGCTCCAGAAGCGGCGACAGCCGCACTGTGCACCGCTTGATCCATGGCTCAGGTCGACAAAGTTGCAAGGTCCATCAGGGAGCCGTGGTGGTGACTGCTGTTGGGGTGTTGATTGTCGCAGTTGTGGTTGTTCTTGTTGATGCTGTTGCTGCTGCTGCTGCTCCTTGTGTTGCAATGGTACAAGCTGCGCGTCGTTTGCAGGCGGCCTAGCCGCGCTTTCATCATATATATCAAAGACAAAGGACGTGGACGCAGCGGGGTCCTGCGCACGATTATTGGCGGACGACAAGGCGGCAACGGCAGCATCGGCGTCGAAGGAAGTCGCGGCCATTGGCAGCTCCGGCAGAGGTCATCTCCGGGAGACAGCCGTCCTTTAATCAGGGGCAGGGGCGAGCGAGAGGCAACAGGGCGACGATGTTGCCTAAACTAGTGGCCGGGAAACGGCCACCAACGAACAAAAGAAGACGCGATCCGCGCGGAATTGGTTCGACACCAACCGGCGCGGGCCTTCTTTGGCGTTTGGCGCGGCGGAAAATAAAAATCCAGGAACGGTAGGTAATGATATTGGTCGGGCCGGATGTTGTATGTTGGTACTTCGAAAAGTAGAGAGGTTGTTCGGAGGAGGCTGGGGCGAGACAAAGGTGCAATTCGCGTCGTGTTTTGGTAGGACAAAAGGAGCTCATGGGAGAGCTCACGAGCAGGAGTCGGGGTATGGCATGGCACTGTAATACAAGAGAAAGAGCGGTTAATTCGAGGGGCGTCCGAGGGAAATAAGGCCAGCTGCGGCCGGAAAGGCGGCCGGGATGGCGGCCTGACGTGTCAAGCCTCGAGGACAACGCAAAACGAGAAAAAGAGAAAGGACCAGATCCTCAAAGCGGCCGCCGAATGGGCCAACGAGATAAGAGAGGTCGGATGAGAACTGACCAGACGAGTCCGGGCATATAGGAAGAAAGCAGGCGCAGCCGAAAGCGCAAAAGGATCAAAGAGAGATCAAGATGCGTTTTGAAGACGAGACAGGGGATGGCGCTCAATACAAATATATGTTCGTAATAGATGTCGCGATGCTGAAGGCACGAGGCAGTGTTCTGGAAGCTGGTCACAAGCGCTTAGAAACATGCAGGAAGCTGAGGAACGTGCGTAGTCGACAAGGCGGCGAGCGTAGGCAGGAGAGGGAGATATGATCAATAATGATAGAAGTCGGAGAGAATGCAGAGAAAGCTGGGATTTCGGCCAGGTTGACGAGGGGTTGACGAGTGCAGAAGTGACAATTGCGGTATGGAAGTGCAAGGAAGGAACGACCAAGACCAAAAAAAAAATTGAAATGAAAAAGTGAAAGGTAAAAATGCAAAACCGCAGGAGCGATGGCAGAAATGCAAGGCGTGGGAAACGATACGACGAGCGATTGGGGTATTCTCGAGGCAGAAAGGGTGGGCAAGAACAAGCATGAGGGGGGTGGAGGAGAAGCAGGTACTCGGATAGGCAGGGGTGTGGTGTGTGGGCACGCGGCAAGGGCGCAGGTGGTGTTGACGAGCAGCCGGAGCACCAATGCCGGGAAAGAGGGCAGGAGGCAGAAAGCTACACAGTAGACAAGGCAGGAGGGAGAGATACGACAGCGAAGACGAGGAAGGAGCGCTCCAGACATGCACGAGAATGACGACAGTGGATAACACAGGAAGTTCTAGGAACAGGCCGTCCGCTAGGCGAGAGGCCCGGGCAGTAGTTCGCAGGGCGGGAGAGCCTGAGGATATACGAATCGAGTTCAGAAGTCGAGAAAAGAGTTTACGGAGTAGTAAAGAGCCGGAGAGGCAGAGAGGCAAACCCGGTTGAGGTGGTGTGGAGATGTGGAGCTGAGGTCGTGAGTGCAGACTCCAGGGAAAGAAAAGAGGCACTGGCGACAAAACGGGAAAGAGCACAGCGACACCACAGGTGCAGATCTCACGGCGTACAGCAGTTGGTCAAGGAAGGAACGGAGAGTCGAAGTTCGGAGGAAAGGGAAAGAGCGAGAAACGAAACAAAGCTGTGATCTCAGCGCAGGCCCTTCAAATGCGGCATGCCGTGGGTTGGACCGCCTGGACGCCTGTCACAGAGCTACGACGCACCTTTTGTACAGGTTGCGCACCCGCGCTGCAGGTCGATAGGCTAGGCAGCAGGCAGCCAGAGGGGGGAACATTGAGTCGAGAAAAGAAGGGCGAATGCATGCGGCCCTGTCTCTTCTGTGTCGTGGGGTGGACCAAGGCTAAGGACTCTCCCCTCCATCGCTCCTTCCATCTCAAACTTGACACACCGCAGACGGCCCTTTTAGGCAAGAAAGAGGACCGGTATCAAAGGAAAGAACGAGGCAAGACCGACGCCGTCGTTGTTTCCGCTTTTCCAGTAAGATACCGCCTCTAATCTCTATCAATTTTTCAAACATTTCTCTTCCATCTTCTCTCTCTTCTTCTTTTTTAACCCCCCAAATGTGTTCGCATGACCATTTCCCACCCCTGCCATTTTGCTCACGTCTTTTCCTCACTAGGCCGCCCAGCGCGGTCTTTTCCATTAAACACCCCTGCTCAAACCACAAAAACCACTCTAGCATCCAATTAGACTCGCGGCCCAGCGCGTGCTCCACGCGTTTTGGCTTCGGCCGGTGCCCAATGAGCGCTCAGCAGGCCGGCGAACGGCCCCCTTTCTCACGTATTTTCTTCATTTTCCTTTGTCCTAGCGGGCTCGAACACGTCTAAAGCACATCTTCGTTAGGCTCCGTAAACAAACAAACCGGGAGCATCGTGCAGTTGTCATTCGTCAGTTCATGCATTGACTTACACGTCGCCTTTTTCGATGGGTCATCTAGCGAATAGGACTCACTTTCACATTGTTATTGTCTCGGAGGCGTCAATCCCTTTTATTGTATTTTCTTTGTTCTCGACGTGTTGTTGTGAGGCTTTTATTCTTGCATTTGTAAAACGTACAAAAAAAGACAAAAAAAAAAGACAAAAAGAACCCATATCCAGGGATGAAGGGGGTTCTTCAGTGGCAGAAATGAAGACGAGGGACAGGCCGAGATGGAGACAAAAAGAAAAGAGAGCACGGCGGTTGAGACACAAGACAAAGGCAAAAGAACACCCCTTGCGTTGCGGATCGATACGAGTACGGAGCACTGTGTACGCCATCGCTCACAGTTCGCTTGTCTCACGTATCTTTTGCTGTTACGTCGTAATTGCCCCAAAATTGCCCCAGGAAGCGCTAGCGCCCAGTGGGACGATCCTCTCTCCCGTTCCCGCCGTGCAGCAAAGAAGAAAGAGCAGCAAGAAGATGAAAGAGCGTTCCTTCCCTCGTGCTGTGCACTGTGTAAGTGCACCGCTGTCCACGCCATCCCATCTTTCTGTTCGTTCTCGCCAATTCTTGGCCAAAGCTCTGCTCGCACATGGGCATCTTACGCCTTACACGCCGTGTCCTATAGTCATTATCCCATGCCCCGTGGCCCCCAAGGCTTATCTTACACCGTCCAACGTGCGTCGTGTTGCGTAATGCCCGCCGTCCGTCAGGCTGTTCACAATGACGGAGAGAGCACGGCATCACAAGCTGTAATATATGATGTGTGGTGCATGATGCAGAATAGCTTCCAAGCGGCGTCTGCATTCGTCCGTAGACCGTCCTGTCAGGCCTTGTGCACATGCACATAAATAATATAACCCCGCGAGCTCTCTCTCACGCATGTTAGATACGCCGCTTGTCTCCATCAGACAGCGCCTCTCGATAAAAGCCCGGACCCGATTTACCCACAGGACGAGGCTGCCAAAAGGCCACGTCTTGGGACATTGATACCCAATCCTTTTTGGGACAAAATCAAATTCCTACGATATTGCCTGCTTTCACAACGTGTACTCGAGCATCTCACAAAGCACAAAGTGCAATGCACAGTCTTGCACGAGGTTGTCCACAATTGCATGTATTGTATTGAGTATGTCAGTGTATATAACGTGAGGAGATGTGGCCGCTGAATGAGATAAAAAAATGAAATATAAATATGGTAAAGAGACCATGAAACAAAGACGATAAAAAAATGGCAAATAAAAGGAGAGATATAACTACATGATAAAAACGCCCAAGACATGCATGCCCAACAATGAGGAATAAAAAAGATGAAGAAATGGAGAATGTGAAGAAGTGAAGAGAAAAGCAGAAAAAAATGACGCGGGGTAGAGTACCCCGATATTCCTGAAAAAAAAAAGAGAAAAGAAACGATATCCTCCTCTATTTGAAGCTTACACCTCGCCCCAGCTGCCCATGGGGCCCGCCGACGCAATCATTGATCCTGTTCCAATCGATCCGCCAACGTCCCAGTAATGACGAGACGAGTGCCGCGACGAGATGCTGCTACGACGCGCCGACCGCCGTGTGCTCTGGCTGGCACACGATGTCGCTGTGCCGTGGCCGTAGCGCATGCCCAAAATTGGGCTCGAGGGCGCCGCCACACCGCCTGATGCGCTCATGTTGCGGAACGCCGGCATGGGCGGGCGGCGCTCACCGGTCTGGCGAGCGGCCGACGCACCACGCCCAACCAGTGGGTGGTGCTGGCGCACGCGGGCCACTTTGGCCGCGGCCTCTTGTGAGTTCATGTTGATGGAGCTGCTGCCCCCCGAGCTATGGCCGTGGTGGGCATGGTGGTGCAGGTGGTGGCGATGGGCGTGGTTGCCAGCCGACCCGGATCCGGAGAAGAACCGCGACCGCAGGTAGCGGAACACGAGCTTGATATCCAAGTCCTGCTCCCACTCGTCCTGCGTGAACGCTTGCGTGGCTGTGGGTGTCGTTGAGGCCGACGTGGCTGCAACGTTGGCAGCAGGTGCGGGAGTAGTGGTGTGCTCCGTTGCCTGGCCAGGAATATCCATGGGCCGTGCCAGGTAAATTGTGGGTTTGAAACGGGGCAAAGACGCAGTCGTCCCGGTGGGAGTAACGTCGTCAGAAAGCTTCTCACCAGAAGCCTCGTTCACCTCACGCTCGCTGCCAAGAACGCGGGTAGATGTCATGGCCTCGGGAATGACCGGCAGGCCGGCGTACGGCAGAGGCATCTGCTGCACACGAGAGAACGTCGAAAAGGCGCCAGGATGCGAGTTGACGTGAGAGTGCACAAAAATACCCAGCTCCTTCGCGATGCGCTCAAGCATGCGCAGCTGCCACGACGAAGAGTCCTCGTGGTCACCGACATCGGCCGAGTCAATACCAGCCGCCGCAGCCTCCAGGAGAGGATTGGATGCGCGGGGTGTCGACGACAGGTCCATCTGATCGTCCTGCTCCTCGCTGACCGCAAGGTCCTCACCAAACAGGACCGACAGGATGTGGTCGTCAATGCCCATCACTTCAAGCATGAACTTGCGCGTGATGCGCGACCACAGACCCTCGTTCGGCTCGCTACCATCCTCACCAGCTGCCTTGCGTAGCTTCAGAAGGCGGTCATCTTCCTCCTGGTCGTGCCAGTCAGCGCTCGCCTCTGTTTGCGCTGTGACATCGCCAGCAACAGCACCTGGTGCCTGTGCTGCGTTGGCTGCAGCACCACTCGCACGACTACGCCGAGCAGACAGTTCAGAGCCACGTCGCCGACGGGTCTCCTTCTGAATTTCTTCAAGCAGCACACGGCTGTGCTCCCACCGCCAGGCTTCGATCCGCCGTGTCCGCTCAATGTCTTCTGTGAACTCATCGTCGGCCTGCAGCTGCGCCAGATCCAACGACTCGCGCCGCCGCTTCATGACACGCCGTGGGTTAAACTGCTCAAAGGAGTAAAGGTGTTCCTGGACAGCGGAGCTCATGCCAATGGCGTTTCCTAAACGGAACGAGCCAAGGCCATCGTGTGTTGGTAAGTTGACCGTTGTCGTGGCCGTGGCTGCCATGGCCTGCTGTGCCTGGCTTTGTTGTGCGGTGGGGCGGAAATCAGGCAGGTGGCTGTCCAGGCTGTCAAGCTCGGCGTCGTCTTCGGCATCGGGCCGGCCGTCTTCGCTCATGATAGCCACATCGCCATTGCTTTGGGACTGTGCGGATGTAAGGAGAGAGGGGAGGAGGTTTGCTGGCCGCGCAATGGCGGACTGGGCGTACGAGGACGCATAGTTGGACGGCTCAAGGCTGCGTAAACTGCCTAAATCACTTAGTCGTGAACGGCCGGCTGTCTGTTGTGAAGATTCTGGGAGCGAGTCCAGGACAGACGAGGCTGTCTCTGTGTCTGCGTTCGGCGAGAAGAGCACCCATGTTTGCGAGCCTTCGAGGGCGGCGGGTAGTACGGTGGAGACGCGGGCATCGACACATTCCTGCGATTCCTCGCGTGGCGGCCGTTGGACGGCCTGTCGCGTGGGCTGGTGGAACGCCATGGGAAAAGCAGCGCAAGAAGGGATATGACGAAATAATCAGATATGGAGAAGAAGGAAAGAGAAGAGAAACCGACGGCAACGCAAAAGGCTGTCGTCGCCCACACTCGGAATCAAAGGTTGAAAGGAGAGGATATGCCCAGGACTTTGTCGGTGATCAGCGATAGGGGAAGTTGATGGGTATTATCGCAAAGAGGGTCCCGAAAGCGGGCGGGCTAGTGACAGTCGGCGTGCGGACTAGAGGAACGAAGAGGGAAGTAGCAGGGCAGAAGACGCGACAAGACAGGTTGCCAGCGTAAATTCGTGGACAAGACCGAGATGAGGCGGGGATATGAGCGATACGAGCGATGTAAAGGACAAGACGCCCTTTTGAGTTTTGCGTGTTCAAGAGCAGATTGTCGACGTGGATGACTTGATCTCGTAGACGTGTAACACGTTGCGCGAAGGATTGTGGGCGCAGGCGAAACGATTGATAGTAGACCGATATTAAGGGCGGGCCGCTCTCTATCGAGATAATCGGCTGAGCGTCGGCTGGTTAACTAAGGAATCCCTGGAGCGAGCCGCACGACAGCAGGCGTGGATCGAGGTCAGAAACGTGGGATGAAACGTGCAGAGACCGTAAAAAAGAGTAGAAATGCGTAGGTCTCGGGAGACGAGGAATGTGGGAGCGATGTGAGGTGAGTTGTTCGGGCTCGTGTGATGAGTGCAGGACGAAGGGGGGGTTGACCGCTGTTAATAAAAGAGGGGGCGCGCGCGATAAGGCGATCCAGCGGCGTCAGAGGCAGGTCGTAAGGCGTAAGGCTCGACGTTGCAGAGACGATGAGATGCTGACACGAAATGTCGTCGGGATTGTTGTCAAAAAAGGGGCAATGTAAAGTGAACAGAAAAGTACGGAAGGAACAAAACAGTTAAGAAGGCGTGAGGGACGTAAAAACAGGGAAGGACGAGAGAAGTAGAGCCCGTTGGGACTGTTGGGGGAAGGAGGGAGGCGGGCCAAGTCCCGAGATGACAGCAGATCAAAAGGCGTTGGACCCAACCAACGTCAGAACACGACGGGACAACACAAGTGCTGGCTAGTAGTCTCACGCTGTGCACCTGTATCTCACATGTATCACGTATCACACAGCGAGGGAAGGAACGTCTGTGACAATTGGCCAGGCTAGAAAAGGGGGCCTGCAGGAGAGGGAAGGAGCGAGGGAGGCTGGTCCTGAATGCTGGGTTGTTGGTGCGAAGTGGGCGCGGGCCAGGCCAGTGTTGGCAACGAGACAGAGGGGGGAGGTGCGTGACCCCTGGACCTGACCGTCCGCTTGCAAATGGCGGCTGCGTACTCTGACGCCAGAGCGTCGCATTTCGCTTTTCTGGGCCGGACGACATCTCGAGTTACCTAAGATGCACGCTACAGTGGTAGTGCGTCTCACACGCGGACTGGGCTGGACTGAATGCAGCCGCAGAGGGAAAGAGCGTGGAGGACAAGGGGAAAAAGAAGGAAAGAGCGTGTCTGACTGCCCTCCGTTTTTCTTTCTTTCGGTCCTTTGGTGAACAAATTAGTGAACAATAACCTCCTTCCTCCTTCATGCCTTTCCTACTATTTACACTTCCGACAGTTCACCCGACTTGGCAGGCGCAAGCCACAGGAGGAGCGGTGGGCATTCGCTGATTCGGAAATGCCATCCTGTTATTTGGGCCCAGATATCGCCTTTGTGCCTTTGGGCGCTTCGACCTGCTCACTTCACGCCGTCCGTCTCTGGTCCTTCGTATATACGGAGTATTACGTTGCTACGTTTTAGTGAGTAATACTAGAGACTCGAGACGGTCAATCTCACGTATGATCCCTCATCTTACGGCCTCGTCTGATCTTCGACTTGTCGCTGTGAAGCTCGCGGAAAACCCGGTGATTCTTCGACTTCTCGGGAGCTACCTTCCTCGCAACAGATGGCAGACTGAAAATACGGTTCATTCCGATCTGATTGCGATTCGTTGCTGCGTGTTTGTCGACGTGCTTACGTGGGCTGGCCGGGGGCAAAGGACCGATAGCCGTTGCTATCAAAAGGTGCAAAGAGGTGCTTATGGCGACATCATCGCAAATTCGGGGGGCGAAACCGCCATAGCTATGCTGGAAAAGCGCGCCACAGGTCCCCTAGCTGCCAACCAGAACAAACAGAGCGCTGTGCTATCAGTGGACAGCAGCAAACATGGCGTTATCGGACACAGGTCCAGCGGCAACAAAAGGCAATGATAACGAAATAGCGGGCTTAAGTGCCCCACTAACCTGCCAATCTGGCACGGCACACGCAGTCAGAGTGAGAGCGCCGCAAAGCTGCAAATCCCGCCAGACCCCTGTGCCCACTGCTCGTTCCTTCCGCACAGCGCAGCCACCCACACCTGGTCCGCGGCTGCCGCCTTCTACGATGTCACCCAGTTTCCATGAATAGACTGCTGCAGGCTGACGGCCGGCCGAACTTTTACGAGCGAGGGAGAGAACCTCTCACCTTTGTCAAATCTTATTGAGGGCAAAAGTTTGTTAAAGGAAAGAAGACATACTATGAACAAGACTACTTAACTATATTTGTAGATACCAGACGAAAGAGAGGCACGCCTGCACGCCTGCCGCCTCCCCTTGCACACCAACAACGCCACAGGGCGGGCACCAGGTCACGTTTCCTTTCGTTGGGGAAACTAAAACAACAAAGCATGGTCTACGACATACGCGGGCAGGAGAAGAGGAGAGGGCAGGCGACCAAGTGAGCAAGTGAGGAGTAGGACAGCGAGGAGAGGGCGATCTACATGGGCAGAAAGCCAGACAACCAAGATTTGGGTGGGAAACGAAACAAGAGGCGTTAGGGCCGGTTGCATTGTATTCGTTCTTCGTCTATCGACGACGTCTTCGATACTGGTTACGGATATCAGAGGCTGAAAAAGGTAGACCGATGTTGCCGACTTCATGGAATGGCTGTACATAGGCAGCGGTTTATCGATATGTCGTTCAAGGCTGTCTGTACATGTGGGCACGTGAGTTGGTATGGAAAACAAGAAACTTGATTTGATATCACTATGGTCTGGCATATGCATTCACCACTATAAGACGGTTTCTTGGTTTTAAAATGTGTTTTATTCCTTTTTCGTCTCTTCTTAATCTGGCCTCTCGAAATTGTGACGTTGGAGCTGTGGTCTAGCTGCCTTCCCGCAGATAGAGAACAACATAGACTCGCCCGGATAGATCCGGGCTTGCCACATATCGAGTCCATATCGACGTTCTGGCGAAGCACGCTCTCGTCTCCTAACAAGACGAGACACCCACAGCTAACCCAGACGCCATATCCGTGTGTGCTAAACAGAAACAGATGTAACAAAAAAGAAATCCACCTAGCGCCGCTTTGTGCTTGCGCAGGGGTGTTTGTGTGCCACCCAGGCATTTTATTGACCAACATGGAAAGATACAACGAGAAAAGCAAACAAAAATCAGAACCTCAAACTACTTCTACCACTTTATGCGGAGAAAGCGTCGGGGAACTGCTTGATGTTCGCAGCCAGGTTGCCCTTGTTGCTCAGGAACTGGACGTAGGCACCGTCCACCCGGACGCGGCCAGCGGCCTTCTTCTCCTGGTACTCCTCGCGGCGGAGGGGGGTGAAGCCCCAGTTCTTGGAGATGATGATCTTCTGGCGACCGGGGAACTTGTACTGGGAGCGGCGGAGAGCCTCAAGAGCGACAGCGCGGTCTGAAAAAAAGAAAATTAGCATTTGCCATCGCAAAGTTGCATTACAAATCATACGTATGGGGGGATGGGCGAGAGAAAACATACTGGAGTCGCGAGTGCGGACAGACAGGATGATCTGGCCGATGTTGACACGGGCGACAGTGCCGTTGGGCTTGCCCCAGGCACCACGCATACCGGTCTGCAGACGATCGGCACCAGCGCACGACAACATCTTGTTGATGCGGACGACGTGGTAAGGGTGGGCACGGACGCGCAGGTGGAAACCCTCCTTGCCGGCGGTCTTGACGAGGTACTTGTTGGCGCAAATACGGGCGGCCTCGAGGGCCTCAGAGCTCAGCTGCTCATACTCGTTGGAGACGAGGTGGATGCACAGGGGGAAGTCGTCGACGGTGGCGCGCTTGCGGCCCAGATCGAAGATGCGAATCTTGGGGTCGGGAACACCACGGTTGAAGCGGGACTTGGGGTACGGCTAGATGGGAGAACATGTTAGTAACCTGTGTCTGTATCTGTGGAATATGACGAAATCTTCGCGTCTATATTGGTTCTCCCTTGAGATCCTTTTTTTGTATCTCCAAATCATCGACCCCAGTCCAATAGAAGCGAGACGAGGCTGAGAAGTCAAAAGAAGTCTCTCATTCGAAAGAGGATCAAAATGACGATGCATCGCAGTCGTCCTGCGACCGTCTCTCATTCTCGTCGTCCTTCTTGTCGTGGGATCGATGTTTGAAGATTTCCACCTCTTTTTTCGTCGTTTCCACCACTCGTTCCTCGAAATGAACGCACCTTGTTCTTGCAGTACCGGTAGCAACGGGCGGGACGGCGAGCCATTGTGATGGATGTTTCGCGGGGTATCGAGTTAAGTGTTGTGGTTATGGGGTTGTCGATGGTTGTCGATCGAGGAAGTCGTCGAGAGAGTGTTTTTAAGAAGAATCCAAAAAAAGCGGCGGTCGACGAAATTTCCCTTTGGGTGGCTAGATTCGCCTCACTAGCTGATTTCAAAGCAAATTCGGCTCAACCACAGAAGGTTCCCCCATTTTCACGTCTTTGGTCAGTAAGTCCGGCAAGTGACTCCCCCCCTTTGTGGAAGGGGCCAGTCTTAAGTGGGTCCTTAGGTCTTGTTTGCCCTTGGATGACTCGTTCAACTGGGCTGTGCTCGGAAAAACACGTGCCCCACCTTTCTTATCTAATAATTTTTTCTGACAATTTTTTTCCGTTCTTGCCCTTTTTTCGCGCTGGCGCTAGTCTATGTGGGAGAAATTTACTACTGGTAGACATCTCGACGAAAAGATTCTCTTCTCTCTTTCTTCCTTCTTTCGACATCCACGACCCTTACCGACAACAATCCATACATTTCGTCGACAACCGTTGCAATGGCCCCCAAGAAGAGCAAGAAGGACGCCAACTCCATCAACTCGCGCCTGGCGCTTGTGATGAAGTCCGGCAAGGTCACCATGGGCTACAAGTCTACCCTCAAGTCGCTCCGCAGCGTACGTTTTTTTCTGATCCCACGATGCATCTGTCGAAGCATTAGACAATGCACTTCGAACTCGAGACTACCGAAATCAAACAGACTGCTAACTCACTCTGCAGGGCAAGGCCAAGCTGGTCCTGATCTCCTCCAACACCAGCCCTCTCCGCAAGTCTGAGCTCGAGTACTACTCCATGCTGAGCAAGACCAACGTCCACCACTTCTCGGGCAACAACGTACGTATACACTCCTTCCCGGTTCCGTTCCTCTGAGATCGTCGCCTTTGGTGTCGCCCCTTCTCTCCAGTAAACGGGCCCAGACAGAATCCGGTCACGGTTCTGCTATTTCTCATTTGAAAAGCTGAATTGCGTTTTTGTGTCCCCGTCTCGCCTCTTGCGTGGCCGGTGGTCTGGGCTTGCCCTGCGAAGAAGTTGCACTCTACTGTGACTTTGGAGGGTTTTCTTTCGTATAACTAACCTGTATTCCTTTCCCCCTCGTACAGATCGAGCTCGGCACTGCTTGCGGTAAGATGTTCCGCTGCTCCACCATGGCCGTCCTGGACCCCGGTGACTCGGACATCCTGGCCGACCAGCAGGCTTAAGCGATTAACCTCGCGAAACAAAACAAAAATCAGTCAAAAACTCGCCATGGGACTCGCGACTAATCGCGATGAGGATGGTTTTATGAATGAAAGATAAAATTCAAAAATTCAAAACTTGCCATGTTCCTTGACGGAGTGGTTGTCTTTTTTGGGGGCATCAAAACGGCGTTCAGGAAAAATAGTCCATGATTGTTGTATATCAGAGGACAGTGACCTATTATACCAAACAAAATAGCATAAGAACAAACCACTGTCTCCAATGCTGATTCTGCTGCTGCGTGATGCTGTACGTACTCCGTAGAGTGACAATATATTCAACTGCTGCTTTGTTGCATACTCGTCGTATGCTTATATACGGGTGTGAAGTGCAACGGCCAAAACACGTGCAACTTATGCACCACAGATGTTGTTCATCACATCAACATGAAACACGCATATGTACTCCTCCGTACACAGTAGAAATGCTCACTTTCGATGAGCTGCATTGCACCGCACTGGGCGTCGGGTTGGCGACTGCCTAGCCTCTATCAAAACGCTTCATATGACTGCTGGGATGCGCCTGCGATCAGCGCCCATCCGCATGAATATTCTAATTGTCGTCGCAATCTCCCGCTCTCTGCCCCATTATGGGTTTGCCGCCGCCTTAGGTTCTTTCGCGTTTCTAGACGTTTCATTGGCACAGGGGTCCGGCTCTGGGCTGGACCCAGTTGCGTGTTCTGTTCTAACCCCCTCTCCGCTGAGAAAGGGGACGCGGAGAATTGCAGACGTGCTTTCGCTTCGACGGCGACGCGACCAACGCAGCATGGGCCATGAGAAGCACGTTCCGTTTTAGGAAGCTGGGCGCAGAATGACCGAGATGGCCAAAAGAGGACATGGACTGACCGTTGCAGAAACTGTTATATTGGCAGAAACGAACGTTTTCTTTTTGTGGTTCGGTTGCATGATATCTGACGCACGCATATCCATACATATAAATTCACCAACGAGACAAAAGACCCGTCAACAGGCGGTTGATAATGAATGCAGATGCAAGGGCAACGTAGCGCGTTTATCAATAATATTAGGGCATCAAAGACAGATACAAGCAACAAACTTACACACAGGCAAACACAGTACATTATCGACGCATGACGGCTCTAGGATCATAAAATGAGGTCACTGGCGACTTGTGTACATGTATAGTGCCCCGTCACACCTGCCGGACGCCTAGCAACCAGCACATTCCTCAAAGCCTCTTCAGCCTCCAACTGACCATTTCTGACTGTCTGACGCTCTGATATGACACTGCAGTCTTTCGCAAGCGCTCCGCCCCAGCTAGCCACATAGAAGTGTCTTTGTGGCGATCAAGGGTTGTCGTCGAATCAAGCTGCTGCTGTCCGCCGTTGCCGTCGAGAGTCTAAAATTATCCCCTGCCGTGATCGTGTGCCAGACAGAGACGAGACAGAAGACCGCAGGGCGGCAGCGCCATGTCTTTGTCAAAAGCGAACACTACGAATGTGAAAAGAGGACAACAAACCACACGCTATGTTTCTCAAATAAGTAGCAATGTGGGTTTCCAGAGCGACTCCACACTACGCCCAACGCTCCTTCCCCCATTTCTGTTCATTTTCCGTCCGGAACTAGCGTTGTAATTACGCAAAGTTTGTCGTGACTGCTCCGCCTGGCGAATTGCACAGTTGTGTACTCCGTACATTGGATGTACTCTCGTACCTTCCCTTCGCCGCGTGGGCTATCCCGTTCCCTCCTTCCTGCCAGGAGCGCAATTAACGCCTGCCCTCCCGAAACGCTACCGCCAGGGGTTGGTTGCTCTTGCCGTGCTAGACAACGTCTGATGAGCCACTACTCCGTAGAACCACTAACAATACCGTGCCTGGTCTGGCCTAGGCCCTGCAAACGAACGTCTTCCCATTTGCCCCGTTGCTCGAACTTCGCTCATTCCTGCTTCTTTCGCGAAACACGACACGCGCAGTTTCCTATTTCCAGCTTCTCAGCATCGTGAACTTGCTCCTCTTTTTCTTATGAGCCTAACTGCTCGCTGTCCTGCTCCTATCTGAACAAGTCTGTCTTTTCGTCGTCACCCCCTCCCTCCCACCTTAGCGAGCGCAGCGCTCGACCCCTATTCGACGAACGCCCGCATTTCCCTCTTGTTTACTCCACATTCGTCCTCTTCAATTTGGCGCCTGAGCTGCCTCAACGCCGCTGAAGAATCGACGCAGCAAAAACAAAGAGCGGTCAGCACGAAGAAAGGCACACACTCAAACGGCGAAGCCCAGACGGCGACGGTCGGAAAACAAACAACGATTCATAAACACTCCTGAACAAGCCATACACTATGTCAACACCGACTGCAAAACGGCCACCGGCGGGGAACCGCGACTCGCCCAATGCGTCGCCCTCAAGACAACCGCGCGTTCCGACACCCAGCAGCGGCGACCGCACCGGCACCGGCACGGCTACTCCGACCAGCGGTGTGGGCCGTACACGCTCAGTGCGGTCAAGCACGCTGGTGTCGGCCCGGGCGGCGGCGGCACAGCGGCGCGAGTCGCTGCTGAGCAACTCGACGAGTGCGCCGTCTCCAGCAGCCAACGCAACGTCCAACACAGAGGCCGAGGAGGCTGCACGGGCCGAGACTCTGGCCCTGCTCGACGATCTTAAGGAGCGGCTGAGCAAGGCAGAGACCGCGAGCGAACAGTACCAAAGACAAAACGATGTGCTGCAGGCACGGCTAGACGAGGCGGTCAAAGAGCACGCGAAGCTGGAGGAGAAGGCACACGAGTACGACGAGCAGACGGAGACGCTCAAGAACGAAAAGCGCGAGATGGCGCGCCAGATGCAGCAAATGGAGACGATCTACGAGGCGGAGCGCAGCTCCATGACCCGCGAAAAGGAGGACATGAGCAACCGCGAGGAGGAGATGCAGCGTGTCATCCAGCGTCTCAAGGACAGCCTGGCACAACGGAACGCCGACGACGAAGGCCGGCCTTCGAGAATATGTAAGCCCCACTGAAGTATACTGGCTCGTTTCTTCTTGTTCTCTCCTACTAACCCCGTCCAGCAAGCAACAACTCGCCCAGCGTCGAGAGCGGTAGCTTTGCCCCG
Source organism: Sporothrix pseudoabietina (assembly GCA_019925295.1). Classification (NCBI taxonomy): domain Eukaryota; kingdom Fungi; phylum Ascomycota; class Sordariomycetes; order Ophiostomatales; family Ophiostomataceae; genus Sporothrix; species Sporothrix pseudoabietina. The sequence goes on along the minus strand of JADHKS010000030.1, from coordinate 50,594 downwards.
CCCTCGTCCCTCCACCGCAGCGACTCCCGCAACAACTCAAAGCTCCTGCTCCAGAAGGATAAGCTCATTGAGTCACTACGTCTTGAGCTGGCCGAGGCCCAGATCAAGCTCGTCGAGTCCGAGAACCAGGGCGGTGGCCGCCTGCACGAGGTTGAGCGCCAGCTCATGGAGGCCCGCATGGCCAACGCCCGCCTTATGGAGGACAACGAGAGCTACCAGCTGCTTCTGCAGGAGAAGACGCTCAAGGGCGACTTTGGCACCGCAGACTTTGGTTTCGGTGGCGGTCTTGGCCTGATCAACAACACCGGTGGCACCCACAGCCGGCCACGCTCTTCAAACGAGGATGCTCTCAATGCGCTCGAGGGCCGCGCAGCTGGTGGATCCAGCCTGGCTGATGAGCTCAACGACGCAGCTGGCAGCGACAGCGACGAGGCCGGTACTGCAAGCGGCGCCGTCGCTGCGGGTGCAGGAGGTGTCCTTGTCGAGGGTAACCGCCGTCATGAGGCCGAGCTGAAGTCGCTCCAGGACCAGAACAAGGCGTTGACGTTGTACATTAACAAGATCATCGAGCGCCTGCTGGAGCACCAAGACTACCAGTACATCCTCGACAAGTCCACCGACGGCAAGCAGCCACCACCGCCCCCAGGTGCTTCTCCAGCAAATGCAAACATCGACAAGGAGCTGCCCCCGCCTCCACCAGAGAAGCCGCAGCAGACTACGCCCCAGCCCAGCGCCATCCAGTCCTTCCTCCAGCGCACCAAGTCGATCACGGCCCGCTCTTCAGAGCCGGGTGCTGCTGCTGCAGGTGCCCCGGCCAAGCGCCCTCGTCCTGTGTCTTACATGCCCGAGGCTGTCATGAGCAACCCCGATACGGCACCCTCGATCCCCATTACTCTGAACCGTACCACCAGCATGCGTCGTCCTATGCGCCCTATGAGCGAGCAATTCACGGGTGCAGGTGGCAGCGGCACATCAGCTGCCTCCGTGGTGAACGCCATGTACAAGGGCGTCGGTGTCGACGGTCCTTTGTCCCCTGGTCTGCGTAGCTCACAGTTCTTTGCCAGTGGCACCTACACCGTGTCAAGCGGTGGCTCAGGGTCGGGCAGCGGTGCTCGCTCGCCCGGCATTGGCGGCCCCAGCGGTAACGGCTCCAGCGGCAACTTCCCGGGCATGCGCAGCGAGACGTCGAGTGTGTCAGGTGATTCTGCCTCTGGCGAGCGTGCCAGCGGTGGCACCGGCAGCGACACGTCGCCGCCGCAGTCGTCGTCTAACAACCAAAACAGCCCACCGCGCCCTGTTCACGAGAAGACGGCCTTCACAGGCTCCAAGCCCCGGCCGCTGCGTCTGGTTCAGGAGAACACGGACAGTGTCACGCCGACGGCCAACAAGCGAGCGAGCTGGATGGGCTGGTGGGGCAAGAAGGACGACGCGTCTGCAGTTGGGGCAGCAAGCGGCAGTGGCCCTGCACCGACGCTCACCGGCATGCCTACCTCGGCCGAGCCGATTCAGGAGTAGAGCGCTCTCTATCTTTCACTTCTTCCTACATAGCTGCAGGCATGTCAGTTTGACATGACATTTTGACGCTTGTTTTTGGTCCTTGTTTCTTTTCTTCTTCTCCCCTTTTACATAACTGGTTGGATACCCTTTTTTTTTCTTCTTTGCGGCAGAGTGCATCGCATACTTTCATCACCATATTCCATATTTTTCTTTTACGGGAGGCTCTTCCAGGAGCCTTTCTAGCCGTCTTTGTAATTATCAGTATTTTTGGCTTCTCCCCTTTCTTAGTTTTGTTTACGGGGTCTGAGGAGGAAGGGTTGGGGTGGTATTCTCGGGAGAATCATTTCACTTTTGGGCTTTGTATATGACGAACGAAATAAATATATGCATAACTAACATACCATCAAGGGATATGCGTGGTGCTTTCTCAAGTGAACACAGCAATTTCACGCTTCTAATTCACTTCATGGTACGGCTATTACAATAGTCGAAGACAGAATGAATATCGATTCAAATCGAAGAAAAAAAAAAGAACAGCAATCGCTTTGTCCTCTCCAAGCCGTGAGCGTATATCCGCTTGCCAAAGCAAAGGAAGAGCAAGAAAAGCAGCAGGCAATGATGGCAAAACAACATCTGCAATACAAAACAATAAAATACTGACAAAAAGATCAAAGATCAGGGACGAAGTCAAAAGATAAAGGCAAAGCCTCGAAATGATTTTCCTTCCATTTTTGTTTGTCGTTACTAGTCGTCAGCTTTGTTGTCTCCAGAGTTCCCTTCGCGCAGCCCCGGCCTGTAAAACGAGAATACTTGAAGGAGGGGAGAGATGCCCATTCCAAGCAAACTGTTTTGCATCGTAGCCGACACGAACAAGATAGCGAGAAGAATATCCCGCTGTTCTTGTTTGCGGCTGCCGTCCAAGCCGGTTCGTTTTTTGCGGGAGGGCACTGTACTTTTCGTCGTCCTTCCCTCAGCTGTAAAATTGTATTTTGGTAGGGCCGGTGTCGACGACCTTCGCCCTCAATCGATGTTGTTGTTGACGTCGTTCGAGGTGTTGGTCGTGATGGCCGCTGGTTGACGAAATCGATCATAGTTTTTCCTTTTTTTTAATCCCTAGACTGCAAAAAGGTTCGCAGCCTCCATGTTCTTTTGTACTGGTTTACGACTCTTGTCTTCCGTTTCTCCTGTGAGGGGAGAAAGGGATTAGATGTCGTCGATGGCGATATCGCCAGCGTTGCCGCCCTCGTCGCTGCTCTCGTCGCGGTCCTCATCGAACTCAAAGCCAACGTCGCCCTCGCCGCCGTCGCCGTAGGTGTCGTTCTCGTTGATCTTGGCGTGCTCGGGCAGCTCGCCTGTGGGAGGAGGAAGAAGGCATGTTAGTACATGTGCATAGCATACAATATGTACCGTATGTATGTGTATGCATGTATGTTTGTATGCATACATGGCTAAGTGTTGATGTGGGGTGATGGGCACGACCCAAACAGGACAGCTCCGTGCCCCGCATCAACAAAACAAGCAACAACAACATTACAACAACGGTATCAGAGGTTCGAACGTACCGTAGGCCTTGAGGTTACGGGCCTCCTCAGAAGAGTACTTGAGGATGACGTCGCCCTTGCCGTCCTGGAACTCACGAAGGGACAGGAGAATCACGTCGCCAGTGTTGATCCTGCGCGGCACAGTCAGAAACACGCGTCTTGCTTCCCCGCTTTCGACCCCGGACCGGCGCAAAGCAGTATCGTAGACAACACGGAATCGGGAGAGCAATAACTTACCAAACCTTCTTGCGAAGCTTGCCACGGATCGAGGCCAGGCGCATGGTGCCGCTGTCGTCGAAGGCGCGGGCCTCGAGACGGCCGTTGCCAAGCATCTTGATGACCTGAGCATACTCTGTCCGACAGTTAGCAACGGTTCTTTGGCCGTAACAGATGCCCCTCCTCGACATCTCCAACATCTGTCGGACTTCTCGTCGTCGTCACGTACCTTGGCCCTCCTCCTTGAAGATGAGTTCGCGCTTGTCCTTGTCGCTCTCGTTCTTTCCTCTTCTCCGGTTTTTACCGCCCTAGAAAGCCCCGCGGTTAGCTGCAAGTTCGTCTCTGGCTGGCTGTAGTCGGAAAGAGAGGCTCGAAACACACCTTTCCCTTGTTCTTAGGCATGTTGACTGTCTGGTAATCAACGGTGTCTGTGTGTGTTGTTGTCTGGTTGGTGATTCGATTCTTCGAAAGTGGAGGGAGGTAGAAAGAGACGACGTCCCTAAGACAAGCACTTAAGTAGTGGCGTTTGCTGGTTTTGGACGCAAAAGAGACGAAAGATACTGGCTGGTTGGCGCCCCAGTGTTAAAAAAAAAAAACAGTTAGGAAAAAGCGTAAAAAAGGGAAAGATTCGGGTGGCGATTGGCTGCGGCCGCGATGACACAGTCCACAAATAGAGGGGTTGTGTTTAAAATCTGCCCAGTGGTGCCTGCTGTTTTCGTCCTTGTTCCTCTTGTTCTGGCCCTGCGCTCCTTCTAAACAAAGAGTGACAATGCGCCGCAATGGCTCCTGCCTTGCGTCCAAAATGAAGGGAATGACGCTTCCCCTCTATCCCTCCTTCCCATTTCTGAGACAAGAGTCATTCCTGCCCTGTGTCAGCGCAGCGCAGTCCACGCAAGGCTCTCTTTCCCTCTTTTTTTCTGCATTTGTTGGACTCTGTTACTCGTTATGACTGGCTGTGTTTTAACTGTCCGACTGTGTTGGCTTACAGCCTCAAAAAACAGTCCAGGCCTCAAAGTCCTACCCCGCCATAGGCCGCCTGCTCGAGGGGAAAATGGCCCATGGCAACAGATGCGTCAACCGCGATGTGCGCGCCGTGAATGGCTGTTTTGAGACGCAGGAAGCGGGGGCGCAGTAACATTCTGGGCGTCTGCAGGCGGCTAGTGAGGAATAGCCTGCAAATGTCCGCTGTATTTTCGTGCATTTAGGGCACCCATTAGGTGTCACGTGCTGACGACAGAGACTGCATCACGTGCATATTTGCTAACGTCTAATTTGCTAGTGGCCATTCATGAGGCAGCCTTACTCACTCTTGTCACTGTGTGCAAGCTTCAACAAAACCACAGTAGTCAGCACTTTTATATTTGTTGACTTTGCCCCTATCCTGGCCCCATCATACTCCGTAGACTATGAAACTTTCTTTCCAATGAGCGGCTCGGGCGCTTATGCGTCTCCCTTCTAGTTGCAGACTTGACAACTGTCTCGACAGATGGGGCTTTGTTGTTGGGCTGCGACGCGACCGCAAAGCTGCCCGAGCCCTCACAGTTGACGTGGAAGTGCTTGCGGGCACGGAGCGTATCACGAAAGAGGCAACGAGCCTTGGGGTGTCGTATCCAGTATTTGTGGCACATGCAAACTCAATGAGCGCGGAAACTGGCCAAGCAATATCGTCTATTTATTGGCGACGAAAACCTGGCTGAAGACTTGTGTCCTCCACCTCCCGTTCGGCTGCCCTTGCCTTGTCCAACTCCGTATGCGGTGGCCCGCTCGGTTGGCAATGGCGAAGTGCAGTTTGCCGACGCGGGCGCGAAGACCGGCAAGGGCAGAATTTAAACGTAGTGGTCACAGACATCCTCTCCGAGGCTACGAGAAGTGACATTATTATGAGAATATAGTGCGACGCCCGCTCATCGGCAAGAGCCCTGATTTTTCATATTGTTTACTTGGTATTACGGCGCCGAGCACATGAACTTAGCTAGAAAGACCCTGCGTTTATTACTGCACTTAATTGCAACACAACTTTTGAAAAAAGTAATTGTACACAAACACATCTACAGAAAGACAAGGACAGACCGGTGTGCAAAATAGGCAGAACGCGTTATTCTAGAGCGCCTAGAAATGAAAAGAGAAACGGTTTTTGCTGCTCTATGACGCGTTGGTCGTAGTGTGCCACGTCGCCGCCTGTGAGAGGCTGAAGCCAGCCGTGTCTGCAGTGTGGACTCTTGTGAACCCTCCGCCATCCCATCGTCGGGCACGACCTGTTTTTCCGTCTTGCTGGGTGGTTTTCTCCTCTTTTCCTTGTTGAAGGCGGTATCTCGTGATGGACTTACCGCCTCCTTTTTGGGAGTTGATTTATACTGCTGCCTCGTTGTCATGTCCATTTAATTTTGATTTTGTAGGAGAATACGGAGTATATACCTCTCCAAGTTTGTCTCTTCTTGTTACAGTCGGTAAATCGCTGACCCATACGATGCACACATATCTTACGTTCGTAGTAATATGTACGTGTCCACATGTGCCCCATCCCCGTACAGTGGCATATCATGAACTCTGCCCTATTTGGGGTATGTCTTCTAAATTGGGCGGTTGCATCCGGCACGTTTGCGGGCGAACCCTGGCCCTGTCCCACTCCGTTTCGAGACATAAACAGGCCACAGGCAGCTCCTTCTCATACGAATCTGGATGAATAAAACGGACATTGGCCAACGCACAAGAGAAGACGCACCTGCATTGCATACTGCCACTCGTTCGCTGCTCTGTTTTCTAGCAGACACAACAATACCCGTGCCTGTATGTAATTTTACGTTGTAAGCTGGATGTAGCCGTCCCTTCCTCCCGTCCTCCCGTCAATCTCAGTCAGCACACCGCAAATAAGCATCTTATGTTGCCAGCGGCGGTCGGCACTTTTTTGTCTTGAATAATATGCCTCTTACAATGTGCGAGCAAGATACTTGATCGAGGACAAGGAAGGGCAATCGAGAGGCAAGGAATTCGTCGGCAAGCAAGATGAAAAACACACAAATTCACCCTGCATCATACGTCGCACACACAGGTGAGAAAAACCCCGTGCAAGTGCATCGAATGCCCACTTTCTCAACAAAAAGTTATGAGAGAGATGAAGAACGGCCCTCGAGGTAATTTCACCATCTGCCTTTTACCTCGTTCGGCAACACTTTCATGTGGTCCTACTGCCAGCAGGGAAGCGGTGAGTCCTCAGTATTCTTAGTATTCTTAGTAGACTGGTATTACTGGCAATGGGGCCAAGACAAGGGAAATGGAAGTGGAGTCTGCAAACGTGGAGAGAGTGAACCGTCCAGAAGATTACACAACTGGAAAAAGCGCAGATGAAGAGAAACGCAAAAAAACTCCTCAAAAAAGAACAACACATGCAGGAAAAGGGGCGCCGGGGTGCGCGGGACCAGGGGCGCGGAAAGAATGAAAACGGAGCAAGAAGAAAACAAGAGAGAACGAGAAGAGAAGAGAAAGACAGGGGTGGCGAGTGAGGCAAAATGGGGACACCTCAAAAGAGGTCACCCGCACACTGTCACGAGAAAATCAAAAAGAGACCAAGCGGGAAATGGCAATACCGAGGAGGCAGGCGACAAAGCTACCAGCACATTTTTGAATGAAGAATTAAATGGGGGAACGGAGAGACAGCGTCAGGTACGAGACCAGCCGGGCAGCGGGCAACGGCAAATGGGGCCTGGAAGCAGCTGGAAGCAGAAAAGAATAGGAAAATCCTCCTCGGCAAGGGGAACAAGCAGGGCGAAGAAAGACGGAAAGACGGAAAGACGTTGTGACGGGATAAATTAGAGGGAGACAAAAAAAAAGGCAAAAACATGCGGTCAAGCTCGCCGGTACAAAAGCCCTCACAAATAGGTACCGCCAAGGGCCACATGACACCCGCAAAAATAAAAGTACCGTGTCGCTCTGCCGGTGTTGCGGGCAGGAACCAGCCCTGTACTAAGATTAGCGGATTCCGGGGGCCTGTTTCTGGAAGGCCACTACGTGGACTTGGGAGAACTGCCTGCGACGTCGAGGAGTGGAGTGAGAAAGGCGAGAAGGCGAGGAAAAGTAAGAAAAAATGCCCAGCCGAAAAAAACAAATTTCCAAAAGTGAGCAGAAAACATACATTTATGTTTAGACAGGGCAGTGTTTCGAGACGGAATAATGCTTACGCATAGAAAGAGGGAAAGAGCACCTACCGGCCGGGTCCGTTACGGGACGGGCGTTTGCTTGGCCTATTTACGCACTTAACCTGACGCACGCTTTCAAGTGAGTATGTAGAGTGCAACAGCTAGGGCAGGCGCAAGTCGATGACGGCATTCCCCCCAGGCCGTTGCGCTGACCGGGCATGTGCGTAAATTATTTCCCTCTGTCCCTGCGCCTGCCGTCTGTCTCTCTTTCCTCTTTGCTCTCAAAAGTACGCCCTCCTTTCCCTTCGCCGTTTAGTGCCGCCGAGGCGGGAAGGCACTACGTGCTGTTTTGCGCAGGTGTGGGAAAAAAGTGTGGGAGTCTGGCTCGTTTGGCTCACTTGGTTTGTTTTGTTTCGTGCCATGGCAGGCGTGGCAGCATGGCTCGAGCGTGGCTCCTTCCATCGTCGCTCGGGGAAGAGGCGGCCTGCAGGCCTAGCGCAAGGAAAGTGCAACGGATGGTTCGCTCCGTTTTTTTCGACTCCCTTTTGTAGTGGTGACATGACGACTTTTGCTAGGAAATTCGCCAGCGGGTCTCTCAGTGGACAGTCGACGTTTTGGAATATTGCTGCCTTCTTTCAGCGGCCTTCTCGCACTCTTTCTTGACGTCGATTCCCTGCAAATCGTTGCCTTGATATTCTTGTTTATTCGTCCGGCTTGCGCGGAGCCTTTCAAGCGAGCCGTTTTCAAAAGGGGGACATCGAAAGCAGAACTGCTCGATAGCTCCTGCCTCCACCCGCTGCCGTCTTGCCTTTGCTCCTTCCTTTGTGCCTCGAGCTGTTGGTTCACAACAAAGGCAGGAACGAACCACGGCGACTCTCGACTTGGGCCTGTCCACCGTCAGCCTGTGTACACTAAGCCACACTGTGCGTAGCACACAGGCCTAGATGCCCAGAACCGCCCCAAATCGCCCCCAAAACCAACGTTCGAAAATAGCGCCCCCTCCCACGCCTCCGTCTCCGTCTCGCTCCCTCGCTCCTGCCACACACCTGCACACACGCCCCGTCTTTCCCAAAGAATAAGGTCCCGTCTGGACCAGGCCCACTTCTTACGCAGCGCAGAAGCACGATACTGTGCAAGAGCGAGACAGCGAAACACAGCGCTAGTGAACGCCGAACAAGTACTGCACTCCTTCCGTTTCCTCTCAACCAGCCAAATCCTGTTGCCAACGCAGACGACGTCCCTTCCTCGTCAACACTGCACTCTGCACAAAAGCGTCACATCAACAACGCATACATTTCCCCATCACCTCCTCTCTTGCCCACTCCTCCTTTTTCGATCTTTTCGCTTTTTCTTCTTCCATTCTCCCTCGTCCCTCCTCGCATCACGTCCAACGCTGCCCAACTGACGACCACAACCATCTTCTGCAATCGACGGCTCCTATTATCGAAAAGCCCAACCGTTCGCTGCAGACGTCTCACTTGTGACTTGCAGCCTGCAACTTCGCGCCGCCTCGTCTTCCCATTCGCTTTTATTATTCTCATCGACTTCTTTGCGGCCTTTCTTGTCTGCTCTTGTCCTCCGCCCCCATCTTTCCTGTCTATCTGGCTGGCCATCTCCCCACCGTTGCCCATTGCTGCCCACGGACGACCGTATCCCTGGCGCATTCCGTCTTCTACATCCACCCCCATCTGCCGCCTTTTCAGATTTTCCACACTGCATACTCGACGACGACCACAGACGTGCAGGGCCACGAAACTGTCGATTCGCACAACTGATACTCATCCAACCGGGCTCATTGACGGATTGAATAACTGCGAAAGAACCTTGCCTCGCCACACCACTGCTTACTCTTTCATCGACGCCTGTTTGTCTTTCCCTCTCTCCACCTGGCTCTCTCGACCGATCTCTCGACCGCACTACGCGCTCGCCTCCTCTTCGTTTCCTTGAATTACAATATGATATCATGATTCAGACTGTACCACCATCAGACCGTCGGTATTCCAGTTGAGAGACGAGCGCACGCGTCAGCGTATCTGGGACGTTTGACTCAGGCAACGCCCGCAGCCCTCCACGACAACGGCCTACCAGCCAAACAAAACACTCAACGTCTCTTGTTCCATCATCCCACAGCACTCTGCCCAAGATGGACAAGTCATCCAATACAGTAAATGGCGCGCCTGCCAACCAGGCGCACAGCCCACACCCCACGCTCGCCCGCGAATCATCCGCTGCGTCGATGCGGAGACTCGATCTCGCCCAATCCACAAAACAGACAACACAGGCCTCGCCGTCTGCATCTGCTGCTACCTCTGCCAGCGCATCCCCGTTTGCATCACGAGAGCCATCGCCGGCTCGTCCCTCTGCACGCTCGCAGAACACAATGAAAGTGGCCACAGCAGCAGCCACCTCTGCAGCACCGACACCCGCACAACCTTCCTCGTCGACCTCGTCTTCAACATTACCAAAACAGTCTGCGCAACCGTCCGCTTCAGCAACGCCTACGATTCGGTCACGTAGAAACAGCGGGCAAGAAACGAGCCCGACACGCAGCCGTACCAGCAAACCCGCCGCAGCAACGCAAAAGGCTGCCACTCTCGCTTCCTCTACGATCCCGTCTCTCCTCCCGACTGCATCCGATGCGTCCACCGCTCGCGCGTCCGGGCCCCAGAAATCTGAACAGCCGCGCGACAACCCGCGGTGGCCCGTCTCGCCGCGCCTGCGCTCGCCCCCGCCTGTCCTCAACCGCCCGAACCTCCCGCCGTCTGCGACGACGTCCGATATTCCCTCCATCAACCTGCAGCGCACATCAGCTGCGTCGCCATCACTCGACGCTGCGCCGGCTCCCTCCGACAGCGAGGCCGAGGACCTGTACCTTCAGCCTGGCATGCGGACCCCCGTTCGCGGCGTGAGCGGCAATGTGCCTACGCTCGAGACTGTCCAAGAGGCCAGCCCTCTGGCATCTTCCCACGCCGTCGATGCGGCGATGGAGAAGCTTGAGGTTTCTAGTGTAGCGTCTGATGCCGGTACCACCACAACAATGCCTGAAGTTGCTGAGGTGTCCCCTGTCAGAACCATTCGTGCGCGCCAGCTCGCCTCACAAAACTATGAAAGTGGGAGCGAGAACGGCAGCACAAAAAATAGTAGGCGCACAGCAGCATCAGGATCTGCACCACCGCCGCCTCTTGCGTCCCGTAACTCGAGCACAGTCAAATTGTCCGGCAAGGGCAAGTCGGGCGAGGCATCGCAGCCTACAATGACTGTCGAAACCGAAACCGTCACGTCGATCCCGAACGTCGCCCTTGGCCCAAGTGCTGCACAGGGCTCAAACGGAAGCCTGCGCACCAAGCCAAGCTCAGAAACTATTCGGCCCAAGAAGGAGAAGAAGAAGACGACACGGAAACCGACCACTGTCGCACCTGGTACTGGTACGTTACTACAAATACTCGCGTTAGTGAAAACACATATAAGGGAATACATATACTAACAGACCTTTAGCAACCTCAAAGGCCGACATCTTTGAGGCCAAGGTCGCGAGTGCCGTCGATGAGGCAAACACCTCCGACTCCGAGGAGACGTTTGTTTACGACTCGAACCCGGCCGACAGCCGCGACCGTCCTCACCGCTTCCATCACTCACGGACGCCAAGCGCTACTTCCCTGGCCAACAATCAGAATGGTATGCGGTCAATTCACAGCATCCTCGAGGGTGCTGGGCCCAGTACTGCGGTCAAGAAGGGCATGAAGTTTGTCAACACATTTGGCAGCGGCAGCGGAAACGACAGCGGTATGGGTGTCGACGACGAGACCAAGGCGGCCACTATCCGCGGCGTGACGCCCGGCTCTGGCCGGGGCACAGCTCGTCTCCATCACCATGTTGGTGCTAGCGGCAGCCACATCGGCCGCTGGGGCCTCAACGGACCGAAGAACGGACACCAGTCCATCCTCGACAGCGATTCGCCCTTCCCCGTTAACTCGGCATCTCGACTGAAGACTTCTCTTGGTGGCAATCCCAACGGTTCCATAATGCGCCAGGCGGGTGGTACCATAAGCCCGCGGCCGTCAAGCGGTAGTATCCGTAGCAACGGCGCGGCCCTTTCGCAAAAGAGGGGCTTTGGTAATGGTACTTTCGGTTACGATATGGATGACACTACGCCTGGCCAGGCCGACGACGAGCGGACACCCCTGATCTCGTCCTCGATCCGTGGCCCGGGCCGCGGTAACCGCTCACGTCGCCATCATATGTCTCTGCGGTCACTGGAGCAGCAGTCGTACCACCATTCGGCACCATCGTTCCTGAACCGCTTTGCTAGCTGCTTGGTGTTGGCCGTCATGCTTATGCTTGTGATCTCGGGCGCAATTGGCTTCATGTTTGCGACATCCCAGCCGCTCGAGGACATTGAGCTGGTCAAGATCAGCAGCGTGCTTGCCAGCGAGCAGGAACTCATGTTCGACCTTATGGTGCGCGCGCACAACCCCAATGTGGTCGTTGTGACGGTGGACTCGGCCGACATGGAGGTCTTTGCCAAGTCGCCGCATGCTGGAACCGACTCGGAATGGTGGCGGCGCCCGCGCGACGGCGATGAATCGGCCCACACGGACAGCATTCACAGCGACGACAACCGCAACAGCACCGACCTGGACGCCCTGGATAACGAACCGCGCGACCAACCCGATAGTTCTCCCAACTTCTTGCTTGGCAAGTTTACCGAATTCGACAACCCGCTGTCCTTTGAAGGATCCTTTTTCCACCACGGTTTGTCGACATCTCGGAGCGGTGTACGCATCCGGCGTCCTGGTAACGGCACTGATGGTGGCTCGGAGCGTTGGGAGCGGATTCTTGACGACGAGTTTGACCTCATCATCAAGGGCGTTCTACGTTACTCGCTGCCGTTAAGCCAGCGTGTGCGCAGTGCCTTGATTGAAGGGCGTGTCACGGTCAAGCCAAATGCGGCAGATGATCCGAAGCATCCTTCGAACGGCACGGCGACAATATCGGAAACCAAGTAGGCGCACGATGGCCTCACATACTTTTTTTATTACAACCAACTTTCAGTCACTCCTTCGGTTTTTATTTGCAACCGCTCTTTACGACTCTCCTTTGTTTACTGTTTCATAAAAGATTTTGCTTCTTTTCTCTTTCATTTTCTTCTACTTTCTTTCCTTTGTACACCTCCTCTCCGGACTTGATGACCCCTTTATACAATGCATTCATGGCACATATACCTGCAGATCGATATCACATTTTGGAAGGCGTTTTTGTTATCTTTTTCTCTTTTTTCTTGTTCAGTTTGTGCTTTATTTGGCAAGGGTTTTCTTTTTGCTCTTTTTTTTTCATAAAGACTTTGGTATTTGTATTCTTATTGTTCGTCTTAGCCCTCGTTCCCCTGTCTGCCGTCCTCACGGATTGGGTTTTGACGGTTCCGTCCATTCGCTTGGTCGCACGAGGGCGGGCTGCATAGTCGAGGTAGAAAAAGCGCGGATATTGATTTGCTTTTGCCTTCTTTTACGTGTCCATTCAACTCACCTGTTCTCTTCAACGCGTTTCTGGTGCACTGTTCTTTTAACAGAACATGTCTTTTATCTTTTAAATTGGCTGGGAAATGGTATGGGAAAGGACAAACACCGGTCTCTGTTTCTGTTTCTGCCTGTCTTTTCACATGTATTATCTGGTTGGGAAAGGAAGGGAAACATTACTGAAAAACCGCACAGAATCTAAACAATACGACGTACGTCAAAACTGAGATATAAAGTCCTCCGCAAGGAAGGCCTCAAATAATACACACAAACAACACCACGTATCGTCAATTCGGTATTGAGTAAAGAAGCATATTATGTTGTTCGTAGCTGTAGTTACAGGAATCTCATGTGTGTTCGTCTAAAATTTACGTCGTATGTTGTCCATGTATACTTGTACTCCCCAAGTATATTCGATCGTATTCACACGTCGCTTGCCGTCGCTTCTTTCAAGCTGTGTGATTGCATATGCATTGTCTCTTATACTCTCATCTAACCTTGATCTGCTTCCGTGGGCTGACTACTATGCATAAAAGACTATGAGACACATGCTCGATCAAGTACACCGTAGAGAGTCGCTGCAGGCCAGAAAAATAGACGGATCAAGGAACGGAAGGAAGAGAAGGAAAGGTATTATAACACACACAAAAAACGAAACATGATAAGAAAGCCATTACACTCCGTAACAGAATAATAACATAACGGAAGAAAATAAGAAAGCACTCAAAAAGGATGCAGGGAATGAGACCGACACATTGCCAGGGATGGACGGGTTTCAGCCCCAGCCCGCTTTCGGCACGTTTTACTGCATTTCCGACCTAGAAAAAGAGCAGAGAATATTGTCACCTCTTACCTCTTTTATCTGGAACACGAGAGACGAAAGACCCAAGGACCCCCCACTGAACGAGCCATTCGCGTCTTTCCTTGCGTGCGACTGACTTCCAGCGCCAGGGCCAGGTGCTGCCGGGTGTCCGTTGGAACGTATTTCTAAGTTTCTGGAAGAGTACTCCGTATTAAAACACATGCGCCCAATGGCGTGAAACGCGCCGGTCTTTTCCTGTTTCCTTCGTCTTTCATTCCCTCTCCCTTTGGGTCTTTCTTTCCCTTTTGCTCTCCCTGCAGTTGTGACAGGACCTCCGTTTTGTGTGCTTGCTGTACTTCGTACGGAGTATGGAGCATGATAAATTCGATTATTTTTATTCAATTTGTCTATTGATTTATACTCGACATTGCCCTGGATATCAGTTTCTTTTTTTATTTATCATTTCTATTTTCACACCACCACCTTCCTCTCCTCCTCTCCTCCTCGTTTCCTCTTTCTCTTCGGAGCACTCGCCTCCTCTTTTTTCCATAGTATTATTTCCCCCGTATTGTCGCATCGTACGGAATATTATCTCTCTTTATACTTTCCTCTGTGCTCTGTTACTTTTTATTTGTACCTTTCTTCCCCTCCCTTCCCCTCTTTTTTAGACTTTTCAAAGCGCATCTTGCAGCAATCAAGCACACGCAAAATCAGGCAAAGAGGGAATGAGAGCGTGGTATTCTCAGCCAAATAAGGCACAGCATGGCTAGTCGGTTGGATGTTTCTTTTGTAGTCTCTCTGCAGCGTTCGGTAAATGGGCCTTTTTTGTCTGAGAGCGTGTGTGCCTCTACGGCGTATACAAGCACTGTTTATTTTCCTGCTTAACTCGCCTTATTTATTGAATTTATTGCTGACATATAATACAGCACCCGTTTCTGATTTATTGTTGTTACTGTTTTTCGTGTCTTTCGCTTCCATCTGGATATGCACATGTACTTTGTTGGACTCGCTTTCTTGCCCTCCTTCACACACAGCGAGACAACCTCTCTCTTTATTTCCTCCCCTTGTCATCCTCCGTCTTGGTCGCTTTCCATCTATCGTTTATTTTGACGCCTTTATTTTCCATTTATTTTCCAGCTTGTAACTGAAATAACTCCTTTTTTAATTCCTTTATTTTTTTATTTCAAATTATTGCATTTCATTTTCCCGCTAAATCCCACCCACCACCACCAAGACCACTCCGTCCGTACCTTTGCACCTTCCCGCTACCTACTTTCAGGCTTCCCTGTCACTTCTTTCCTGCTGTGTTTCCCCCAGCTCCTTCCCTCTCCTCCTTTGCGGCCGTCCTGCGCTTTCCCGTTATATTCTCCTGTATTTTCTATTTTATTTTTCTACCCCCCCCCTTTCCCCTTTTTTCGCTCATTTTTCTTTTCTCTTTTCTTGTTCTTCCTTTCCCTCATTCCCCCTCTCCTCTTTTCTCTCTTCCTTGGTAACCCTCACCACGCCAACAATTCCTGCCAAAAATTGCACCATTCGAGTGAACGACAATCTCAAGTACTGCTATTTTGGCTGTAATTTTTCCTGCTGAGAACCAGCAACGGCCATTTTTTTCAGAGATTATTTACTGAGTACTATTTTTAACGTCACCCATCCACACGTTCGCAACCACTGTCCTCTGTCGCTGTCCCCAGTTGAGCCAGCCCAATCCAGTCCAGCAAATCTCAGCTACGCATCGGCCCCAGCTTTTTTGCTCCACTGAAGCTTCAGAGCACGCAGCAAAGCCAGCCAAACGTGCCACGGACAGACACCTTTCCCAGCCTGCCCATTTAAATTACCACGCCCAGAAAAAGGCAAAGGCTCAAAAGCAAGCTTGCCAATTCGTTCCTCCAGGCCCCCCAAGACAAGGGCAAACGAAACGCGCATCTTTCTTTTTTACCTCTTTTTCTAAAACCTTTTTCTTACTTTATTTTTTTGCCTCACTCTCTTTCTCGCCATTTTCATCAACCTTTGAAGCTTTCTCTACAGCTTCTCCTTCTTGTCTACATCTCTTCCATCTCATCTACACCACACATCCACACACAGCTCCATTCACGATGCCTCCCAAAGCTGCTGCTCAGGACGACGACGCGTCCAAGACCCACTCGACGCGACCCGCCCAGGAAGATGCCGCCAAGGTCACCAAGTCCGGCGGCAAGGGCACAGGAAAGCGTGGCCGTCCCAAGATGGACCCGGCCCTGCGCAAGACCCAGGTCTACGTGCCCACCGGCCGTCCCCGCGGCCGCCCTCCCAAGGACCCGTCACAGAAGAAGGCTGCCGCTCCCAAGACGCCCTCTACCCCCGGTGCCGGTCGCGGCCGTGGCCGTCCCGCTGGTTCGACCAAGAAGACGGGCGCTACCAGCACTGCCACTGCTGTGGCTAGTGTAGCTGCCGCTCTCTCGGCTGCTAAGACCCCCGGCAAGCGCGGCCGCAAGAGCAAGGCTGCTCTTGAGGCCGAACGCCTCGAGAAGGAGGCTGCAGATGCCGGTGGCAGCGACGACGACAGCAGCGAAGCCGAGGTCAACGGCGCAGGCGACGACGACGACGACAACAGTGAGTCATGAACGAATCGCGCGAGAAGCAAGTGAAGGAGAAGAAAAAGAAGAAAAAAAATAAGGGGAGATAAGGGAGCTGGGAAAAGAGGCAGCAAAGACGGCAACGGACGTGGGGGGAGAATGCCTCTTTCTCTGCTCGACCGGTGCTCCCTTTTTGCTTGCCTCTCCTTCCACTTCATGCATCTTGATGTTCTTTGGCCCGTGGTCTGCCATATGTGCTCTCTTATCTCCTTTTCTTCTGTCCCTCTCTCGTCTCTCTCGTCGTTCCTTCGTGATTCGCCTTCTCGTTCTTGTTTTGCGTCGTTTCGCTTTTGTTTTCCCTCTTACGGTGTGGACATGACTCCACATACTGGCTGATCTACTTATTCACCCACTTTGTCTGCTACACGATTTTCGACACTCATCGAGCTCACCAGCTACTTTCGAACGGCCAAGCATATACACACAAGCTACAAAAAACAAAAGAAAGAGAGACGAGGAGGCACAGAAAAAAAAGGGGGGCAAGGGAGGCAGCGGCATGAGCTCAGCCAGAGACAAGATGTCTTTTCCCTACCTAAAATGGCCGGGTATGCGCTGACTTTGCTCTCTTTTCTTCTGCTAGCAACAAAAACTCCTGGATCGGGATGGGGCAAGGGACGTGTCCTGAATGCCATCCGCCGGATATTTTAGCTGTGCCTCGTGTCTCTCTCTCTTCCACTCAGCCACGTGCGTGGCATATCGGTTATCGCTTTCCGTTTTTTTTTCTTTTTTTTTTCTTTTTCATTTCTGTGTACCTTTTTTCATATTTGCGTTCTCTTTGATTGTCCATTCTCTCTTTTCTCTTTTTCTTGGCCTTTCCAACTTTTGCTTTTCAACACGGTGGCACTGGCGTTTATTCGGTATTATGGCTATTATTTTTCGACGGGCTTTGTCTTTGACGAGGGAGGGTATGGGCTGGACGGGAGGGACCGTGGCCCTTTTAAAACAGCCTGAGTTGTACGGTATAGCGATATGGATATGTTTTGAAATACGACGAGGTTCAAAGCCTTCAGTGCTGGTTTCAAGAAAAGAAAAAAACCTGCGTGATATTTGTATGCTATTGATCATTCATGTTCGTTCGTAATCAAGTCGTGTCTGTCCTTCAACTCCAAGGAAACGCATAATCCTTCCTTGCTGTAAACCTGACGACCTCCAAATCCCCCATTGACTCCCGAATTGGCAAAGATAAATGCTAAAGATGATGTTATGTACTGGTACTGTGAAATATACTCGCTGTCGTCTACCGCGTTCTCCCCCTTGGTATCATGTTTCTTTGTTTCTTTCCGTGTTCCTTACTCCCTCTTCCATGCTTCAAACTCAACGTCAAGATGCCGCTTGAGCTCCTGGAAGCGGTTGCCAAAGTTCTTACCACACCGCCAGCACTTCATGTCACTCTGCAAGTAGTTCAGGTGGTGGTGTGGCTCCCGGCGGGTGTTGTTGTTGCCCCAGCCGCTGTCACCATGTGCCTCGCCGCCGCTGTCTTCATCGCTGTCGTTGGCATCGCCCGCATCCTCAGAGAACATCCCCACGCCGCCGCCGTGCATCATCCGCGCATCGTGCGGCTGCCGTGGATCGTCGGCGGCCAGCGGGAACTCGTCAAGTGACACGAAAAAGGGCGTCGTAAAGGAGTTGTAGTGTTTGCGGTTGCGGACTTTCTCGCTGTGCATGTCGCGCGAGAAGACGTGCACGTGCAGGTGGCTCATGCTTGGCCGGGCGTGCACGCCCACGACAACGTCTTTGCTCCAGTCACGGCCGGCGGGCAGTTGGGGAGAATCGGTATCGGCCTCACCCCTCAAAACGGCCTCTCGTAATGCGTCGGCAGCACTGAACTTGCCAAACCGCCGCCGCAGCTCGGACGCCACGATGGCCCGCAGTTTCTCAGTCTCGGCGCGGATGGCATGCAGAAAGGCTTTGCCAATGTCGTCGCGGCGGCTCAATAAAAAGACGGGGTGTTGGGAGTAAAACCGGGGGTCGCGTGGCAGCAGTAGACAGTGCACCGAGGCTTTGGGGAATTTGTCGTGGATGGCGACAAACGAGTCGGAGTAGTAGACGACCTGTCCTGTGACGGCAAGGGCGGCATTCGGATCACCGCCTGCACCGTACGACTTGGTGCCCAGGTAGGCGCCCGGGTTGTCAATGTACATGCCCAGAGCTTCGCGGCTCTGAAATTTGCGGAAACCGGCGTCGGCACTGCCTCTAAACGAGCCGCCGCGGGCCCGTGGTGGTTTCGGCTTTGGCTTGCCCTTGGAGGCCATCAGTTGGGAAACTTTTGTTGAGTTAGTCGTGTGACAGCGATAAGGGTTAAAAGTGAGTGACGACAGTCGACTTACAAGCATCTTTTGGCCTTTGATGACTATCAATGTTCTCTTGGTCGTTATCAACAGCCCGTGGGCTTCCCGTGCCTATTGTTGTCATTTTTTGGCGGTGGTGGATGCTGTCGTGTGCCTCGTGCATGCAGGGAGACAGATGCACAGTGTGTAGATGAAGTAGAGTCAACAAAAAAGAGGAGAACGGGCTGACGCAATCCGGGGAAATGCGTCTGGGGAAAGGAGATTTAAAAAGTAAATGAGTACGTTCGTAAATCGAGGCCAACTACTAATGAGCAAGAGTCAGAGAGTGTTCCTGCCTGGAATCTTGGTTTCAATCTCTTGGGATTTTTCGGTGAGAGAGTCGGTGTTGAGCCACCGGTAGTCCGGTATGGGGGAGGGAAGGAGCGTTGTGGACGGACTTGCCGCCTTAAACCGTTGAGCTCATGAGCTCCTCAACATTTGGGGAAGGCACAAACGACAACTGGGTCTCAGGAGTTTGAAAACAACCAGTTAGAGCAGTTAAACGAGACAAGCAGGCGCGGCCCAGGCATCGCTTCTTTTTGAGATCCACCCCGCAAAAGGAAGCTAGCCATGACGCTTGTGGGTCTCTATCTTTCTGGATCTAGCTGGTGAAATGGTCAGAGCAGGCTCAGTGGCAGGCTCAGGCTGGCCCGCTGGAAGACTTTGGAGAAGGAGCCAGCCAGACACGTCCAGCGCCAACGCGGCTGACATTGGACAGTGCAGAGCAGACAGGCTTACGTCAAACTTGAGAGCTTGCCTCGAATCGCGAATTTCGACCTTTTGGCCTTTTGCGACACCACCGTCAACAACCTACTCAATTGCGCCCACCGACACACCCGGTGGCCAAAATGACGAGCATCGACGAGCTCTTCAAGGTGAGACCATACTGCCTATCACTAATAAGATGTTCTGTCTGCTAACATTTCCCAGAAATCGGGCGTTCCAAGCAAACGCAAGTTTGAGCCCGTCCGCGATCCGAGTATGTCAACAACCACCCTCCTAGTCTACTTATAGAACTTCTCGTCGTACTGACCTGTGACTACCCTCCAGATGAAATCTATAAATCGGTCAAGCTCACACCGAACGGCGGCAACGGCAGCACCTCACGGCACGCGCGCGTCGACGACGACAACGGCGATGATATCGAGGCTGGCCCTTCACTACCACCCGATGGCGAGGACGACGACGGCGACTACGGTCCAGCAGCACCACCCGAAGACGATGATGGCGACGACGAGGAAGGACGGTTCTTTGGTGGCGGCATAACAAAAGCCGAGGCCAGCATATTAGACTACGTCGAAGGACAGGATGGGCCGGCAACAACGAAAAAGGCCAGCGAGCCAACGGAGACAGACGATCAGTTTGACGTCGCCTGGCTGCGCAAGACGGCTCTGGCGTTCGAAAAGCGCATCAACCGCAACGCCGAATTACGCGCGCGCTACGAATCCGAACCGACGCGCTTCATCGCCAGCGAAGCCGACCTCGACGCGGACATTAAAGCTTTGTCGATTCTGGGCGAGCACCCAGACCTCTACCCAGAGTTTGCGCGCCTGGGCAGCGTGGCCAGCCTGGTCAGCCTGCTGGCACACGAAAACACAGACATTGCCATCTCAGCCATTGAGATCCTGGGCGAGCTGACAGACGAGGACGTGGATGCGACGGACGAGCAGTGGACCGCGCTGGTGGACGCGCTGCTGGATGCCGACCTTGTTGGTTTACTCGTATCGAACCTGGCGCGACTCAACGAAGATCCGGCTGTCGACACGGACGGTGTGGACCGCACCGGCGTGTACTATGCGCTGGGGATTGTGGAGAACCTGTGCTCGCTGCGGGCGACGCGGGCGAAGGATGCTCTGGGCGGCCATGCACCACTGCTAAAGTGGCTTCTCCAAAGAGTGCAGCGCAAGGAGACGGGCAACGACGGCGGTGACCCCGTGAGCCAGAACAAGCAGTATTCGGCCGAGATCCTCGTGGCGCTGTCGTACCAGTCGCCGGCCAACTGCCAACGATTGGTGGACCTGGACGCGGTCGATATCCTGCTGCAGCTCGTGGCATCGTACCGCCGGCGCGACCCGGAGCGTGGCAACGAGGAGGAGTACATGGCAGACCTGTTTGAGGCGCTGACCTACCTCGTTGGGGAGGCGGCTGTTGGCAGTGAAGGTGAAGATGAAGAGGACACCAAGTCCAATTCGAAAGGCAAGTCCAGCTCAAAGTCTAGATCGGACGACGCACCACCCGCCCACAAGGGCAAGGCCAAGTTTATCGAGGCCGAGGGCGTCGAGCTGTGCCTGCTGATGCTTAAGGAAGGCCACAAGAGCCGAGCACCTGCTCTCAAACTGCTCGACCACGCCACGAGCGGCATGTACGCGGGTGATGTATGCCGCAAGCTCGTTGAAGCCGGTGGCCTCAAGCCTACATTCACCCTGTTCATGAAGGGCGAAGAGGACGCCAAGCACAAGAAGAAGAGCAAAAAGAGCAAGACTGCTGAGAACCGCCTGCATGCCGGTCAGACAGCTGAGCACCTGCTGGCCATCTTCTCGATGATGCTGCGTCTGCTGCCCGCCGACTCGCCCGAACGCATCCGCCTGCTCGCCAAGTTTGTTGAAAAGGACTACGAAAAGGTCGACCAGTTGATGGCGCTGCGGACGGCCTACTCTTTGAGAGTAGACGCTGTTGACCGCGCGCTGGCCGATCCGAACCGCGAGCTGACGTACACTATCGAGGATGACGCAACCGACGAGGAGCGCAAAGAGCTGGCCGATGCGGAGCGGCTGTCTTTGCGGTTAGAGGCAGGTCTCTTTACACTGCAGACGCTCGACATTATTCTGGCGTGGCTGATTGCCGAGGACGATGGCGCACAAAAGAAGATTCGTTCTCTGCTGGCTGCGGAGGCCAAGGACACCAAGGACGCGTTTGCTGTGCTGCGGACATCACTTCAAGAACGACGGGACGAGCTGGATCTACGGACGCCCGAGGGCAAAGAGTCGCAGGAGATGCTGACAGCCCTGCTGGAGTTTCTGTAGACAGCGGGCATAAGCGGGCATAGATATCACATGTAATTAGAGCGGGACAAATGTACAACAATTGGCAATGGAAAAAAAGAATATAGGTTTAACGAAGATTATACAAATGGAAGCCTACAGCCAAGTCTAGTGGTCGTGGTACATCCTCCAGAATGAAACGATATGCAGATGAAGCAGTGAAGACAGAGACAGAGAGAAACAAAAACAAATGGAGCATGGACGATAGCCTACCATCCCCTCCGCCAACAGAACATCCCTACCGGGACGTTTTGCTGCCGCCCTCCGTCGACAAAATAATAGAAAACACCACTGACGGGGGCGTTTTTACGCCTTCGACGGCGGCACAGGGTTCGCGTTGAGCACAGCAGCCAGCAGGTCCTTGACCACCTTGTCCTGGCTCTTCTTGCCGGCGGCCTTGATCTCGGCAATCTTGGTCTCGGCCTCACGGTTGGCCTCCTCCTCGGCGGCCTTGTTGCCCTGCGTGTGCTCCGACTCAAACTTCTTGAACTCGGCCTCCTTCTGCGCCTTGTACTCGTCAATCTCCTTCCGCGCCTCGTCACGGGCCTCTCTTACGCGCTTGGTGCGGACTGTCATCTGTTGTTAGTGGGCAATCGTTTAGGGGGTTGGGGTATCGTTGGGAAGGCGTCGTCGAACATACACTCGCGGGCTGTACACGTACGTTAGCAGTTTGTCTTCGTTATGATCACCCTCTCTGTACAAAATCACTCACCTTTCTGCACAATCTGGGCGGCTTTTTGCTCAGCCTATGGTAAAAAAAGAAACGTTGTCAGTGTTTTGTTCGTTGTTTTGCTGCTTCTATGCAGTTCTCTGGATAGGAAGACACAGGGGCAGCCGTCTCTGTTGTTGTCGTCGAGTCAATGGAAAAGGGTCAAATCGGGCGTACATCGAGCAGGGTCTGAATGCCTGTGGAGTTTTGGGCGGACTGTCGAGAGAGAGAAGCGTTAGCAGGCTGAGCCATTGCAGGCGAGGACCGCCAGTCAGGATGTATCCAGGTGGACATCGTCATAAGGATCGGGGGAGACTGCGCACCATCTTGAAGGAGGTGGTATCGAGGGATGTCGAGGAGAGAAGCTTGTTAACGATGGGGGAAGCTATCGAGACAGGGACAGCTAGCAGGCGAATGATGCTGGTGACAGTTCGTTATTCGAGGCACGTCAATTGTGTCGTTGTATCGTTGATATCGATCGGCCGATTGTTGGTTCGTCGAGTGTTGATGTTGGAGGTTGAAGTTGGGATGATGACAGAAGGTGAGGAGCACGCTGGGGTTGCCTATCTTGAATCTCGAAATGGGAAGCTACCACGGCGAACAAAGGCGGGAGCCGACCGCAGCCAACCAACTACGGAGTACGCCAACCAGCCAATTAATTGCGCAGCGCCGACGCCATTGAGCACTATCTCCTTACGGGCGGTCAGAGGTGGCAGAATTTAAGGTGGGGTGCCTTCCGCTCTGTCAGGACTCTCAGGAAGGAAGGAGCTATGGAGCTTGCTGCTGGGCTCCTGCTACAGCGGCTTTTGGCGGTCTTTCGGCCTTTGAAGCTTTTTCATCAAATCACCTGTTGTTTTTGGAACGACATTGAACAACATCTCATATCAAGTCAAGGCAGACACGGCCACAGTCGTCTTCACCGCACAATCCCGTCAACATGTCCCGCGCTTCCAAACTCACACTCTTGGGCACGTCCCTCTTTGCCGCCTCGACCGTGACCATTGTCCACTTTCAGCAAGAAGCTGAGAAGAATGTAGGTCACCATGCTTCAAGCACTCATATTTTGAACTCTTCTAACAGCCTAGGCCATGCATCAAGGTGTCGTCCGTGATATGGAGCAACTGCGCATCAAAAAGGAGCGCCAGCTCGACTTTGACATGCAACGGGCACTCGAGCTCGAGTACAAGAAGGAGCAGTCGGTGCACGATGCCATAGCAGCGGCAGAAGCAGCAGATGCCAAAGAGAAAGGGAAGTAGGTGTGAGATGGGCGGTAGAGGCTCTCTATGAGAGGAAAAAAGGGGAAGAAATCACTTGATATTCAAAAGTATATAAACGGTGGGAATTGTTGGTATATGTACGATATTGGCGTTGGCGTTTTGCATATCTCATCATGGGCATTTTGGGCAGTTTTCGGCACGAATTATAGAGGCAGGTAGACATCTCCAAAAGCATGGTTTTACGATAACAAAAAAGGGCTCAACTGGGTGAATATGTGTGGCATTTATTGTATTTCTTCACGTTACTCTTTTGTATTGATGTTCATCTTGTATAAAGTATCACGAGATATCCCGATATGGAAAGAGCAGCCTCATTTCACTGCGAGAAGACCTCTTTATATGTTTTATATTGTTTTCTGTCAAGTCGCCAGCCTATCCTCTTTTTTTTACATGATAAACCACTCCCCTCCTTCGGACCAAACAATAGAAACTTGAGCGAGAAAGAGAAAAGGAGCAATGAAGAACAAAAAAAATGACAAAAATGACAAAAAATAGCAACGCCATCCAGTCAATGCGGTAATAGTAGAGGGAGATAGAGAGAATAACGGGAAGTGTAAGAGATGAAAATGAGAAAAGAGAGAAGAGAAAAGAAAAAAAAAAGCAGAGCGACGCGAGAAAAGAAGAGCAAAAACAAGCCAAACGCAAATCTACCAAGAAATATTACAATTTTTTTGTCCCGCGGTCTCTTTAATGTCCTCCGAGAGGAGAGTCTTAAAATGCAAACAGTCACCTTCAATGCAACAGCGCCATACTCTCGCAGGCCGGCCTCGTGCTCGCGCTTGCGCTTCGCGCTTCACACTTCACACTTAGCGAATCGACACACCCGAC
Source organism: Sporothrix pseudoabietina (assembly GCA_019925295.1). Taxonomy (NCBI): domain Eukaryota; kingdom Fungi; phylum Ascomycota; class Sordariomycetes; order Ophiostomatales; family Ophiostomataceae; genus Sporothrix; species Sporothrix pseudoabietina. The sequence goes on along the minus strand of JADHKS010000030.1, from coordinate 26,098 downwards.
CGGTCCGTAAACATGCGCGCGGCAATGTTCATCGACGCCAGCTCCTGGAAGAGCAGCTTGGCCGCGTAGGGAATCTGCACCTGCGCAATCCGTGTCTTGTTCTTACACGGCCGGCACTCAAAGGATTGTTTCGTGAGGTTTCTAGGAGTTGTCAGTAAATATTCTGAATAGAGAAAGAGGAGTCTACTGTCATTCAAGCATGGGGGAAGGGGATGGGGAAACTCACGCAATCGGCGTCATGAGACCACAAATCTCGCAAATGTGGACTCGGTAGGCATCCGACACCTCAAACAGACGCTCCTTCAAGAACGCCGCCGCACCGTGCGCAATCATACAATCACGCTCCATTTCACCGAAACGCAGACCACCGTCACGAGCACGACCCTCGACGGGCTGGCGCGTCATGATCTGGACCGGGCCACGTGCACGCGCGTGGATCTTGTCGTCGACCATGTGGCGCAGACGCTGGTAGTAGGTGGGGCCAAAGAAGACCTGGGCACGCAGCTTGCGGCCCGTGTGGCCGTGGTACATGATCTCAAAGCCACGCGACTGGTAGCCGTGCTCGCGCAGCAGGCCCGACACGCTGTCGACGGTGACATCCGTAAAGGGTGTGGCATCACCCTCCATGCCCTTGAGGGTGGCCACCTTACTCAGCAGACACTCAATCAAATGCGCAATCGTCATGCGAGACGGAATGGCGTGCGGGTTGATGATAATGTCCGGGGTAATGCCCTCGGCCGTAAACGGCATGTCCTCGTGCCGGTACGCCAGACCAATGGTACCCTTCTGACCGTGACGAGAGGCAAACTTGTCGCCAATCTGCGGGATCTTGGTTGTGCGCACACGCACCTTGACGTAGCGCAGATTGTCCTGGTTGGTCGTGACAACGACCTGGTCGACAATACCGTTCTCCGTGCTACGGAGCGGCGTCGACGCGTCGCGTTTCACGTGCGACTGCGTGCGCTGGCCCAGCTCCTGGTGGTCCAGGTTGATGGGCGACGTCTTGCCGATGATAATGTCCTCGCCGGACACGCGCACACCAGGCGCCACAATGCCGTCGTCGTCCAGCTTGTCGTACGTGCCGTGCTTGAGGCGCAGCGTGTCGCTGCGGAACGGCTTCTCAAACGTCTCGACAAAGTTGATACCCACACGCTTCTCCGAGTCCGTGTAGGCACGGAAGAACAGACTGCGGAACAGGCCGCGGTCGATGCTGCTCTGGTTCATAATGACGGAATCTTCCTGGTTGTAGCCAGAGTAACACAAAATGGCTACAATCGCGTTCTGGCCCGCAGGCAGCTCACGGAACTTGAGGTACTCCATCGACCGCGTCGTCGCCAGCGGCTTCTGCGGATAGTACAGCACATTGGACATGGTGTCCATGCGCCGCGGGTAGTTGGTCAGGAAAAAGCCCATGGCCTGCTTACCCATGGCCGACTGGTAGGTGTTACGGGGCGACTGGTTGTGGTCGGGGAAGGGAATGATACTGGCACAGATACCCAGCAGCATACTCGGGTGGATCTCGCAGTGTGTGTACATGTGTGTCGTCGGGTTCATACGCGTCTTGACACGCTTGTTGATGTCCTCATCACCAGTGTCCTCGGGAATCTGGTAGCCCGCCTTCTGCAGACGGTAGTTGTCCAGGTCTTCAGGCGTCATGCAGATCATGGCCGTCTCCTCCTCCTCGGCGTCCAGGTACTCGATCGCACCGGCCTCGCAGATGCCCTGCCAGCCGAAGAAGTTGGGGTCGTCGCGCGGCAGCGAGTCGTCGGCGTCGAGACGCGCAATGTGCTCCTTGGTCAGGACAAGCGTGCCCTTCTCCAGGCCCGACTCGGCATTGTCGTCCTGCTCAATGGCAAACAGCGGTCTCATGACACGGCCGGCATCCGAGAAGATCTTGAACTCACGGTCACGGATATCCCGCACCAGCGACACCTCGGACTGGATCACACCCTTGCGGCGCAGGCCCTGCACCAGGCTCACCAGGTGCTTGGGGTCCTGGTGCACACCGACCCAGCTGCCGTTGACAAAGATCTTGGTGGCGTTGGGGTACCGCAGCGGCTCGTACTCCTCGAGCACTTCCATGTTGCGCGCAATCATGAACTCGACAATGGGGTCGGCAGGCGTACCCACACTGACGTAGCACATGAGCGACAGGTTCTTGACCAGACCACAAGCCTGGCCTTCGGGCGTCTCGGCCGGACACACGAGACCCCAATGGGTGTTGTGCAGCTGCCGCGGCTTGGCCAGCTTGCCGTCACGGCCGATGGGCGTGTTGGTTCGCCGCAAATGGGACAGGGTCGACGCGAACGTGTAACGGTTCAGCACCTGCGACACACCGGCCGTCGAGCTCATGGCCTTCTTCTGGTCGCCCCAGTTGCCCGTGGCCAGCGAGTACTTGAGACCGTTGGTCAGGGTCTGGTGGCGGATACCGACACGCAGATCAAAGTGCTTGCCCGTGTCGACGCAGCGCTTCAGGTGGTTCATCAGCTCCTGGTACATCTTGCGGATGATACCGCGGAACAGCTTGGCCAGCAGTGGACCAGCCAGATCCAAACGCTTCTTGCCAAAGTGATCACGGTCGTCAGTGTCACGGCGGCCCAGGGCGCACTGCAGCAGCTTGTGGACCATGTAGCCTAGGAAAAAGGCCTTGCGGGTCTCGCAGCCCTCGCTCTGGGAAATGTGCGGCAGCATCTCCTTTTGCAGAATGTCACGCGCAGCCCGCACACGGTCCTTGCGACTAACGCCGTGCGAGTTCTGGCCACGCTTGCCAATGTAGTCGAGGGCGACCTCACGGTCCTGGATACAGAACGCCTCTTCGATACACGGCCGCAGCATTTCCAGCATCTGACTGTCGTTGCGGTCGTAGCAAATGTGGTTCAGGATATCCTCGTCGGACACAACACCGAGCGCGCGGAAGACGACGGCAATGGGCAGGTCGGACTTGATGTAGGGCAGGGTGCTGTGCACGGTCTGGCCGAAGCTGCCGCGCTGGGTGTCGCCCTTGGTCAGCAGCATGATACTCAGCGACGAGATGAGGCGCGAGCCCTTTTCAAGCGCACTGCGGATCTCGGCCGTGTACGAGAACTTGCTGGGCTGGGCCTTCTTGAAGACCTGGACAATGTTGGCGGCAGAGCGCTCCTGGGCGATCAGGACCTTTTCGGAACCATTGATAATAAAGTATCCGCCCTGATCGTAGGGGCACTCGTTCAGCAAGAACAGACCCTCCTCGTCCTCGCTGGCCAAATGGCAAATCTTGGACCGGACCATAATGGGCAGACGGCCCATGAAGACCATGTCCTTCATGTCTTCATCCGTCTTGTCCTTTTCCATGTCCGCCATCTCAGCAGGCTCCTCCTCCCAGACGATGCGGGTCGGCTGCTCGCCCGTCTGGTTCATCTCGTCAATCTGCTCCTGGTCGAGCTCCTCGTACGGAATCTCCTCATCAACAGCAAGCGATACCTTCTTGGTAATGCGTGCATAGATAGGGCACGAGTAGGTCAGGTTGCGGTCGCGGCACTCATAGGGCGTCAGGGTCGACACGCGGCCATCACCCTCGGCGAACTGCGGCTTGGAGACCATGACGCTACCAAACTTTATTTCGTAGCGGCGCAGCTTGACGGGGCGGTCGGAGGTGATGGGCGGATTGCTCTGGTCGAGGGTGAGCAGCGAGTGCTCGTCGATGAGGGACTGGACAGTGGTGGTCGTGAACTCGTTGAAGGAGTCGATCTGCTGGGAGACCAAGCTCTTCTTCTCGAAATACGACGAGATGACCTTCCAGCAGTCCTCGGGCGTGATGCTCTCATCGCCCTCGCCCTCGCCGTCGACAACGTCGTCGTACTCGTAGCCGTCATCGTAGTCAGCCATGGTTGCGGTTTGTTGGTGGTTAGGTGGGAGATGAGGATGAAGGAGAGTCGTAATGAGAGAGAGAGAGAGAGAGAACGAAAAAAAGTAAGTTGACGGTCAAGTCAAGTCGAAAAATCGATTGTCGAAAGCGTCGGCGCGGCGACAGACGAAGGGCCGGCGGGGTGTCGAAAGACCGCTCACGAACAAGAAGAGACACACGTCGTATCGATGGGAGTCGTCGATCGATGGATAGAGGGCGCAGAGTCGTGGGATGGGGGGGGTCGTCCCTGGTTCGTGAATCTGGGCCTGGCAAAGGCGACCGCGACGCGTTTCTGCTCTCCCCAGGTGTCGAGATCAGCGCATGCAGGGCGGGCGGCGCAAAGCGGGAAAAGAAATCAAACGCAGGCGGTGGCGATAAAGAAAAAGAGGATGTCGTCGAGAATGTGACCACGCGGTGTCGGTGTCTGTGGCGGGTGGTCGACAGAAAACTCGCGATGGACAACAAAAAGGTCAAAAGTGGATGTAGAAGTTAAGAGGCTTTTGCAGCCACATCGACGTCCCTTGGTCGCCCCTGCCCTATTTTCCCTTTTTTTGCAGTCTGGGCAGTCTCCCTCGCCCAGAGACGGCCAGAAAATGGCAGAGAGGCTGCTGGAAGCTAGGGGGCAACAACGGCAAAACATAGCGCTAGGCCGGAGATGGTTTAGGGGCGCTCCTGCCTGCGCGCATGCGGTCCTCTTCGTGCTTAGAAATTGAGTTAGACTGGAGTACACGTGACTGAGGCCGGACTTTAGCACGTGACTAAGCTGGAGAATATTATGTAAGCCAGGAGGTCATCCAAGAGCATGCTTAGCTCGTGTGGGGCACATCGGACCTTACACCACTTCAGCTTCATCACCACCAACATGGACTTAGACGACGATCACGTCCAACAACCACACAACTTGCAGGCCCGAGCAGCTAGCACAATTTCCGAAAAAAAATTACAATAGGTCCTCAAGGCGTCTTTTGAAATGATTCATCAAGTGTGAGCGTTGTCCCGCTTATTTTATAAGTGCAAAGTAGCATTATCACGGTCACAGAATCAGGGAGAGAAAAAAAAAAAAAAAAAAAAAACAGAGCAACGAAATGCAGCGAGACATCCCCATCGACAGCTCACCGCACACCGTGGAATGCTTTGAGCGACTCGCGATGCATCTGATGTCACTTACGACAGTACGAGAGGGGTCTGGACCTGCCCTTGCGTGCCCGCCCCCAAAGGCCATGCTTGTCTTTGAACGGACCGCCCAATGCAGGAACAATGCTAAGGCTAAGCATTGAGCACAATAGCAACGCCGACCCGCCGCGTCGCCGCGCCGGGCTATCACTTTTCGGGGGGCATGGCGGACGGCGCTTGTCAGGCAGTTGTCTGCAGGAGAATAGGAAAAAAAAAGATGCAAGTCGGCTCTTCTTTTGCCCTTGTTGCTTTTGTTGCTTTTGTTGCTTTTGTTGCTTTTGTTGCTTGTCGCTTTTCTATTTTTGCTTTTTGTTCCGTCTCTTTTCTCTTTCTTCATGGCACGCTGCGGCTTACCCCCCTCCGCTCTCTTTCATTGACAAGTCTCGCCCTTGATATTGTTGCCAGCAACGCGCGCGGCCGCCGTCAGTTGTCAGTTCCAATAGTCTCTTCTCACTCTCTTCCTAGGCGAAGACGAGACAACCTTTGCTTGACTCTTGACGCCTCGCGCCTCAGCCATTTCCTTTCATCAAGGATCCAGGATCCAGGGCCAGAATGGACTGCTCATCATATTCTTCCCATTCGGAGCAAAGGTCACCGGAGGTAACTCGCAACATGAACGCAACATGAACATTGCCTCCTTGTTGATGCTTTAAATACAAGAGTCGCATTGCGTCTTGTCTGTTGGTTGTCTTTTTTGGCTTTCTGTGTTGCTTTCTTCTTCTTTCTCCTTCTTTCTTCTTCCCATCACACTCGTCGTCTTCTTGTCTCTCTTGTCTTTCGTATCTTCACATCATTCCTGCCTTCACTCCATCGACAGCTACAGAAAGTCTCTCCCTTACCTGCTTCTGCTTTTCCGTTAGCACTTGGGAGATCATATATTCGTCCTTTCTTTCTTTCTTTCTCTCTCTCTTTTCTTTCTCTCTTTTCCTCTTTCTCTCGTTCAATTTCTCCTTTTTCTCTTCAACCCATAGACTCACTTACCCTCCCCTTTCTTTGATTTATATCAACACCCACACTGCCTTCTTTCTTCAACGCACTGTCCATCTTTCATCGTCCATACATACCCAGTCTTTCTTCCTTTTTCCAACAGCAGGAGTCCGTGCGGTACCACGATCGTCCGTGCTTCAACTACCGGCATCATCACTGCCAGTCTTTGATTTCTTGTCGATCCCCTTGTTGATCTGGTTTCACTTTTTTTTTGTCTTCACTTTTTTTTTTGTCTTTCTTTTCTCCTTCTTTACTTGCCTTTACATCACATCCTCTCCATCATGTCAGCTTCCACATCTCCAACGATGGCTCCGGCCTCGCCTGGATTTGATCCTCGCAACCAGACGTTCTACCTCGAGGGCCCAAACAACATGTCCATCCCCGTCTGGATGCCCAACGTTGACGAAACTGTGCAGCTGATTGTGGGCACCTGCATCAACTACGGCAGCCAGATCGGCGCCAGTCTGCTCATGCTGCTCGTCACGCTCACTCTGACATCCAAGTCGCGCTTTGGGCGCGCGGCCACACTCATCAACATCGCCGCCCTCGTCGTCAGTGTCATCCGCTGCGTGCTGCTCTCCCTCTACTTTGCGTCGTCGTACATTGAGTTTTACGGCCTCTTTACGGGCGACTACACCTACCTGCGTGACAATGATACGCGCATTTCCGCCGTGGCCACCTTCTTCTCGCTCCCGCAACAGATTCTGATCGAGGCAGCCCTCTTCCTCCAGGCCTATTCCATGATCAAGCTGTGGCCGTCCGTCTGGCGCGCTGTCGTTCTGGCTCTGTCCATCTTGATTGCCGTCTGCACCATTGGCTTCAAGACTGCCGGTGTCGTGGAGCGCATACGAGCTACTCTTGGCTATTATAATACCTATGCCTCCTCGCTTTGGCTGTACCAAGTTGACCTGGCCTTTACTACGACGACCATTTTCTGGTTCTGCTTTATATTTATTCTCCGCTTGGTGATCCACATGTGGGAGTACCGCAGTGTTCTGCCTCCCATGGGCGGCGTCTCTGCCATGGAAGTCCTCGTCATGACCAATGGTATTCTGATGCTGGTGCCTGGTATGTTCTCTCCGCGCTTTGTGTCTGTTTTTTTGCTCATCACTGACAGTATAGTCATCTTTGCCGCTTTGGAACTCAGCGGCTTCGAAACATTCGAAGCTGGCTCGCTCGTCTACACGTCTGTCATTGTCCTGCTGCCTCTTGGTGCGCTTATCGCGCAGACCATGGCCCGCCCCGACGGCTACGTTCAACGCAGCAACGCCAGCGGTGCCAGTGCCGGCTCGGGTCCCGGTGGTCGCCAGGGAGGTAGTCGAGTCCTCGGCAGCAACAATGGCCACAGCGGCGCCTACAGCCGTGCCGCCACCAACACGATCAACACCGTCGACAGCAAGACCGGATTCATACACCACCACAGCAACAGCATCAGCAAGAACAATACCGATTTTGGCACCTGGTCGCACGCGTCGGATGCTAACAGCACCAACGCCATGATCTCGAGCGGCATTGGCGGCATTGGCGGCATTGCCACGCAGGTACGCATCCAGTCGAGCCAGTCCGGGTCTGGTCTACCGAGTCCCGGTCTGCCCGGCAGCCGCACACGCAACAACAGCCTGGCCGTTGTCGATCCGATTGAGAAGCAGCTGCAAGAGATTGATGCGACGCCACTGTCGACAATCGATGGCCGTGTATGGGTTGACCGTGAAGTCGAAGTGCGGCGGGACTTGGTTTGACGTTGGGGCGAGGTAGTATGACGTGAGGTGAGGTCGTGATAATGTCGGACAGATTGTCCAGTTGGTGGCCGTTGGATCTAATAGTAGGCGTAGTGCCTGAGTTGTTTGTCTTTTTTCCTATTTCGCTCTCTTTTCTCTCTCTTCTCTTTCTGCTGCATCCAAATTGACACAATGAGCGAGTCATGATGCAAGGTTCTTTTCCTTTTTTAGTTTCTTTTGTTTTTTATCACTCTACTTTCAGTTAACATATTTTCTTTGATTTTTATTCAAAATGGCCGATTCGTTTACTTTTGAATTCTTGTCCTTCCTTTTATTTTATTTTATAGCATAATATCGAACTCAATAGAATGTTCGCGAAGTTCAGGAAGCAATTGAAAACCATTCTCTTCAATCATGAAATAGGGTGTCAAATAAGTCTACGTGAACCTGACGAAGACAGAAATGAACGAGTTAACCGTTATCAACATCGAGGAAAAGGAGAGAAACAAAAGCCAAATTCGAATGCTCAAATTGTTGTGTCTGGCCCCACTCTTGCACCTGGGTATATAACCTCTCAAAGCGAGACAAATCTCGCCACGTCGCTATTGGCCACATCTTTTGGTGTGTGCTGTCTGCTACTGTTTGTCCAAAGGCCGCTTGGCGCAATGGTAGCGCGCGGTCCTCCTATTTTGTCCCGACCATAGGGCAAAATCCGGGGGGTTCAGACCGAGGTTGCGGGTTCGAGTCCCGTAGTGGTCGTTTTTTTTGTCCTTCAAACGAAGGCATTTATACATTTTTGTTACTTTTTTATTTATTCACAATTATTTCTACTGCATTTAATATATATTCAAACATTTTTATCCATATCGTTGTTACTTTTGGAATGGCTCAAGGTCGTAAATCAAAGTACAGAAAATGCCCGCCAAAAACGCCCATGTAAATGCAACGTCACCAAATGTCAACACTCCTCCCTTTTTCTTATTTCTTTCTTCTTTCTTCTTTCATTTCCACTTCACCTCTACTTCGCCAAGAACTTCTGGAACGCCGAGTGGTCAATGGACACATTGCCCACTGCCGTCAGCCGCTTCCGACCGGCCTTTTGCTTCTCCAGCAGCTTGCGCCGCCGCGTGATATCAGAGGCGTGCAGCTTGGCCAAGACGTCCTTGCGGAAGGGCTTGATGGTTTCACGCGCAACAACGCGCTTTCCCGTAGCGGCCTGGATAATGACCTCGAACATTTGGCGGTCGACGTGCTCCTTGAACTTGGTGACCCACTGGCGGCCGACGCGGTCAATTTGGGAGCGGTGCATGACACGACTAATCGCATCGACGGGGACCTTGTTGACGAGAAGCTGCAATTTTACGAGATCGCTGGAGCGCCAGCCGGCGTCTTCGTAGTCGAGAGTGGCATAACCGCGCGAGGCGCCCTTGAGCTTGCCAAAGAGGTCGTCGACCAGAGCCATGGACGGCAGCATGTACTTGAGGATGACTTGGATGTTGGAGCTGTAAACAGGTTTGGGCGGTCCAGCAGGGGCAGGTGCAGCCGCAGGTGCAGCAGCGTCAGTTATGCCTTCTGTCGAGCCAGCCTGCACCACAGCAGCAGCTCCTGTGCCCATGAAATCAATGCTGATCTGCTCGCCCCGGCTGGACTCGCAGAGCGTAATCACGCGGCCCAGGTACTCTTCGGGCACCGTGATCGTGGCCGACACAAACGGCTCAAAGAACTCGGCGCCGTGCATGCGTCTACCGTCATCATGGTCAGGGAAATCGGCTGCACTCGTCAGGACCGTCTCGACACCTTTGCGGTCCTTCATCTTGACAGGGACGGCCGGCTCGGTAATAATGACGCTTGCACCATGCTCTTGCCGCAGCCGGTCCTGGAACACGGAGCAGTGCAGACTGCCCAGGAATCCCAACCGCCAGCCTGCACCCAGCGCCTCGGAATGGTCCTTTTGGAACGTAATGCTGCGGTCATTGAGTACAAGCTGGCTGATGCTGTCCGCGAGCTTGGCATGGTCGCTCTGGTCAGTGGGGAAAGCTGCCACGAACACCATGGGCTTGGGCTCCTCAAAGCCCGGGTACGGCTCGACAATATTCTCGTTGCCGACCGTGGTCAAAGTATCACCAATCTTGGCGTCCTGGATGCGCTTCATGCCCGGATTGAAAAACATGTAGCCAACCTGGCCCGCCCTCAACGTCGGCTGTGCCACACCGTCGGGGTACTGGATGCCCACCTCGCCGACAGTGTACTTGTGCCCCGTTTGCATCGAGATCAGATGGTCGCCTGCCTTGACGGTGCCCTCAAACACACGCACCAGCAGCACGACACCACGGAAAGTATCGTACCACGAATCCACCAACAGAATCCGGGGCGGAGCCGACTCGTCACCCTGCGGTGGCGGGATCTTTTCAATGACGGCCGGCAGGATCGCCTCGACATTCTTGCCCGTCTTTGCACTCACCAGCACAGCGCCTTTGTTGCTGTTGTCCTCGTCCACCTCGAGCTCGAACGTGTCGCGCAGCTGCCGCAGCGCCCGCGGCACATCGGCCGTCGGCAGGTCCACCTTGTTGACGACGGGGATCAGGCCCAGCCCCTGCGAGAAGGCATGGTAGAAGTTGGCCACCGTCTGAGCCTGCACACCCTGCGAAGCGTCCACCAGCAACAAAGCACCGCCGCAGCTGGCATACGACCGTGTCACTTCAGCCCTGAAATCGACGTGGCCGGGTGTATCGACAAGATGCAACAAGTAATCCTCGCCCTTGTAGCGGTAGACCATGGTACACGTCTGCGCTTTGACGGTGATGCCACGCTCGCGTTCGACGTCGAGCTTGTCTAGGATCTGTTTGTTGCCGTCGCCCGCCGAGATGGTACCCGTGATTTCGAGCAAGCGGTCGCTCAGCGTGCTTTTGCCGTGGTCAATGTGTGCTACAATACAGAAGTTGCGAAACCGCTCAATAGGGATGGCCGAGATGCGCGCCTCAATGTCGGCCGGGTTCTTGCTGACGCGAGGCTGTTTGGAGGAGTAGGAGGCTGTCGGGAGTGTAATTGGAGAGGGTTTTGTGGTGGAGGGAGTTGTTGAGGAAGAAGGAGCTTCTGTCGCGAATGAGCGTCGAAGTTGTTGTATTGAGGCTGCCCGAGACGCCCCCCGGTGTGCTGCTGTGCACGCTCGACTAGTTGTGTCATAAGAGAACACCCGCGCGCTGCTGCTCATACCCGTCCTGGCGCTCCCTGCGCATGACCGGCCTCGAAGGACCGTTGCGCCGGGACGCAGCAGCCGAAGACATGGCTGCATGGAGTCTCCGAAGGGGTTGGGAGGTAGTTGTGCGTGCGCTCTTCGTCGATCAAGGGTCGAGTATATCTATGAAGTCGATCAGCGGCGAATTGGCTTGGTAGAAGACTGTCTTGCGTGCTTGAAATTGTTGAACTGCCGGATCGGATGTCGTAGGGGTTAGGTTTTTGGTGGGAGAATTTGCATCCCCAGATTCTCTTATCTTATCGGCGCGAGGGTGGCAAGGAGGACACTAAAATACAGGGGACCTCAGGTACGACAGCGCTAAGAGAGGACAGAATTAGCGGTGTCGTATCAAAGACGAAACATCCAGAAGATTCATATTATCCAAAAGATTGACTTCAAAAAGAGTATATTTATTTGCACGCGCTCTTCAAAAAGAAAAGAAAAGAAACATGGTATAAACGCGAAGCAGCAAAAAGGTTTGCAAGAGTTTGCGCATGGCGACATGACATAACGGACGTCTAATACAGCCGTTACAAAGTAGTAGTAGTTGCATAACAAATATAAGCGTGAGGAGCGAAAAGAAGACAAGACAACGGAAAATAGACAAATATAGACAATATGTTCAGGTGGAGGAAGGGTGGAAGGGTAGAATGGTAGATATAAAGAAATTGCCTCGTGAGCATACATATATAGAACACAGAAAGGTATACATCGTATATACACGCCAATATGCAAAAGAAACGTCGTAAAGTGGAGGAGGGTGAGGATAGAAAGGTATCATCAGAGAGAGTCGAGTGCTGCTTACGCCAACACCCATTCGCTGCCGCGCTTGATAAACTTCTCAAGCAGCAGCGACACGTCCGACAGCACGAACCGGCAGATGTAGAACGCAAAGAACTCGGCCGCATGTCGTGTGCACAGCTCCAGACCGACCTGCGTCTTGTCAGCGTGCCGCAGACCGGGGTCCTCAACTTGGCGCGCAATCTGGTCGATCGACTGTGCCGCATCAAACAGCCGTGCGAGCGAGTTCATGTAGACGGCATTGGGGCCCGAGAACTTGGCCGACGACACGTCGCGCTTGGCCGGGCGGCGCGTAGGCTGGGTTGTCATGGGCAGCGACGACAGGGGACCGCCATCTTTGCTGCCACTGGCTGCACCCGCACCAGAACCAGCGGCATCGGAGACACTCTCTTTGCGACCACCGGTACCGCCGTTGTTGTAGCTGTTGCTCAGACCGGCCGACGAGTTCTTGGACCGCAGCCGGCGCCACGAGAACGACCGCGACGACGACTGGCCAGAGACGCTTGAGGTGCGTGGCACAGGACCGCCGGCACCACCACCAGCGCCACCTGCCGAGTCAATTTCGACACTGGCAGAGGCCTCCTTGAACAGAGAGTTGGCACTCTGGACACCGACCTCGTTGCCGAGTCGGCGTGACAGTGTAGTCTGGGTCTGCTCGAGCACGTTTTCGAGTGACTGCATTTCCTCGAGGACAGCATCGGCGTCGCAGGTGTCGACTTGGGCGAGCTTCATGAGCGCCGACGTCAGGAAATCGCAATTGGCAATCTTCTCGTCGACGTTCTTGAGGCGAACGCCCTTGACCTTCCAGACATCACTGGGCACGAAGAGCTTGTTGCTCAAGTAGCCACCACGCGGGTGGACGAGTGTCTGGTATAGACAGCGCATGAGCCAAAAGGGGCGGAGCATGGTATCGGTCGGACAGGGTTCAAGCGGGACGGGCGCGTCCGAGTACATAGGGTTGGGGGAACCTGGTGTGCTGGGCGAGTGGAAGTCGCTCTCCAACAAGTGCATGCCACCGACACCGCTGGCAGCGATTATTATGCGGTCCTTGAATGTAGTCGCACTGGGCGTGGGTAGGGTCGGCATATCTGGCAGGCGAGACGTGTTGGCGAACTGGCTGGTGAGCGGCGTGCTGGGCGACATGTCGCCGTCCAGATTGGTCACCGATATGTTGCGGCTGCGCATACTACGCAAGCTGGACGACGAAAAGTTCTTGCGTAGGCCAGGCCGACCCGTGTTCGGCGAACCGGCACGATCGTTGTCGGCGAACGGCAGACCCTGCGGGATGGGCGGTGTTGGGGGCGGGAAGTTGGGTGGTGGCATGACTTCGACGGGACTGGCGCCAAAGAACATGGTGGTACCTGCACCGGGCGACGGTGTCGGTGCAGGCCGGCCGCCAGGTCCTCCTGCGGCACTGGACCCTGGACGACTGAGGCTTGCTCCTGCGGGCACGGCTGGTGGAGGGCCACCGGGTGCGGCAGATAATGCTTGCCGTTGTTGCACGAGGAAGCCTGCCGTGCGTGGCTGCTGGGGAAGAGCAGCGGTAGACAGACTGTTGGACGTGGTGGAGGATGTGGCGTTGTTGGCGGTCGCGGGACCCGTGACGGTTGACTGTGGGCCACCCAGCTTGGTCGTCTCGATCTTGAGCTGCTTCATGCTCTGGCCAGACAGCCGGCGGTTGCGCACGCTCTGCGCGCTGTCTGCACGCACGGGACTCGTCTGTGAGGTATCGGGGCGCGGCGGGGGGATCGATGGCGGGGGCATCTGGGGTGGAAGTGAGGGCAGCGAGGGGAGCGCCTGTGTCGGTGGTGGCATGTTCTTCATGCCAGTCGGCAAGACGGTGCTCTCAGAAACAGTCGAAAGAACCGTGTTGGCGGTGGGCGGGTTCGAGCCCATAGAGCTGTGCCAAGTGCGCGAAGTGAACTCGCTCGAGTCGGACTCGCGCGGCGGCTGCTTGTCGGCACTGGCCTTTTGCTTGAGGCCAAAAGTAAAGTCTTCAATGGCCAGGCCGCTCGTCATTTCCTCGAGGATGCGCTCCTCGTCGTCCGAGTCGACATCGTCATCGTCGAGGAAATTGCGTGGCATATTGCGCTCCATTTCCTGGTCCTCCTCCTCCAGCTGCTGCATCATCAGCTGTTCGCGCAGACGCAGCTGGCGCTCAAAGGCGATGGCCTCGCGTTCCGTCTCACGCACGCGCTCCTTTGCCAGCTCGACTTTCCGCATGCTGTTGGACACTTGTGCATCGCCGTTGCCGTATCCCTTGTAGTTGTCCTGTGCCGAAGTGGGGTAGATAGGGTCCGAGTTCATGGGCTCGTAGCCATCGTCGTAGGCTGCCTCGATGGCATCGTCGAGTGCCGCGTCAAACTCGGCTTCTGTCGCACCGCTGGCTGCCCGGATGTGTTTCCTCCGGATGGCAAGTGAGGATGTGCGCGAGTGGACGGACGAGGCGGCCGAGCTTCCGGACTCGTTGATGGGGTCGAGCCATGATACCGATTCGTGGCTGGGTGTTCTGTTATGGCCGTGTGAGATTGGTGCGCCGCCATTATTGTTGTAAGCGTTGGCGCTGCCCGGACGCAGTGTTGAACCGTAGCGGGCGGACGAGAGGGTTTCTTCGTTGGGGTCGTAGCGGTAGGAGGTGGGCGCGTCTTCAAAGGGCCGCGATGGCGAAGCGACGCGTCTTGGTGATAAAGGCGGGGGCATGTATTGGTTGGCACCCGCCGGTGGTTGTAATGACGAAGCCAGGCCCAGTCCGTTTGCATTCGTGCCGGTGTTTGCACTGTTGGGCGGGATAAACTCTTTTCGTGGTGACCGAGAGAAGGTCGACTGTAGGGTGTACTGATCCCTCAATAATGAAGAGACGTGTGGTTGGTCACTGGCCGAGTTGGAGAAGCCGGACTGGATAAGTCTTGGTGATAACGAGGACTGGGGGATCGAGTAGCCGGGGATCGACCGTGGCTCCGTCTGTTGTCGACGGGGCTCGACATCGTCGTCGTATATCCTGGACATCTGTGCAAGGTCCTCGTCGGGTTCTACGCCAGCATCAGAAGCAACATCAACATCTTCGTCCGAGTAGACTTCGGAGCTGCTACGGCCACGGCCACTACTGCCGGATGGTCGCCGCGGTAGTGGCCGTGTGTCTTGTCGTTGTGTTGACGCGATCAGATTCAACTCTTCTATCCGAGCTGTGTATGTGATTTTCTTTGGAGTGTTAGTGATTGTATATAAAATCGAATCTTGACGGGGTGGGCGGACTTACAATCGCTTCAAGCTTGCGCTTGTCCTCTTCGCCCGGCGTCTTAAGCAGGACTTGTTGGAGCAGGCCACAGGCTTCGGCATAGGCTTCCCGTGCACCTTCAATGTTCCCGGCATTATCGAGCTGAACGGCAGTGTTGGCCTTTTGCAGCGCACGCGAGAGCATAGCCTTTTGTGATGGAGGCTTGCCACTCCGGTCCTTGTTGCTCTTGGTTGAGTCCGTGCTGCCATTGGCGTTTTGTGAGCGGCTGCGGGTGTAGCCACGCGAGGCGGAAACCGCCTCGGGGTGGTCGCGGCTGTACATGGTTGTGGTTGTGGTTGTGGTGGCGGCTGTTGTAGGCTCGCCGTAAAACGCCTGGAGGCCGTCCTCAGAGCTTAACTGACGGACGTGGGTCGGACGCTGCTGCTGCTGGCGACCGTCGACAGAAGAAAACGATGCCGTCCCGCCTTGGACCTCCTGCTCGAGCGAGGGGAGGGCAATAATGGGCGGGAGGCTGGTAAAGGGGGAGAGGGCGCGGACGGGCGAGAGTTGGCGGGGTGCAGCACGGTTGAAGTAGGCGTTGAGAGAGCTGCGCTCACGAAGGGGAGAGCCGCGGTCGCGAAGAGGAGAACCGCCGTTGGCAGTCCCTGGTCGGCTCTTTTGCAGTTTGCGCGGGGTTGTCCGTTCAGGCGAGGGTGTGAGCGAGGGCGCGGTGGGCTCAAACTCGGAGAAGCGCAGCGGTGAGCCGAGAGAGTCGACACTCAGACGACGACTGAAGCTGGCGGACCGCTGGTGACGGTGGTAGAGCTGATGGCTGCCGGCAATGGAGGCCCGACTGGACGCGGCGGTGGAGGCGGACCAGCGATTCAGGAGACGAGCTGGGTCAGGGGCGACGCCGCCGACACTGTTGGAGCGTGACGGACGGTGCTGCTTCGACGCGGCAGGTGTGCCCGAGGCAGGTGTGATTGTGGCCGGAGCACCGAGAGCGCCGTAGGGCGCAGAGGTCGCCGGAGGGTTCGCAGTCGTCGCGCGACTGCTGCTTCCGTTGGTGATGGGAACGGTTTTGGCGATGACACGTGCGGGTGGGAGAAGCGACGAGGTGCGAGGCAGGGAGGCAGCGGAGAAGGAGGTCGCGGCGGGCGCAGAGGGCGTGGTGCGCTGGCGGAAAGAGAGGGGGTGCGCGTCGTCGAACTCGTTGAGAGCGTCGAGATTCGAGGCAGAGGCAGCAGGGGCAGCAGACGAGGCAAAGGCCGATATGATGTGGGCCTGGCCTCTGGCAGCGGTTCCTGTCCCTGTTCGGATTCCTATTCCTGGTGCTTGTATCGTGGACGCACGATCAGACGGAGCGGCGTTGTAGGAGTAGGAATCGTAGTGGGAGTGGGAATTGGGATCCAGTACGGCGTTGGAAAAGGCGCTGGGTAGGGTGCTGGGTATGGCGTTGGAAACGGTGATCGGCGCAGACACGGGTGGGAAAAGGGGCAGGGGCCCAGTAGCGGTGGAGTGGCTCGAGTAGGGGACGGCCGCGGAGTGCGAGGACGTCGAATTCAAGGATGAAGGGTTCGAGACGGCGGACGAGGCGAAGGCAATGTGCGGCGCGGGCATTGCTCCTGTCTTTCGCGGGGGAGAGAAAGAAGAGACAAGGAGGGTCGTCGTGGCCGCTGTCGTCGTTGGACAGACGTTATCGTGGCTGGGCACTGGCAGGCGGTCAGGGATTCTCGTGGAGCGCCCCTGTGGCCGACATGCTAGTGAGGAGAGAGCGACGGGGAAGGGATTCCTGCACTGGACGCTGGCCGGTGGTCGATGTTCGGCTGTAGAGACAGGCCCTGGCCGTGCAATATCCAAGGTGGTAAGTAGAAGTGGCCTGTCGAGATTCGAGGGGTTTTGCTGGTCCGGACTGAGAGGTCAAAATCCGAGTCGAGAAATGCTCGAAATTCGAAATTCAGGAGAACACAACACAGCAGCCGAGCCGGATCGACTCGTCTGGAGGTTGCAATACGTCGTATTGGCCGTAGGCTGTAGGCTGTTGGGGGCCTTCTTCGAGAAGGAAGAAAAAAAGGGGAACACTGCGCGTGGCAGGTTTTGAATCAACCAGAAAGGTGTGACAGCCACGACGAAATAGCAGGCGCAACGGACACAGCGATCAACTCCAAATGCCTTTTGTTCCTCTGGCCGTCTCAACCGTATTCTCTCGTTCTCTTTTCTCTTCACAAAAACTCTTATTTTCGACAGTCAAACATGAACAGTCGAGGAAACGGTGAATGGGCTCGACGAGGGTCTTCCTACTGTTCGTCGTCTGGGTCGTCCTGAGAGGTCCCTTTTACCCCCTGTCTATTCCCTTTTTTGGCCAATTCAATTTTGGGGCCGGCCAAGCAAAAGACTGAATGTCTGCAGAAGAACGCAAGCGCAGGGCCAGGAATCCCCCTAGTCGAAAAGGGTGGTGGGAGGGGTGCAAAAGGTGGAAGGGGAGAAGGCCCAGGGGATGGGAAAGAGTGGAGAGGGCGGCCGTTTCTCGTCGATGTCGCAGCAGAGTCAGGGGTGCTTTCTGGCGGGCTGGCTTTTTGGGGCCCTTTTCTTTGGGTTCTTTCTGAGGGAGATTGGCGGCGAGGCGCGAGAAAGGAGAAAAGATGACTTCTCTCACACATTTGCACACAGCCTGCACGACGCCGGTGGCCTGTGTCGAGAATGGTTAGCGCTGCCCTGTCTTTTCGTCTTTTCGTCTCTTCTCTCCTTTCGTGTGCCTCTTCGTTTGGACGTTTTGTGTTCTCGTCGTCTTGGTTTTTCGTACTTTATCCCCTCACCTTACCCCATTTCTCTTCTCACTCACCTGTAGAAATAGCACAAAAAGGGCGGACGGAGCTCCCTATTTTCGGCTCTCTCTTTGGGTCCCCGCTTCGTTCTCTCTTCTGGCGCCTTGAATTTTTTCTTCTCTGCTTTCTTTTTCTGGCTTTTCGTGCCTTTTCTCGTCCTTTTTTGCGTCTTCCCCCCGTCTCTCTGCATATCATTTTCACCTCCTCTTTTCGTCACCGCCTGGCCGGCCTCCCGTGTGGAGCCCCAACTGATCGGATGGGGACTTTTTGATGGAGCTTTTGATTTCGATGGGGCCCAGTCTCGTACGGTTGCGTGCAAGTGTAATAGCGTATTTTGTCTTGTATTTTGAGTACGACGTACTGGGAGGTTCACATCGGTCAAGGCTGGCCAATGAGGCCGTGCAACGGCGGCCGGCGATTTCGACTGGACAATTGGGAAATGGAACAAGAAATGCGGCCGCCTTCTGTATGGCTGTTTCTCCCATTGTGACGCGGATCTCACGAGCTGGCCTGCGCGATGCTGTGCAGACGCGTATCCGCGTAGCTGGCTGCGTATCTTGAGCTTGCAGTTTGCCCCTTTGATCCTTTCCAGCTCCATCTCAGCTGTTGTCGGCGCACTTCATTTCTTCTTTGGCTCGTCTGTCATTCTTTCGTTTTCCTCTGTTGTCCAGCTCCGTTCTCTTGAAATGTGCAGGTCTCAAGCTTGACAGACGGCGTGCCGTGCATCTTGGTCCGTCTTGACACGGCTTTGTTTTCTTGTCTCGGAGTGCACACTCGGACGGCAGACTAGCCTGGTCGCCGAGTGGTTTTGCTTGCACTGTTCGGTGCCTGGTCTGCTTGTGGTGCCCCTGTGCGCAATCTCTCGATGGACTGGTCTGGTCGGGGCAGGCCCTTGTACTCGTTCGTATGCGGTGCGACAAACGTCGAGAATTTGTGCATACAAAATCTGTAAACTGCAGAAGCAGTGCTATGCGTATGTTGCTTGTTCACTGGACAGGCCCTGTATTCCTGCTGCCGGCAGAGGTCAATGCTGCATCAAGCAAATGTGTGTCGAAGAAGCTGAAAGCATGAAAGATGTTCGTCATCTGCCACGAGTCGCATCTCGAGGCTGCCGGATGAGGCATACAGGGCGGACAGAGCGTGACAAGAGTGCCAAATTTGGCACATCGCATTTGAGCTTGAGAATCCTGGGATTTTGGGATTTCTCCTTTTTGGGAGACTACATTTTGGTCTGCTACGCGCCGCTCCTTCCTCCCTTTCCATAGCTGCCTTTATCGCGCCTTCCTCCGTCAAACTTTATCGAGAAACGTGCCTTCTTCGAGACTTGTCTCGCCCAGCAGAGACGCCCTGTGCCCCTTCCATCTCCCCTTGCCGCTGGAAGCCTAAAAGGCAAGAGCAAAAGCAAATACTAAACCATAGAGTCGTGATCACGAACTTTTGCAAGGGGCGGAAAGAGCGACCCTTAGGCGTCCAGCAAAACCCCTGTCCCAGCCTTTCCGATTGCACGATGACAACGAACACGATTCCCCACGATACGGGAAGAGCCATGCCGTGTTGTAATACTTCGTAATTACTCCGTACTTCTGAGTATCTTTTTACGCCCC
Organism: Sporothrix pseudoabietina; assembly: GCA_019925295.1. Taxonomy (NCBI): domain Eukaryota; kingdom Fungi; phylum Ascomycota; class Sordariomycetes; order Ophiostomatales; family Ophiostomataceae; genus Sporothrix; species Sporothrix pseudoabietina. The sequence goes on along the minus strand of JADHKS010000030.1, from coordinate 6,658 downwards.
ATAGGCGCTACAAATAAAAACCTCCGTTTGCTGGCGTTTTAGTGCCTCTTTCTAACAAAGAAGCTTCAGAAAAGGCAATTACACTTTTTGCAATTAGTGGCAGGCACGGATGACATCGATTCAGGGGAAAGAGGGGCTGCGCTTTCCTTATTTGCATTTTCGCGTGGCCACCCTGGTCCATGTATGAGAAGGCGCGATGGGTGAACGCGCACAATGGGCTGAACGATGGAAGGCGCGAAGAGACGTCAACAACGGCAGGCGTCAACAACATTACGATGCCGTTATCTTTTACGGAGTACGGATTGCACCTTCCCATTACGTCCGTTACGTTGATTATGTTCACTGTCAATGCGTTGGACGCCTTCCTTCTGAAATATGGATGCTCCTTTGCGTGACGTTTGAATCACGCAACCCATCGAACATCTCGAACATTCGCCAAAATGCTTCCATCCTTCTGGCGCCAAAACGAGAATCCTGTCAAAAAAATTGGCTTGTCTTTTAGAAGATAAGCAACGCACGGTTAATGCATCCACCGTCATGACAGACAGGCGCCGGTTGAGTTGACAAAGTCGTGATATTCTCGACCTGCCAGTGCTGCAAAAATTGTTTCCTTTTCTGTCTGAATTTGATTCTCATTTTTGTTTCCGTTTCTTCTTTTTCGACTCCCTAATATTTTTCCATTTTGAGCGGCTGGCTCGGGGAGAGCAGCTCCTTCTTCCTTCTTGACAAGGCGGCTCGCTGACCCCCAAGGGCCCCGACCTCCCCAAACACAAGTCGTTTCATGCAGCTCACCTCCTGCGATGATAAGAAGGCAGAACTGACCAAGGAAGAGGAAAGAGACAAAGAAAAGGAAGACCGAGACCGAAGAACAAAAGGACATGGGAAGCTCACAAGCGTGTACTTCTCACAAATCAAAGCCAAGCAAACGTGGTGCCTTTGATTCAGTTGTTTAGGGTCTTATTGTCGACTTTTGCCAATCTGCCTGTTTTGGCTGGTAAGACAGACGATGTTTCTCCAAAACACAAGAAACCAGATACAACAAGAAACCCGATACAGGCAGTTTTCTATGCCGCGTGCGGCTTCTTCTTGGCCTAAAGGTGTTGAAGCGTTGGCCTGTTGGACCTGGTTCAGGGAATGAGTGTCGGCGACGACGACAGAAAAAGGATTGAGCGTTGATATCACAGACAACGACGATGGGATGTTCCACACAGAGCCAGTCAGTGCACCGCCTCTGATGTACGTTTCTGTCTGTCTTTTATGTCTGTCCGTCTGCACGGCCGCACGAGCCATGTGAGTGCCGAAGTCGGTATTTAATGCAACAACACACTGTCTTTTGCGAGACTGCAGTTTTTGACGGCGCACCGGTTCTGTTTCAACGGTGTTCTAGAAAGGACACACAAAAGAGACAAAAGAGATACGCAAAGGACACGTGAAAAGAAACGAGTTAAGCTCAGACTCTGGAACACACAGAAGCAGCAGAAATGAGTGCTACAGCGAGTGCTACACGGCAACATGGCAGCATATGTCTTTATCTCTTTCTTTTGTCCCCCACTCTGTCTTTGATCTTCATGACGACCCGATCGACAACTTTGAAAAACGATGCTCACTAGATCACCGCACTGCCTCACCTCGACGGGCAGAGATCCGATCCAGTGAGAAGGCAGAGTGCAGAGTGCAGAGTGTTGACTTTCGAGTATTTGAGTTTGTTGTCGCCCGCCCCAGGTGAATGGCACACTCACGGATACCTACAGCCGCAGGCACAGGCATTAAAGAGCATGGCACCCACGTCGCCGCGCGCACGACTCGCAGACTCGGCACTATGCACTCGGCATTGTATTGTTACAGTCTCTGCATAGGAATGCATTGCGTATGCAGCATCGCGTTGGAGACTCTTCTGTTGGAGACTCGCTGTTGGAGAGAGAGAGAGAGAGATATGCACATTTCCCGGTCACCTCTTGTCTGGGATGCCTCTGTCTGAGGTGTCTGGGATTCATCTCCTGTCGACTCAGGAATGGTTGCTCACAACAGGTGGCGTTTCAAACATACAGCACGCACCTGTTTTTTTTCTCTCTCTCTCTCTCTCTTTCTTTGCTACACAATACACAGTCCAAGACAACGAAAACGGTAGTTTGAGCGGAGCCTTGTCTTTACCTTGTCTCTGCAGTTAAATTTCGCCCGTGTTTCTTTTGTGTATGTGTTTTGTGTATGTGTTTTGTGTTTCTCTGTTATTATCGTGTTCCAGTTGCCTCGCCGACGGACGACTGTCAATGGTCAACGGTCAATGTGTTGATATTCTGCCGAGAAACCATCTAATGATGGGGCTCGGTGGGAGCGGCACAAGATAGGAGAACTGTTCTTATCTCCTTCGCTTACTTCGACTTGCTCTCTGCTCACCGCCGCATCTTATGCCGACGATACTATTAATCTGCAGGCCGTGAGCAGTGTTCTTCAGTGCCCCGGAAAGGCAGAATTTGCAAATCAACACAGCTTACAGATATAGGATGAAAAGTCAGCCTCCAATACAGGCAAAACTCTCGGTCCGACGGCAGACGATCACAAAGGCAACGGATAACCAATATCAACAGATATAAAGAAAGATGAGCATGGCATTATGAATATGGATATATGAACTTGTTGACGAACCAAACGCCCGAGAAATGACTACATGAAATGAACGCTGATATACAAAGATTAGCACAGACTTCTCCTCTATCAAGCAGCTACCTCGACGGGTGCCATTGCAGTCCCTGTTGATGATGACGGCTCTGGTACTGTCGGAGTTGCTGCTACTGGAGGCACTGGTGTTGCGATGATCGTTTCTGGTGTACCTGCCTCGCTTGCTTCGAACGGCGTCTTGACGAGACGGAACTCGGCCGTCCGCAGCAGCCTCTGTTGGTAGTACTCGAGCTGTGCGCCTCGCCGGGCCACCTCTTCTTGTAAGCGCTGCACTTTTCGCTCCGCAGCTGCCCGTGCTGTGCTCTCCCGGTTCTTTTGGAGACGCAGCTCGTCGGCCGCCCGTGTCTGCTCGGCCACCTGAGCGGTGTGTGCATCCTTTTCTTGCTGTCTCCGTGCCGCTTCTTCGGCCACTTGCCGCTCCAGCCGGGCCGTCTTTTGGGATGACGACGTGTTTTGATCGGCCAGCATTGTTTGCACCCGCTGCAGCTCAGCCTCGCACTTGGCGATCTTGTCATTCCGGGAACTGATTTCGCACTGGAAACGCGTTTTTTCGGCGCGCTGCTCCTTGTCGCGCGTAATCGCCAGGCGGCGCTCGTCATTGAGCTGGGTGCGGAGGCTGGCAACCTGGCTCTCGAGTTCGGTGCGGCGGGTACGTTCGGCTTCGAGAGAAGCACGGATGGAGTTGGCAGAACCGCCTCCACCTGCATCATAGAGGCTCGACATGGACACGGAAGGTTTGTGCCCTAACGGAGGAACGGGGGCCTGTGAGCCTCCGGCGCCGGCTTCAGCACCAGCACCCTCGGGGCTTGTGGCCAGCCACAGCTGCTGCTTCATGACCATCAGGCGGTGCTCGAGATCGGACACGCGCATGGCATGGCGGATCTGGTGGTCAGCTTTGGCAACCTCGAGTCTCCGGATTTCTTCAGCCTGATCCTCGTGCTGCTGGCCCAGCTCACGGCAGCGGGCCTCGAGGATGCGGATGCGGGTTGTGTAGTGGTCGGCATTGTTGGCGTTGCTGCTGGCTGAGCTGTTTGTGTTGGAGTTGCCCGCGCCGGCACCTCCATTCCGCAGGTTGTTGGTGCTGTTGCGGCTGAACATGTTTGTGATGTTTGGGGCCATTGTAGGAAGGAGATAGACGAGCTGGGTGCCGTCTGGTGCCAATATATGAAAATTATGAGAGTAAATATATGATTGACGATGCCCGTTTGGGTGTCGATACGACTTTGGACGGCAGAAGAAGGTGAAGGAAGGTGCTACACTCCTTACTGGGTCCCTCCTTCCGTACGACGTATGCGAGTAAACATATTGCTTGTTTCAATGAACAAGGCTGTGGTCGGCCTCTTTTCTCCGTGCTTCTGTACTTCTAGATGCCTATCATCTACAGGCTGCCTGCATGATTTGCTACAGAACAATGGACATCTTTGCCTCCTCTCAGCACCGCCTAGTTCTCTGGCCACCCGCCGATCGGAAAGCCTCGTGGCGGAGTGGACAAGGAATGCAGCCAGATCCGAGGCGACAGTGGACTTTTAGTGGACTTTTAGTGGACTTTTAGTGGACTTTTAGTGGACTATTGGGGGACTTTTGGAGGACATTAGCGGGGAAAGGCGCGGAATGCCTTGCGGTGTTTAGTGGAGTTCGGTGGCAGTGGCCAGCTTTTCAGGCGACCACCCAATTCGCTGCGGCCCGGCGCTAGCCCCAAAAGGTAACTTACACCTCGAACAACAGGCTGCCAACAATTTCGCCTTGCCACAATGGAGACAATGAATATGTCCTATGGTGTCAGGCTGTCAGCCCAGAGCGTGGTTGCAGAGATGAGGGGAAATACGTACACTGCCACGCAGGGTTTGTTTGTCTGAAGACGAAGGTTGAAGTTTAGGAAAGATATATGTTTGGTATTTGAAGATGAAATGTGGTAATATTGTATATAGAACGGAAAAGCAGAGTATCAACATGAAAGTAAACAGAAAGTAAAGAAAGTAAACAGAAAACATGTAGACGTAAAAATAAGTATAGAACCAAACGCAACAGAATGCAACCAAACGCCAGCTAGATAACTAAACACATACGAGTACACATTCTAGTACGACGTAGAGTCTATCCTATCTTGACCTCCCCGCAGCCGGGCCACAATGTGAATCGTGCTCTCATTCATGATGCCGTAGTCACGCACTGTTTTGTCGGCCTTGAGCTGCTTGCCAGACCAGATGAACCGTAGCCAGTCGATGTCAATGGCCTTTTCGTGGGCCAGTCGCTGGAAGACTGCGCTCAAAGGTGTATCAATGGGGACATCGTTGAGCACAAGAGACTTGCCATCCAAATCCTTGAAGAAGAGCGTCTTGAGCATCTGGGGCGCGGACGGGCTTGCTGTTGCTGCCGGTGCTGCTGGCACTCTGGCCGTTCTCGATGCTGCCGCCGGTGTGCTTCTTGCGGCACCCGGCTCGGCGTCCGGCTCGGCATTGTACGGCGGCGGCGCTTCCGTCACAGAACGGATAAAGTAGACGGTATCGCCGTTACGCACACCGTAGTGAGAAAGCGGCTTAATCATGTTGTCCATCACTTCGCCAGCAAAAATGACTTGCATCGATGCCCAGCTCGGCAGGTTGCCAATGGCCCGCGCGATGCAGTGCCGCAGGTCGCGCACCGAATTGTCCGGGTCGAGCCCTTCGATGGCGTGCGACTCGCCGTCGTTGGCTGTGAGTTCCTCGGCGAAGATGATGGAGCCCGAGTAGGCCTCGAGGGCCTTTTGTTTGGCAGAAGACGAGTTGGTCATGATGGTGGTGGTTGGAGATGGAAACTCGAGTAAAATGTTGAGTGTGATGCTGATGTCGACGTTGCTATAAAAATGGGAAATACGAAATGGACGAGAGCCAAGAGATGGAGTTGAAAACGGGGAGAGGTTGTGACAGCCTGGTGTACTATTTATTTGTATCGGCCTGGCTGGGATACGCCTGACCTGTCGATTTCCGTTCCTTTGGCCAAGACTCGTTGTCGGTCAACATGCATCCACTACAGAGCAGTTTACAGCTCCAAGTCTGCCCTCTTTCCCCCGACAGTTGGTCTTCTAGATGGAAGAGCAGAAGGGCCAAGACAGAGCAAAAAGGCTTAAAGGCTACCAAAAAGGCAGACATGGATCCTGTTTGAAGAAAAGAGCCTAAGAAAGTCTGTCCGATCGACGGGCGACCCAGATCATTGTACAGCTAGACAAACGGCTCGGCCGACAGAGCTTGCCTGAACTTTGTACGAAGTAGATTGTAAACCGGAGGCGAGGAACAAAAGGAGGAGAAGGAGGCGGCTGTGTGGGAGAGTGGGTCGTGCATACTTTAATTGCGGGTGTCGCCCTTTAAACGAGTAGCCTACAGCCGCACAAGGGGTGTGTCTTTTGTGTTAGTGGCGCCTGCAAACTCGGGACAATCGCTGTACAGCCTTGTTTTGTTTGGCCACTTTGGTTTCGCCCAGAAATCTGCCTGATGACGGTGAGGAGGTGATGGACCGAGAAAGAAAGAAAGGAGGGATTTGGCCTCGTTGTACGTCGTACATTTTCTCCAATCTCCGAGAAAGAAGCTTGGCTCATAATCACTCTAACAAGGCTACCACCTCTCGGTGTGGGAATAATTACCTTGGCCGATTGTTTTTTCTCTTGATCAAAGCTGCATCTGAACTTCTTTCAAGTCGCATTGTCAACAAACAATTATTCTTCTCTCCATTTTTCTCAACCTTGACACTTTTCCTTTCCATAAATGAACAACCGCGAGGCTGCGATTGCAGCGCTACTGCGACAAGGCTGGGTGCCGACGTCGCAGGTAGGAGCTGCTGCAAGTCCGACCAGGTCGCCGTCCACCTCGGCGCCGACGTCACCAGCTGAGCGTCGACGGCAACAACAGCAACAACAGCAACAACAGCAACAACAGCAACAACAGCAACAACAGCAACAACAGCAACAACAGCAACAACAGCAACAACAGCAACAACAGCAACAACAGCA